>CM061225.1:82139630-82480057 GCA_030844895.1 Ambrosia x helenae
TCATTGGTAAACCATTTCTTAACCCAAATGATGCAGACTTTTTAAACTTATTTGCCCCTTCACCATTGAACCCCCACTCTAGCTTCCCATCAGGCGAACCCCATTGCGATATTGGTCCGCCCACGGTTCCCGCACTGCGGTCAATGAAGCTTTGACTGCGTTGTTTTGAGAATGCACCTGACCTTGAATTGATCACTGCTTGTGCAACTGCTGCTGAGGAATCGAATGCGAAGTTTGCGGGTTTTCGGATTGGTGAAGAGGCGTAGTTTCCATGGAGATTGTTTGGAGATTGTAATTGGGTTGAGGATAATAAAGATTGATCAAAAGAGCCGAAAACATCATCAAGATTGGTAGGAGTTAATTCTCCAAACTTATTGGAGTAAATATTTGCAGCCAATTCATCAATCATTTGTTGTCTTTGTTGTTGTTGGGCTCTTAAGCTTTGGAATTCGAAGTCTCGCGCGTTTAAAGCGGTTCGCAAACGACTACCGGAGAGTTGCAACGCAGGCGGTGCTAGCCGGTTAATCTTGTTTTGGTTCTGGTTCGACCACCCGTTCACCGGAGATATAGACGGTGACATGGGCGGAGTCGAACCAATGCCCCTTGGGGGTGACGAGTTCTGAACCGGGCTCATGGAGCCCGATTCAATTGAACTCGCAGACCCTGATTTTGGCGAAGGGATAGCTGAACCAGTTGAGGCATACAAAGGCCTCAACTCGTCCACCCTATGCGCGAAAAAACAAACTTTTCGCGCACACCCAGTCTCATCCTTACATAACCGGGTCTTATATTGAGCCGGGTGAAGCCACGACTCAAACACCCCGTGTGCATACTCACACGCGTCCCCGTGCACACAGCTTCCTTTACGAAACTCTGGGCACGGGACACAACTATAATTAAACTTTTTAACATCACGCCTACGCGCGTTCTCCCCCGGGTGAACAAACGGACACTCCGTCCAATCATGAGTGTACGCCCTCGAACACGGCTTAACCTTAAAAGTATACATCCTAAACTCATCAGAACTGTATACCTCGTTATTAATATCCGGTAACGTTACGTCTACCGGATATTCCTTTTTAACCGGAACACTTTCCTCCATCACAAAACCCTTCAACATCATCTCCAAACCTTTTCTAATAGACGATTTTACCCCTCGAGCAATCACATCACCAGGTTTGCTTCCGTCAGCATCCGTTACGCTGACGTCAGCACCGGCGTTAACCAACAGATTCGCTATTTCAACGGACGTTAAAGACCCACCAGCAGCAGCACAGTGGAGGGCGGTAACGCCGTCAGTACCAGACGTTTTGTTGACGTTAACCTTTTTAGTACCTAATAAATATTTTAAAACGTGTATGCTGCCGTAGAGTGACGCAATCATTAACGGCGTACGTTCTTCAAACCCCATCTTAAGTTTAGATGAGGTTCTTCTTCCGTACCAAAATCCGACGTCATCAACTCCGACATGTTTTTCTTCAACCTCGGACACGAACGAGGAGACATCATCGGCAGCTGCTAACTCGAGCAACTTGGAGGATTTAATTAAATCTCTAATTTTCTTCTGTTGAATATTATCTACCCCCATCTTATTATTATTGTTGTGGAAAGTTGTGTTGCAATATTAAGATGATGAAGATGAGGAGAATGAATGGAATGATGGTATATTTATATGCTGAAATTAATAGTGGATATTAAAAGTTTTTATAATATTGGATTGTTATGGACACGAGGGAAGGAAGGTGTGAGTTGGTTTCTGGGTCAAAAGTCAAAGTATTCAACTATGGTGGAACTGAAGGCCCAACCACTTCAAAACTACAAATAAATTAATTTCAAATACAAATGAAATGCAAATGAAATGGAAAGCGAGTCAAATGGAGTGTGAGGAGGTTGAACTGGGTGTGAACCCCACGCGGTTCGGGTACAATGGATCGGATTGTAGCCAGTTGAGGGTACAAATGGTTTGGACTTGGTCATGGTTATAGATGACGTGTTTGGTTTTGGAACTGTGATTAAGTCAAACTTTGTTATGTTAATAACATGATTTGAAGTTTTGATTGTTATTTTTTGGTGGAATTAAGAATGGATGGATCTATGTTGGGTTTGATTTAGTATTTTGTGTTACGTGAAAAAATAATTAAATATAGGTTTTTTTTTTTCAAGTTATCCTACGCGATGTAAAATAAATGAGAAATGTAAGGGATAAAAAAAATACAATAAATTACAAAATATAACACAATTGATCAAAACGTATAACACAATGTTGAGGAAAAAGGAAGCAATTAATCGCAAAAATAACACAATGAAGAAAATAAGAAAAAGAGATAAGGATCTAACACAAATTCTAAAAACTATAAGCTAAAAAAAACGAAAACCTAAAGGCTTAGATCATAGTGTTCGATAAGACTGTTCTAGTATCGATTGTATGAGTCCGATCAGAATTCATTTGATACCCTTCCTATGATTTCATATTTTTCTTTTATTGTGTATTTGATTGAGTTCACATCGTACTTGTTTTTGTCGAATCTTTTTTTTCTGTTTTAAAGGGAAAAACATAATATTTTCATTAGTTGCCTAACGGGTCAAGCGACTCTCTAAGTGTGTTTTTTTCTAAATCATTTCTCTCAAAAGTTATGAATACTACCTGAACAATATACTTTTTTAATTGTCATATATGAAAATTTGGACTAAAGCTATTTATATCTTAACCCAACTTGAATAGATCTATACCAAGTCACTCGTATTTTTACTTGTTACCAGCCCGATCCAGCCGTTGTATACCTCTGTTTTGAAGGCTCACCCAGGTCCGCGCCTAAGCTCACTTTTCAAATGAACTATAACATGTATTCCCCTATTTGCCCTCGTTTTTTTATCCATGATTATGAGAAATGCCCAAATTTCTACTGGAGTAAGTTTCTAACATTTAGTATTATCCAAAACCTTTCTCTAGAACTACCAGAATACTATATTAAGAATGTAATCACAACTCAAATGTGTCATAAAAAAACAAATAAATCACATTAGATAATTATCGAACCATTACTCAAAGAAATTAGCTCAAAACCTGAAACCATTGCCCAAGAAAAATTTGACCGGAGTAGAATATTTTTACACCACTCGCGGGTGACAAGCTCTTAATCCAACTCACAACTCGTCTTCATGTTCCAGTGATCATACAATATAAAACACGTTTGTCTTATGTCGAGCATCATGTTTCTAGTAATCCCTTTATACTAGAAACAATTCTCTTATATATTTAGCACTTAAATTTTACCATGGTTTTAGTCACATTCTCCTATGACTTGTTGCTCTTTTGCTCATTATTAAATCAACATTTTATGGTTCATATCAGCATGAGCTCCCTCATGTGTGTTCAATAGTAGTACTAAAACAAATCATCAACTCATGATGAATACTTAGTTACCTTCTAAAACATCTTTAAGGGTGATGGGATAAGAATTTATTACAATAATATATAAAATACATATAAATGAACTAAGCATATCAAATGCATGATACAAATTTCACATATTTAGCATCTCGTCATAATTCTCCAAACTCTTGAATGACTATGACAACTTATTAATGTTTATTTTCTCATTATATCTTGAAGATATTTTCTTTAAAATGGAACCCCAATTCATTCAACTTTTTTGATCAATAAGCGGTTAGTACTACATATGTATAAACATCAGATCATATCTCATATTTTTATTCCAGTATAACCGAAACCTCATATTCTTAAAGGAAAAACCAACGCTTTCTGTTTTTCAGTGCGCCTCAGGTAACATTAGACGCTGATATTAACAACATAAATCAAGCAATCAATAATTGAAGAATACTCTCCTCTCATTTACCTAGTCAAGTCAAGATTATTGACCAAGTCAAGTCAAGTCAAGTCAAGATCATTGACCCCATAATACTTGCCCATGACTCATGCCCATGATTCATGCCTTTGTATTTATTTTGTAGTTTTTCATTCAACTTGTATTCCCTATATATTGTAATGTAAATCATTGTACACAACACACAATTTCAATACAAAAAACCACTTTGTTCATATCTTCATATGGTATCAAGAGCCTAAAAGCTCCCTCGAGCCATCTTCGATCCCAACCTACTTGACAGACACATTCTGTCCGCATTCTGCTTCTTTTTTTTTCTTCTTTCGATTCACCATGGCCAAACAAACACCTCAAACTACCAATACCAACACTCGCCCGACTCACAACAATAACAGCTATTGCTACTATTGTAACATTCTCGGACATGACACTAAAGATTGTCGCAAACTTAGTCGCTTCCTACGAGAACACAATGTCTCATCTCAAAATACCAACACCCCGGTGGTTAACTACACCACCCCTCACCCAACGGCTACAACTCCATCTTGGATGTGGGACACCGGTGCGTCCAACAACACCGCGAACAACAACCAACAATTTCCCGTTCTTTCCGAATACGGAGGACCCGATAAGATCGTGCTAGGTGATGGTAAAACTCTCCCTATAACTCATATTGCTCAAACAACTATTCCAACAAAATCTCGTCCACTTCTTTTAAATAACATTTTAATTGCTCCTAATCTTCGAAATAATCTTATTTCCGTTGCCAAAGTTTGTCGTACTAATCGTGTTTCCGTTGAATTTTTTCCCTATCATTTTTTTGTTAAGGATCTACGTACGGGGGCGCACCTCATGCGAGGAGTGAACATCAATGATGTCTACTATGGACCAATCTCATTGTGTGACATCCGTCACCCTTGTCTTTCGTCAAAATTGACAATAATAATCCTTTGAAATATTTTTATTATAGTCCCTGAGAGTTCGTCGTTTTCAAGTTTAAGTTTGGAGCGAACTAAAAAAATTTACCGTTTATATTTATTATGGATCGGGTATAAATACGAGTCTTGAAACGTCTACGCAAAGGGATATTATAAATTTTCAAGTGTTGTAAAAGTTTAGAGTTTAAAAAAAGTTAAATATAGATAACTTAGTTAAAGTTTTATAAAGGGAAAAACTAACCAAATTAGAAAAGAAACTAACTAAGTTAAGTTGAGGGACTATTTCTGCCATATCATGAAACTTTAAAAAATCAAAAATCTGTTTCCTTCTTCCACGTTTTTCCGGCCCTTTTTCCGGCCAATTTCCGGCCGATTTCCGGCAGCCCCAAATCAACCCTTGAACATGCCATTAACGCGATTTTATGATTTCTATACGTTTCTCCAATGATTTGCTTCAAATCCCCGTCATTAAAACGAATTATAACGCCCCTTTATTGAGTTCTAGTCGGGTTTAAAGTTTGTAACCGACCGGAACATCAAAACGATAAAAAAGAAACGTTTCATCAAACAATAATATAAATGGAACCTACCATTTTGTTTCTGCACATTCACACGACTTAAACCCACTTCTAACTGTCTCAAAACACGTCCAATAAGCTCTTATTTGGTCGGTTGTAGTTCGGACCTTGAAGCCCCAAATTTCGAGCATAGTACATGTTGTAAGTTCAAATTCTTTTTGCCGTTTTGTTCCATTATCCTTCCTTTACAAAACCCCCTTATTACAGACCACTAGTCGTACCTTATTGTGATTATTGAAATTGGGTATAGGGTTAGGGTTCTTAGGTTACATTTGGGGAAGAAGATGATGTTTTATTATAACATAAATATAATTATATATCAATCTTTACAACATGGGAAGCATGTGGTGTAGTGGTTGATGTTGTGAGGATATATTGAACAGGTCCGGGTTCGAATCCCCCTCCAGACCAGTTTTTTTTTATTCATTTCCTTTATTTTCATTTTTATGTATTATATAACACATATAATAGGCTTAAATCTTTAAATATTCATAATAAATTCATTTTTGCTCCAAAAATTATAAAAATTTAGGAGTAGAATCTTGACACCATAAAGAAAATTACCACGCTTTTATTTTCTGGAAAATGTTTTATTTTTATATTTTTATTGAATTAAATTGTTTTAATCATAATTAATTGATTAAAAATTCATTTTTAATGATTTTAATCTCAAACTTTTTGCTAAATTATTTATAATCATTTAAAACTGAAATAAAAATATTTGGTTCAGAAAACAATTATTTTTATTGATTTTCCTAATTTTAATCATTAAAACATAATTAAATCTCGTTAAATCAGTTTTAAATATAAATAAGTTTATATAAATTATGGGAAAATTATTCTAAATTGTGTACGTCAGAAATCATCCATTTTCTATGAAACTAGTATTTTTGAATCATGTATGGTATTATTAGTCTTATTTACGTTTAATTAGACGTAATAAAACATTTATTTATTTATACAATTTAAACATCTATTTTATAAATACTTTTCTTATAAAATAGAAATACTCATATGGTTTAATGTCTTAATTATCTTCTGTTGGATCATTGCGTAATTCAAAATTATTTATTTATATATTTATGATTATTGTATTTATTTTAATTTAGTTAAAGTAACCAACTAAATTATTTTGTTTTAATTATTCAAACATAATTTGTGTCTAAATATTTAATTGGTAATATTTATATTACCTAAATCGTAGTTACAAACTTGGTATGTTATTATACAACTTTTACATTAACGCTATTTATCCTAAAAACTCTAATTCCCCAAATCGACTTAGCAAACCCTAATGCCTTAGACCCTAGTTATCTTAGACTCTTAGACTTTTCCTTATTAGTATTCTTACACATTATAGGTTGAATTCCTCGGAATTCCCATTACTTAGCTCACAACCGCTTAAGTGGATTTTGATCGCTTTCGTAAACTGTGAGTATATCTTTTCCCTTTTTTTTACTGTTTTACATTTTGGGGTGACTCATGTACTTACAATCAAGTTTCTATGTCTTTTACTAAATGCAATTCTTATGTGTGTTTGCTTGTGTCATTTTGTGTATCTATGACCTGTCAAATCATTAACCGTTGGGCGGCCTGGCATTTCAATGAATAGTACTATGGTTTATACCCTTGTGACTCTGTTGAGAGTCCTCGTCATTGCTATGTATTACATTACTACTAGCGCATACTATATATATCTGCTTTCTTCTCTTAGGGTTGGTTTGACCCGGATACCACTTATTACATAATTGCAAACAGTATACGACACATGAATTGCTAAACACTTTTCTACTATATTTATTTAAACAGGGTATGCTCACCAATACAATTTTTGTATTGACCAAAATATTTTGTACATGTTTCAGGTTGTTTTGAGACGCTTCTCTTAAGCTTTTGGATTTTATATTTCAGTCTTGTTTACATTGTATTTTTAGCTAGACTTGTCACTTTAGAATTATTGTATCCTGTAAATTCATTTCAATGTAATAAATTATTTAATCAATGTATTCCAATTTACACTTTAGTCCATGAGCTATTGAACAATCGTCACTACGTGACACCTCGATGTTTCCGCCATCGGTTGGGGTGTTACACATTGTCTCCTCAAGTCAACAACACCCAAACAAACTCTCTTCTCATGTGGCACCACATACTTGGACATCCATCGCTTCAAGTGTTCAAGTCTTTAATTTCTAAATTGGGACTTCGTTTTAATAAGGTGACCCATGAGTCTTTTCATTGTACTTCATGTTCCCTAAATAAAAGCCACAAACTACCTTTTGGCAAAAACTCTTTTGTTGCCAATCAACCTCTACAACTTCTCTACTCCGACGTATGGGGTCCCGTAAAAACGTCAATCGATGGCTTTAAATACTATGTCATTTTTGTTGACTATTTTTCCAAATACATTTGGTTATACCCAATCAAACAAAAATCCGATGTTAAAATTCTTTTTCCACAATTTAAATCTCTTGTTGAAAACTTTTTCAAAACCAACATTGTTGCGTTGTTCACTGATAATGGGGGTGAATATGTGGGTCTTTCACCTTATCTTGCCTCTCAAGGTATCTCCCATTACACAACACCACCTCACACACCGGAACAAAACGGTATTGCCGAACGACGTCACCGACACGTCGTGGAAACCGGCCTCGCATTACTCCACTACTCCCACTTACCACAACATTTTTGGTCCCATGCCTTTCAAACCGCAACCCACCTAATCAATCGTTTGCCTACACCCATCCTTAACAACAAATCTCCCTACGATATGTTGTTCAAAACCGCTCCTACTTATTCCAAACTCAAACCGTTTGGTTGTCTTTGCTACCCATGGTTACGACCCTATGCTACTTCCAAACTCCATTACCGTTCAACGGCGTGCATATTTCTTGGGTACTCATCCTCCAAATCGGCATTCAAATGCTATGACCCTACTAGTCACAAACTATACCACTCTCGCCACGCTGAATTCATCCCACATATTTTTCCATCTCAAATCACCAATCCCCAACCCAAACACATGTCATTTGACTCCTTCCTATCCACATACCAATCGGCCCAATCAACCACCTCTTCTAACCAACCTACTCCAAACCCAAACATGTTGCATCATCCAACCCCTACTCCACAGCCCACATCACCCGAAGCCCAAACCCCTATCCCTCCACAAACCCATGGCCCACCTCTTCTACCTCCTGCACACAATACAGGCCCAAACAGCCCAACCTCCCATACAACAGGCCCTACACCCCAGCCCATCGAGACACCCTCACCAACTGGCCCACCAACTCCACCCGATAGCACCGCCCCTACCCCAACCGATTCCCACTCCACCGACCCCACCTCACCAATGTCTTCATCCAACACATCCGATGATCCCACGAACTCACCTCCACATAACCCTCAACCACCTCGTCGACAACCAAAACCCAACTCAAAGTATTACAACCCCAACTTTGTCAACTCTACCACCATTCACCCTCTACCCGTTTCTCTTGAACCATCCACTTATACTCGAGCCTTGAAAGATCCGGATTGGTGCCATGCCATGGACCTTGAGTATAATGCTCTCCTTCATAACAACACTTGGGAACTTGTCCCTCACACAACCCAAACTCCCATTGGTTGCAAATGGGTATTCCGAATCAAACGCAAACCCGACGGCACGATTGACAAGTACAAAGCCCGTCTAGTTGCCAAAGGGTTTCACCAACAATATGGAAAAGACTATCATGAAACATTTAGTCCCTTTACTAAACCCGTTACCATTCGCACCGTTCTCTCTATTGCTCTTTCAAAAGGATGGTCTTTACGTCAACTAGACGTTAATAATGTGTTTCTTCATGGGACTCTTCACGAAGATGTCTTTATGGTGCAACCTCCCGGGTTCACCAATACGGAATTCCCACGTCACATTTGCAAACTCAAAAAATCCCTCTATGGGCTTAAGCAAGCACCACGTGCTTGGTACATCGAACTAACCAACTTTCTCACTCGTTTTGGCTTTAAAAAATGCATTTCTGACCCCTCTCTCTTTGTATACAATCTCAACAACATCACTTGCTACCTCCTTGTGTACGTTGACGACATTGTCCTCACCAGCAATCACAATCCATTTATGGATTCCTTTGTTCAAGCCCTAAGCAACCAATTCTCTATCAAAGACTTAGGCCCTCTCCATCATTTTCTAGGAATCGAAGTCATTCCTACGCCTCATGGTCTATTTCTTTCCCAACATCGCCATATTCAAGATATTCTTACCACCTTTAAAATGGATGGTGCAAAAGAGGTTCTCACTCCTTTAAGCACTTCCGACTCTCTTTCTTCCTTTGACTCCACTCCCCCAGTCGATCCCACTCCTTACCGTCAACTTGTAGGCACTTTGCAGTATCTTGCCTTCACACGTCCCGACATCTCCTTTGCCGTCAATAAATTATCTCAATTCATGCACTCACCTAAACAATCACACTGGCAAGCTCTCAAACGGGTACTCCGCTATTTGAAAGGAACGGTCCATCATGGGTTGTTCTTGAAACGCAATACTAACCTAAACTTGCAGGCTTTTTTGGACTCAGACTGGGGCGGTATTAATGATGGGGGACGGTCAACTACAGCATATCTCATATATCTTGGGTCCAATATCATCTCTTGGAAATCTGCTAGACAAAAAACTGTCTCTAGATCATCTACCGAAGCTGAGTACAAAGCACTCGCTAATGCCGCAGCTGAACTCTCATGGGTTAAAAATTTACTTGATGAGCTCGGGCTTCCAATTAAGAGCACCCCATCGCTTTACTGTGACAACACCAGAGCTACTTATGTATGCGCAAATCCTGTTTACCATTCCCGCATGAAACACATCGCTCTGGACTATCACTTTGTGCGGGAACAAGTCAATTCCGGGCAACTCAAAGTTCTTCATGTCAGCTCCAAGGATCAACTCGCGGATGTGCTCACCAAACCGCTTGCACGTGCACCCTTCCTATATTTTCGGTCCAAGATTGGAGTCTCCAACGGATCCTCCATCTTGCGGGGGCGTATTAACAACATAAATCAAGCAATCAATAATTGAAGAATACTCTCCTCTCATTTACCTAGTCAAGTCAAGATTATTGACCAAGTCAAGTCAAGTCAAGTCAAGATCATTGACCCCATAATACTTGCCCATGACTCATGCCCATGATTCATGCCTTTGTATTTATTTTGTAGTTTTTCATTCAACTTGTATTCCCTATATATTGTAATGTAAATCATTGTACACAACACACAATTTCAATACAAAAAACCACTTTGTTCATATCTTCATAGCTGACACCTGCGTATGCACACTTCTTAAAATATCGACATTAAGTCAAAACAAGCCGTTTTAGTAAAATTACCATTTCAGTTCGGGTCAAATGTCAAATCGGGTGTTGCCCAAAATAAAGTCGGATTGAAAAATGACCAAAATAGATTTTCTTAATTAAATTATGAAAAGAGACAATCTTTGCAAAGTAACCCTACCTCATGATCCACCCTTTATAATTTTACAGCAAACCAAACTTCATAGGGACCCGTTTAAATCAACAATTTAGACAATGTATTAATAGTTGTTACCACAATAAACCTCACAACTGGATTCTATCAACCACATTATCACAAAATTTCAATAAGTGCAACATGGGTGAGGCTAACGTAAAAAGAAGGTTAGTGTAAAAAGTATTAGAAGCATTATTAGCCATAGATAAAATTTGATAATCAATGGCACGATGGTAATTTCTTAGCGTCATTAAAGTTTCACCGCAATTTTTAAAATGGCTAGCTCTATAACTTTTTCATACGACATTATTTAAAAAAAAAAAAAACTATACCATAAAAACAAGCTTTTCATCCTCTTTCATTTCCATACCATACCATACCATATTGCTATACTTTTTTTTTAAAAAAAATTGTTGAGTTGATAACTTGCGTTTTATTGAGGGTATACTTGCATTTTTAGAAGCGCAAGTTATACCTGATAAGACGACCTGGTAAAACGATCTGATCAAACGCAAGTTATAAATGATAAAACGCAAGTTATACATGTTAAAACGCAAGTTATATATGCTAAAACGCAAGTAAGTAATATCAAGTTTTTACATTTAGACGCAAGTTATTATTGTTTATTATTGTTTAAACGCAAGTAGGTAATATCAAGTTTTTACATACATATAAGCAGGTTTACATATTGATCATATAAGTAGGTAATAAGGATTCTCTTTCTTTATAAATTAATAATTTTCAAGGAACTAGTTTGTGGGAATATAACGACAACAATATCCCACCATCACATGAGGTGAAAGAAGATATTAGCAAAACCACGAAAGAATGTCAAAGAAGGTTAACGAAGGTGATCTTCGAACCTCCAGTTAGCAAAACCATGAAAGAATGCCAAAGAAGGTTAACGAAGGTGATCTTCAAACCTCCCGTTATTATTCACCTCACAAAAATAGACAAACATAAGAAACAACATTATTACTGTTCTCACATTGATTCAAATTGATTTCCAAACTCGTGGCTCTCCACCTAACAAAGAAACAAACTAAAAAAAACAAAAAGCTATTGTTACATTCATAATGTTTAAACGCAAGTAATAATATCAAGTTTTTACATTTAGATGCAAGTAATATCAACCCAGCAAAAAAAATTTAAAAAAAAAGTATATCAATATGGTATGCAAATGAAAGAGGATAAAATGCTTGTTTTTATAGTGTGTTTTTTTTTTTTAAAAATAATGTCATATGAAAAAGTTATGGACGTTAAAAAAATGGGGGTGGAACTCAACCATTATGGGTTATACCTATTTTTCCCTTCTCCTTCTATTTTTGAAACTCAATGTATACTTTTCCCCTTTTAATCTCATCCATTGATTTATTTTGATCAAAAGTCCAAAATACTTCATATCCTTTTTACGTTAAACTACTTTTTACAATAAACTTTCTCAGTGCAACATTAACTTAGCAACTGAAAACTAAATGAAACCTAACTTCAATCAAATAAAAACACTAAACATGTCAACATCAATGCAATCTTAACTAGAAAACAAACAAGCTTAAGACAATCCAAGTAACCTGTAATGTCGAAAGTCAGGATTAGAAACCAACAATATAATATAACCACGCAAACACATCGTTTCAACTTATCCATCAATAATTCATTCATATCCTAGGACAAATGTATACGACTCAAAATAAGTGGGTTGATTCTTGCAACAAATCTGTCAAGACGTCTTGATATAATCTCATTAATATTACGTCAACAACGCATTAGTGACCACCATTAACTCAATTTAATGGATGCACATATCATTACAATAACCTTTATACGACTTTAGCAAACTAAACAAAAACAACAAACTTTCACGAAATAATGGATCACAAGCCAAAATACACAAAACCATGACCCATACGACCACCATCAGCAAACACTACACATACATTCAGGATCATCTGAAACAATTCAAAATAACAAACAACCACACATGCATTCAAGATTACACATAATAGAATACGAAATGACTCAAAGCCAAATACAAAATATTAAATTTTTGAAAAAAGCATGGAACTAAAAAAGTTTGTAATTCACCACCGAAAAATCAATAGATACTAACCCTTAATTGTACCTTTCAAAACAACAGTAAACAGTAATTTTCCTTGTAATGCAGGAAAACTAACAGCTCCGGCGAGTCATCCTATCTGCAGCAGCAAAGAATTGTAATCAACAAAAAGGAAAGAAGGATGATGACAATCAATACTCACAATCGGTAAATCCATAAACAAATCACCTTTGAATCTATGATCCGTACCTGTTGTCGTTATGGCAGCATCTGGTCTTTCTATGATTCCCTCCTGTATGGCACCGATCTAATTGAAGAAATTTAAATCTTAAAGGAAAAGCCAACGCTTTTTGTTTTCAGTGCACCTTATGTGACAATAGGCGTTGACGCATGCACCTTGCGCGTATGCACATTTCTTAAAATATGGACATTTAGTCACAACAAGCCGTTTTAATAAAATTACCAAATCAGTTCGGGTCAAATCGTGTGTTGCCCAAAATAAGGTCAGATTGAAAAATGACCAAAATAGATTTTCTTAATTAAATTATGAAAAGAGACAATTTTTGCAAAGTAACCCTACCTCATGCTCCACCCTTTATAATTTTACAGTAAACCAAACTTCATAGGACCCGTTTAAATCAACAATTTAGACAATAGATTAACAACTGTTACCAAAATAAACCTCACAACTGGATCCTATCAACCACATTATCACAAAATTTCAATAAGTGCAACATCAACTCAGCATAACTGGATCCGATCAACCACATTGTCACAAAATTTCAATAAGTGCAACATTAACTCAGCAACTAAAAATATGTGCTCAAAATGAAACCTAACTTCAATGAAATAAAAACACTAAACATGTTAACATCAATGCAATCTTACCTGGAAAGCAAACAACCTTTAGACAATCCAAGTAACGTGCAATGTCGAAAGTCAGGATTAGAAACCAACAATATAATATAACCACACAAACACATCGTTTCAACTTGTCCATCAATAATTCATTCATATCCCAGGACAAATGTATACGACTCGAAATAAGTGGGTTGATTCTTGCAACAAATCTGTCAAGACGTTTTGATATAATCTCATTAATATTACGTCAGCAATGCATTAGTGACCACAAATTAACTCAATTTAATGAATGCACATATCATTACAATAACCTTTATACGACTTTATCAAACTAAACAAAAACAACAAACTTTCACGAAGTAATGGATCACAAGCTAAAATACACAAAACCATGACCCATACGACCACCATTAGCAAACACTACACACACATTCAGGATCATCCAAAACAATTCAAAATAGCAAATAACCACACATGCATTCAAGATTACACATAGTAGAATACGAAATGACTCAAAACCAAATACCAAATATTAAATTTTCGGAAAAAAGCATGGAACTAAAAGAGTTTGTAATTCACTGCTGGAAAATCAATAGATCCTGAAGAAACAATAAGTATCACAGTGATTATCACTAATCCCCGTGTGGTTTATACTTATGTAACGTCAGGAATAATCCTTTACCCAAACCTCTAGGTTTAACCCGTGTGAGAATAAGAAGTGAGTGTGTGTGGGTGAGCTTCGTGAGTAATGACACAAGATGTAAGTGGTTCGGTCGAAGTTGACCTACGTCCACTGTAACTAGCCGGAGTATTATTAATGATCAAGTATTACAAGAGACTGGTGTTAGGTTACAATGAATAATTTCAGATCCCCCTTCAAGGAGATGACTATCCTTATTTATAGGCGAACTCGTGGGCCTAATAGAGAGGCCCACGAGAAGTTATCCCCATTTGGGCCTACCAAGGCCCAAGTCCAGACTCTTCAGTAAAATGGCGGGAAAAGGCAGATCACTGTGGATGACGTCAGGCTGCAGCATGATCGTTGCTCGAGGCGGACACGTGGCAGCCTCTGATTGGCGAACAGGGGCCTTATCCTTGCTACAGTCGTTGACCATGCCTCTGCCACTTGACTTGACGTTCAACAGTAGCAGGGGATGTCTGCTGGTTACTGTTGACGACGGCATGGTGGAAGCGTGGGCACAGTTATGTCGCCGTTCCTGTCAGTAGTGGTTGTACCAGCCTGCCACTTGTCACCTTCCCATTGGCGCGTACTCTGTCAGGGACCCTGCTGAATCTTCCTTTTGTGATCTCCTGTACCTCGTACCGAAAGTAGTAAGGGGAGATTCCGCGTGTGGGCACACGCGCTTATCAATTGCTGTGTGTTGCTTATCATTTGGCGACCTTGCGCGCTGGCTTGCTCTTTGCCTCGCCAGCGCTACGGAGGGAGCATGGCGCCAGGATTCCGGTTTATGGGGATAGGGACGCCGCCTCCCTCTGGATTAGGCTCCCTATCCCTTCAAGTCCCCCTAGTCTAGGGCTTTTCCTGCTCTTTGAGAGTAGGTGGAGTGCTAGACTCAAAATGTCGAGTCGCGGATGAAAGCTCATTCGCTTCTGGTTGCTCTGAAAATTTGATGGCGTGTGCCGCCACGACTTGTGTAGAAGTTAGGCGGGGAACGTCTTTTTTGCTTTTACGTCAAATTTGTGCTGGGGAAGACGTGTTCCGCCATGACCTGTGAAGGAGTTGGGCGGGGAACGTCTTTTTTGCTTTTACGTCAAATTTGCGCTGTTGAATTGAATGCTTTTGAGTAATCAATGCGGGTCTGAAGTTGTAATAAATTTGGAATTATTAGCAATCAATTTGTCTCTCATAAATTGGAGTTAATGCGCCTGGAATTCGAATGATTAGTTTCTTCAGAGGGAAGTTTAAGGGTTGTTGACGTGTCAGGCTGTTGTCTGTTGTGCTGACTGGTGTGTGTTCATATCATCAGGGTGCAGTTACCAAGCTTTCGTCTGGTGTCAGGCGCGTGTGCCGTCACGCGCTCCACATGGCTTCCTTGTGGTTCAGATTGTGCCACGTGTCATGGGGCACGTGTATTTTGTCAGGCGCGTGAGTGTCCACGCGCTTGACATTTTGAAAAGGTGACATCTGCTGACACGTGTTGCCCATCCGACGGAGTGACAGCTTGGAGCGGTTCCCAGTGCTGATCTGGGCCGTCTGTTGACGCATGCGACACGTGGCGTCATCTGGGCTCTTTAATTTGAAAAAGGTGCGACGGTTTGATTATCCTTGTGGGTCCCACCATCATTAATGCAGTGAGTATATAAGTCTCCTTGAGACTCTATGAACGGTTACGTTCTCATACTTCCTTTCGAATTCCTTTCTTCTTCTTCTTCTCTTCTCCGGTGAACATTTGAAGTTTCCGTTCAATCTTCAAAGATTGCCATAATCTTGAAGATTTATTGTTGAAACTTCTCATTTGGCCATCTTCTTGTCATTGTTCTTGTTGTCTTACCACCCTTTCTCAGATTTTCTTTCAAAGTTTTGTTAACCCTTAAGTTTCTGTTGAAGATTCCGGTGGATCTTCAAGTTTTCTGGCCAACTTTCCAGTTTCCGATATCTTTCTTTATTATTTTTTACAAAATGTCTGACTTATCTGTGAGTCAGTCACCTTCTGGTGATGCCTTGGGTAAGGGACCGGTGGTGGAGGAGGTTGAGGAGGAGGTGACGGTGGAACAGGGGAAGATCAAAGAGAGGAAACTGATGACCAACACTTATTGTGTTTGGAGTCAGACTTCCTTTGATGAATTTTGCAAGATCTATGAGATCTTGCCGGAATGGGAACCAGCATTGTCGTCTTTGCCTGTAAGGCACTTCATGAGCTCCGGGCTGCGCACGTTATGTATGAACGCTGCCCGCGTGAGTTCCTCCCCACAGCCTATTTGCAAGGCCTCTTTGTTGAACCTGACGATGAAATCCTCGATTGACTCATGATCATATCGGCGGCATAAAAAAATATGCGCCTTATCTTTTTTGTGCTTGCCAAGGGTGAGAAATGACTGCCGAATTTATCGGTGAGGTCATCGAATTCCTTAACGCTCCATGCGGGGAGGTTATCGAACCAGACCCTAGCTGCGCCCATCCGTCGTTGAGACGTGAACGGTGAGTATGTTTCTTTCCTTTGTGGCTGGAGTCGCTACTAGACGACTCGTAGCCATCAGAATCGTCACGTGATTTCGCGTAGCCCCGAGCTCTGGCGTCTCCGCCGAGCTCCCCGCTATGACCGTCACCGTGAGCGACCGAGTCTTTCTTTCATACCCCTTTTTTGATGGGGTATCATAGGTGAGGGCCTTGCCCTTCTTTTTAGCTTGTTGTAAGAGTTTTCGCTGGTAGATCGCAGCACTCTTAGCATTCTGACGGAGGAGCCACTGGTCTGGGTCCTCCTCTGAACTGGCACCACTGTTGTCGTCAGAGTCCAAGTCACGGACTTCAAGAACTGGCTGCTCAAGTCGTGAAGAGGGTTTTGACGACAGTGTGCGGTGTGGTTTGGTTCTCCGGGGATTGAGTGTCACCTTCCCCGACTCGGTTAATGACAGAAGTGTTAGGGTTGGGTGTGAGCGTTGGATTTTATCTAAAACACAAATCACGACACAATCAAGATCATTTTCAATATCATTTTCATAGATTAACTTCAATCAATAAGCATTTATAAACTGTTTATGTTAATCTAGAATCACACAGATAATCTCTCAAAAACACTCCTAAACCTGATCTGAACCTGGACACAAATGACAACTCTCTTACATAATCAAAAACTCAAAATCTATATATAGGCACTGCACATTCGCCCCTTACAGATGGTCGAATGTGAGTGTTTTCCACATTCGCCCACTAAGAGTGGTCGAATGTGTCTTCTGGTGCATGTCCAATCTTCCTTCGTCCACTTCAGTTCACCTTCGCCCAGTTCAGTCTACATTCGCCCATTCTGAACCACCTTCGGCTATCTACTAACATATGTTAATTATAGTATATCCAATCCTTAGTCGCAAAACGCATCAACAAACTCCCCCTCGACTATTGATTGGATAGTTTTCTCTGATAGTTCATCGTCTTGTTCATCAGTTTGATTCTGAGCTGCTTCTTCTGCTCAGAAGTCATTGGCGGCTCGAATGTTTTCTTCACAGGCTTTGACACATTAGCGATCTTCACAGTCTTGCCAAGTTTACCCTCCAAGTTGCTTCCTGCATTTATGTCATATGCAAAACAAACTCCCACAACTTGAGTATACTTTCTCGCTTGAGCAAAATCGTTGGGTTCATAGTAGATTGGATTATAGAACAACATGATGATGTCTTCGAATGTGCAATTAATCAGCCACATAGGATCAAATACATGTACATGCTTGTATTTATCCTTTCCATCCCTCAACACGATCACCGCTTCTGCCTTCCTCCAATCGTAATACCAAAATATGAAATCAGCACTAAAATGCTGTGGCATTGGCATCAATGGTATCTTTCTCATCACATTAGGTGCTTTATATATCAAAGTCACACGCTTCATATTGGTTTGAGGATCAATATCCCTATGAACTTTTCTACGGGGATATTGAGGCTGAAATCTCTTCCATCGTGTACGACTTTCCCAAACCAATTTGTCTGCGCACCAACCGACATGCGATCCATTTACCTCGGCACCTGACATTGGAAATCTGCATAAGTCTCTCACTGCCCAGTACGGTAGAGTAAGCAAATCACAGAATCTGTTGAAATACAGAATTCCGGTTTCCCATTTCGCAGCAATACACTTCAGTCTGCCTAGATAAGTCCACCCAAGAGCTCTGCCTTTGAACTTGGCATTATGAAATCGATAAAAGTTACCTTGAGCTTCAGGTTTAGGTCGGTTCTCATCCATCTCCTTCAACTTCTTCATATAATTCTTCAACTCATCAGACTGGTTAGAAGAATCTTTCTTTTCGGTTCCAAATACCTTCTCAACAAACTCTTCGCTCCTTTTCTTTGCTTTCTGTTTCGCTGACTTATTTGGTATCTCAGTGAAGTCAGGAAATACTTCATTCTCATCTTCTTTTCTGAAATACTGGGGAAACTCTTCATGAGTAATATCTTCTATTTCAACTTCATTGTTCTCTGGAGTATGCACATCATCTGAATGACTTCCCATATCCTTTTCAGGAATATCAGGAATCGATTCATCCATCATAAACTCCTCAAACGTCTTTCCTACCCTCTGTGCGAGACCATCTAAAATTTCTTTCGCCACAGATGCAGGTAGTTCCCCTTCTTCAAGATCTGGATCTTCATATTCCAGCTCATATCTCAAATCATCAGTCTGGAATATTTCAGCGAAGCATCCTGTGAACTCAATGGTCCACTCTCTCTTCTCCAACATATTCTTGTATATCAGTTTAGCATCATCAGACAGAGATCTCACCTTTTCGTTCCAGAAGATACTTTCATCCGAATCAACATTCCCACCTTTCGTCTTGGAACTCGATTCTCCAGTATCTTTCTTCTTCTGCGGTGTTCTCTTCTCATAACTAAACTTAGAAGTATCATCTCCTCCATCATGATCACTTCCACTGCTAAACTCATCACCTTTCTTTTTCCCTGTACCTTCAGCATCATCATCATCATCATTGTTGTCATCATCATCATCATTGTCATCATCACTTTTATCCGAATCAGAATACTCATAATCAACTTTCTGTTCATCTTCTTCTTCATCATCTTCACCCTCTTTCAGCTGGGGTGCTCTGCTATACAGCTCTTCAATCAAACCACAAAGACGTTTGTTTTCCTTCTTTAACTCTTTATTATCAGCCTTGATCAGTTTGATCTTGTTCTTGTTTCTATCACATCTTCTTTCAAGCTTCTCATTCTTAGCTTCCAACATCTGAATCTTATCATTTATCTCATCCTGATTCGATTTTGAAGCAACTACAATTTGGAGCATCTTCTCCTCATTCTGCTTGAACTTAGTAATTTCAGCTTGTTGAGCAACCAACATCTTCATCATGTCCTCCATCTTCTTATTAACCTGTTTCATAACATCATCATCTACAGTCACTTTCTTTGACTTAGATCTGGAGGGCTCAACTTCAACAACTTTCTCCTTTTGAGGCTTTCTAAACATATCGAGCACTTTATCCATATCGATGTTGAACTGATCGATTGGTAAAGTCTCTGCCTCTTTTGCTTTCTTCTGCTTCTTGGCAACTGGTGAAGATAGCTTAGAAGGTGTTCCAGCATCAGGTAATCTCTTTCCTTTCAACAACTGAGCCAACTCTTTTTCTCTCAGTTCTTTCACACTTGATTTCTTTGCCATAGTCTTTTGTTTCTTTGTCTTCTTAGGCAAATTTACAACTACAGTTTCTCCAACACTCAACTCAGCTAGGTCAACACCTAAACCTTCATCTTCAACCGATTTCTTTCTCCTCTCAGACTCTTCTATCGACTGATTCAAGGATTCAGACTCACCAACCATAGTGGCCTTACGTTTGGTGGTCCTCACGTTCTCGTCATCAGAATCCCACTGTTCATCAACCTCAGTCTCTTCTGAATCTACAGACTCTTCATCCACCAAACCCGATCCTTTCTTCGCCGTCGATTTCTTTCTAGCTACCTGTTGCTTTGTGCTTCCCTGATCAATAGCCTTTCCCTTGCCCTTCCCTTTGGCTCCAGGATTGACTACTTGACGTTTCCGCTTAGTGCTTGAATCAACATACACTAAGGGATCATCGTTGTCTGAGTCACTCTCATCATGTCTTGCTTTGTTCTTGCCAGGATCAGTGTAATCCGGACGAGCCAAAGCGCCAAACAATCTCCTGTTAGGTGGCTTCTCACTATCAGGCACACCTTTATAACCTTTCATCCTCATCAAAGTTCTAATATTCATGTGATCTTGACCTAGAATCATAGTCGGATCCTTTTTCAACATTGGATACTTGTAGTCAAAGATCATCATTAGAAACCTCGGATACAACATGAACTTCTTAAACTTTATTCCCTTCAGCATCTCCAGCATGTGGTCAAGGATCATCCCGGAAACATTAAATGGTTTGTTGAGTGTCAACGCAACCATTAATGAACTCAAACTCTTTCTCATCACGTCATAACCACCACTCACACATCCAAAGACATGAATCAGCACATGTGCAAAGTACTTATACTGCACTCCCAGCTTCCCTTTATACATAGATCCGTCAGTGATTGGACCTTTGTATTTCATCCTTAAGAAGCACGCCTTCTGTTCTGTCCAAGATAACTCCCTGGGATCCTCACTATCTTCGAACTTAATCTGTAACGCCTCCCGAATGTCAGCTTCAGTCAAGAACATCTCCATCTCCTGAATCTTGCTCTTGATGATCGTCTGATTCTCCCAGTAATCATACTTAGCGTTCTGGTAAAAATCTTCAATTATGTCTTTATAAATGATGGTTGGTGTGGCTAGAGCATGTACAATCCTGCTCCTCTTCAGAAAATCAATAATCCCAGTAAACTCCGTGTTCTTCTCAACGTCTCCTAGATACGCGCAACAGTTGTGCGATCGTTCAAAAGGCCAACTGCTCGGAGTAGATGTTTCAGCTACTGGTACTGGATCTTGAACTGTAATCTCTGCTGGAGTCTCAACATTCACTGCTGGTGATTCAATATTCTCGGGTTGTTCAGCCATCTGCACATGAAAATCAATAAAACGCATCAAAACACAAAAACGACAAAAATATAAAATTCTGGTCAAAAACTATTCTGCACGTTCGCCCGTTTAGAAATGGTCGAATGTGGGAATAACTGGTCGAATGTGAAATTGTATGGACAAAAGTGAATATGATCTTGATAAAAAGTCACATTCGTCCGTTTTGTTATACATTCGTCTAAACCATTCCACTTTCGCCCGTTTTAAAAACAACCGAAGGTGAAAAATTTACCCCCAAAATTTAAAATTTTGCCATTGTTAGTTTTAACTTGTAATTTTGATCCTAAAACGTACTAACATGTCCGACTAACATTCGTCTATTACCAATTTTGTCAATTTATCAGTTTACATAGGTTTTCAAGTGGAATTAGGGTTCTAAGTGTTCAATCGATCAAAACTATCATCTAAACATGTTTTTATCCTAATTCCTTCCATATTCTCCCCCTAAAACCTATGTTAAATGATCGGCTATCAAAATCAAACATCAATCAACATGAAAAATCACTAGAACAGAAACCCTAGGTCCAGTTCAGAAAACGATCAATATTGATCTCATTAGATGTCCATTACCTGCAATATTGGTGTTAAAATGATCAGTAAAGATGAGGGAACAAATCAAGGAAACAGAAAAGTCACGAGCAACAAGGTCTTGGTATGACAGAAGTTTTTGAAAAATTTTGAATGAGGAGCTCGAAGGTGGGTAAAAACCACATTCGCCCCAAGTTAATGGCACGAGTGTGAATAATGTCCACCTTCGCCCCTAATTAAAGACCCGAAGGTGAAACTTAGTACCCGGAAGTGGAAATTTCACCCGGAAGTGAAAATAACCACATTCGCCCTTTTTCAATACGGTCGAAGGTGATGATTTTTCCACATTCGACCCATTTAAGGGGCGAATGTGAAATGGAAAAATCTGAAAATTTCGCCAAATCACGAATTCGAATCCCGTTCAACATTTTTCAATCCGTTAAACTTCCAAAACTCAAATTTTCACATTTTGAATGTCACAAAGTCCAGATGGTGTTATCAAATCTCAGAAATTGACCATCAAGCATCCCCGGATATCAAAAATAAAGCAGAAATGCAAATCTTTTGGATTTTCTGAAATTTTTATCAAAACACACCTAAAATCTTTTTGGATTTTGTAACTTTTTGACAATAAAAGTAAAATGCAACAAAATAAAATGCATCAAAGTAAATGAAAACAGTAAACATTTTGTGATTTCCGGTAAGAGGATCATATCAGTTTTCTGAGAAATCTGAACACAGCGTTGATCTGGTTCAATATTATCATTAGAAACAATATGTGACACGGCAATTGCTGATATTGTTGTCCACATAAGTTCACATGCAGACAATTACGCAATGCTTTAAAATGATACGAATTAGATGTATTATACTAACACATTGTGGTTCCCACACACACGACATACTCCCGTATCAAGAAGTAATTTGCACAAAGACTCATTGTAAAGCGTGATTATGCTTTCATCGTCTGTAATTGTACAAGATATAATGCATAGAGGTATACAGGTCAGCAAATTAATGCAGCAAAGTAACATATGCATCATACCAGGTTGAGGACTGATATTAATCATGATTTGCATCAATGATCAATACGATATTATAGATAATCTTTGATCATCATATAACATGGAAAGTTCCTCAATTCGGTAACTTTAGGTTTTGGCATAAAGCTCTTTTATAAAGACATCCTGTCTGATCTAGGTCCGTAATGACTTACAGCAGAAGATCAGAAAGGCTATCCCCAGACAACTAATAACATAACGACCCTAAACCTCCGAGTTTTGTACAAACACCCTATCAAACGAAATTACGGTACTAAGACCATATGCCCATGAGGTGTTCATCCACAAACGCGTAGTTTGTTATGTTTGTATCACTAATACACGCAATATATAGTCTACGAAGCCTATCAGCATATCACACGTAATCAACATACGTCTCATTATACTATGCAATTCTTTAGCCTGTGTCAGATCCCCACTGATGTACTATCATTTCCTCTTTTTATCCAGGAAATCATTTTGGGTTTTTCTAATTTTTAGGTATTTTGAAAATTTTTCAATGTTTTTGGTTTTTCTGATAAAATGACTCCCCCTAAAATAAAGAACATATTTTTGGGTTTTTAATTTTCTGAAAAAACAAAACAAAAAAATTTGAAAGAAACAATCCACTTGAAAGCATCAACTTCTTTGAGGATTAAACAACCCCCTCGAAAGCATCAACTTCTTTGAGGATTATGATAGTAAAGAGAAATTCCCAATTAGCAAAGAGAAATTCCCAAATAGCAAAAATTTAAAACTAAAACTAAAAACTAAAAATGATAAACCGAGGAGCCGATTAGTCCTGTTTTTCCTTTATATTGTTTACTTTCAAAAGATATTCAAAGCGGGATCTGTCAAAAGCTTTTGTAAACAAATCTGCACGTTGGTAGTCAGTATGGATTTTGACCATGTCAATCAATTCCTTAGCGTAACAATCACGGATAAAATGATATTTAATCCGGATATGTTTCGCTTTAGAATGATTTTCAGTATTTTTAGTTAATGCAATTGCGGCTTCGTTGTCACAGTGTATAGGGGTTTTAAGAAACTGCAAACCGTAATCGACCATCTGTTGTTGGATCCAGAGCACTTGCGAACAGCAACTCGAGGCTGAAATGTACTCGGCTTCACATGTAGACAGTGCAACGGAAGTCTGTTTCTTGCATTGCCAGGTAATTAACCTGCTCCCTAAAAACTGGCAACCGGCTGTTGTTGATTTGCTGTCTTTGTCACAGCCGCCCCAATCTGCATCACTAAAAGCAATAAAATCAAAATCATCATCATTAGGGTACCAAAGTCCTTTTGATGGACAACCCTTCAGATATCGAAGGATACGCTTGACCGCCGTCAGATGACTTTGTTTCGGCTTCGATTGGTAGCGTGCACAGAGACACGTTGCATACATAATATCTGGTCGAGACGCTGTCAAATACATCAGAGATCCGATGATTGCTCTGTATGTAAATGGGTCTGTCAGCTCCCCCTTAGCATCCACTCCAATCCCGTGATTGGGTTGAATCGGGGTATCCATCGGCTTAGAGTCCTCCATCTGGAATCGGCTCAAGATGTCGGCTACGTATTTCGTCTGGTGAATGAAGATCCCGTCGGGTCTTTGATCCACCTGTAAGCCGAGGAAAAACTGCATTTCCCCATAGCGCTCATTTCGAACTTCTCCTGCATAACAGTTTCAAATTCCCTGCACAAGAGTTCGTTAGTTGAACCAAATATAATATCATCAACGTAAATCTGTACTAGAAGCAAGTCATCTCCCGTCTTCTTCGTAAAGAGGGTGCAATCGACGAGGCCGCGCTTGAATCCTTTGGAGATGAGGTATGTACTTAGCTCCTCGTACCACTGTCTTGGAGCCTGGTGCAAACCATATAAAGCTTTGTTCAGCACGTAGACCTTGTCCCGGTGGATTGGGTCCTCAAAGCCTGGTGGCTGCCCGACATAAACCTCCTCCTTGACTTTACCATACAGAAATGCGCTCTTGACGTCCATTTGATAGACTTTGAATTTCTTATACGAAGCAAACGCAAGGAACATCCGAATAGCTTCCATTCGTGCTACTGGTGCATAGATTTCGTTGTAATCAATTCCTTCGATTTGATGGAAACCCTGCACGACCAATCTGGCTTTGTTCCTTACAATAACTCCACGATCATCCTTTTTGCACTTAAACACCCACTTAGTGCCTATTTTCTTTCTTCCCGGCGGCAAATCTGTGAGCGTCCAGACTCCCAATTTCTGGAATTGCAATAACTCCTCCTGCATTGCCTCAACCCAAGCATCTTCTTGCAAAGCGTCTTTGTATGTCCTAGGCTCTACCTGCGACACATAACATGCAAACGACCAATCATTTTGGCTACCAGATTTCTGAATTTTGGCATACAATGCTAAAGCACCAAAACTCTCTGGCGAATTAACGCTTTTAAGCTGCCCTCTGGTCATCACTCCACTACCAGGATCACCGATCACTTGCTCCAGCGGGTGAATACGATGAATCCGAGATTCCGGATAAACAGGTACAATCACTCCCGTCTGAGCAGTCAAGTTCTCTACAGCATCCCGATCATGACCCGTGTTAGATGATGAAGCAACATCTGGATTTGGAGTTGAGTTCACAGTTTGCTCTTCTAAATCTTCTGCATTTTCAAGAACGGCTTCTTCAAATTGTTCATCTTCAGATTCTGAAGTGTCTAATGAAGTTGAAGCTTCTTGAAACAACTCTTCTTCTTGTGTAGGAGCACTGGTATCACTAGAAGCTGGTGGGGGGTTTACGGTGATTGGACGCATCAATGGTGAAGTTGCCGCGTTTTCACACTCGTAAAGTAATCTAATCACAGCTTCTTCAACCAGGCTATCTAGGTTGAATGATTCAAAGAAATCTTTGTAATCAAACATCCAATCAGGGCCCGTGCCTTGCAAATTTTGAGTGTAACGTTGAACTTCCACATTAGCCCAATCCTCCACTTGACGAGTTCTCTTGTTGAATACCCGTTTGAGCGGGGTTGCATATCCAACAAAATATCCCTCTTCAGCTTTAGGACTAAACTTCTCGCTTGGATTCAACATCGTGCATGGCGCCCCAAATGGTTCTAGATACTCTAAATTGGGCTTTCGTTGGTGTAACAACTCATAAGATGTTTTTCCAAACTTCTTCACTGTCAAAACCCGATTTAATGTATAGTTTGCTGCATAAATCGCCTCATTCCAGAACATTACTGGAAGATTTGAGTCAGCGAGAATTGTTCTTGCAGCCTCAATCAGAGTCCTATTCTTTCTTTCAGCAACACCGTTCTGTTGCGGGGTATACGGAGCTGAATATTCATGATGTATCCCTTTGCTTTCACAAAGTTCATCCATCTTTGCATTTTTAAACTCCGTCCCGTTGTCACTCCTGATCCTTTTTATCTTCAAATTGTAGATATTCTCCAGCCGAGTGAACAGAACTTGTAGGTTGGTAAAGGTGTCGCTTTTGTTCTTCAAACACATCACCCATGAAAATCGTGAATAGTCATCAGTGACGACTAAACAATAAAGCTCTCCAAGATGACTTTTGCGCTTGACCGGTCCAAAAAGGTCCATGTGCAATCGCTCAAGCGGCATCTCAACAGAGTTGACTTTCTTCACTTTATGGGATTGTCTGTGTTGTTTTCCTTTCATGCAGCTCACACACTTGTCGTTCAGATGGAAATGTTTCACGTTTACTCCATCGACAAGTCCATTTCTCACTAACTGATTCATTTTCCTCAGATGAATGTGCCCCATTCTGCGGTGCCACATTATCGATTCTTTTTCGGTCGCCTTGGATAGAAAGCATGTTATCTGTCCCTGTGGTGTCATTGCCTTGGACATATCAAGAATGTAAAGATTGTTGACTCGAGGTGCCATCAACATAACCCACTCCTTTGGAATCTTGAAGCCCGGTTTAAGTATATAGCAGGATTTGTCATCAAAATGCACAGAAAATTGTTTATCGCATATTTGACAGATTATAGTCTATCTGCTTAACATAAGAAATCCGCTCGAAAGTCACAATCCCGTTACTCACGCTTCCTTCCATCGTGATATAACCTCCTTTATTTCCCGCGAACGCAACATATCCTCCATTAATATTCTTCACATCGAACAGCAACGCCAAATCCCCCGTCATGTGGCCTGAAGCTCCACTATCAACAATCCAGAGACTGCTAATAGGGCCAACTGAAGCTCCCTGCACACAAAAAGTAAACATTTAGTTCTTTCGGGGGACCCAAGCCTGAGTCTTGGGCCTTTGAACTTTGGCTTTCAAAGAATCATTCTCATTGACTTTCTCAACAACTTTCTGTTTTGAATCAATCGTTTTCTGATTTTTCAAAACAGTTTCATTTTTATCACTCACCTTTGAAGTAGAAGCTCCTGGAGTACCATTAGGTGTCCAAGATTGTTCAGACCTTTTGAGAATACGAATTTGAGATTTTGGTTTCTCAATTGGTTTCTGAACATTGTTACTAAAAGTAACTTTCTTAGCAACCTTATCTGAATTAACAGACTTAGGTCCAACATTTGACTTGACAATTGGTTTCTGTGGAACCTTTTGTCTATCAGCTGTTGTGTTCACCACTGGTTTTCTCCAAGATTGTTCCATTGCAATCCAATTCCTTTGATCATAATGAAATGGACGATTGTTCCTCATTTGAAAATTGTTTTGATTATGAAAATGTTGTTGTTGAGGAACAGTCCGTCTATGCGGTGGAATATAATGATCAATCGACTTTTTCATGGAATTCTTAACCTCAACTTCATGTCTTTTGTGCCTTACATATGGACACTGAGCAAGTAAATGCCCACGTTCTCCACATTTAAAGCATTTTCTATATTCCTCAAACACATAATGAGCATTTGGTGAAGCAAATGATCTTACAGGAAATTGATCATTATATTGTTGATTTCTTAAACTCTCAGGAAGTGGTCCTTTCGAGTAAGAAGGTTCATGAAAACCATTTGCTTTATCATCTGGTCGAATGAACTCAGTGACATGAATTTTTGGCTCTTGAGGAACTTCTGAAAACAGTTTCTTTAAGATTTCTGGTGGAATTTCATTGGTTCTCTCATGTTTTGGAAACCATATTGTGCTTTCTTGCCAGATTTTATCAATTTTAGAATAGTTAACGTTTTTAATCGGAAATTCCTCATCAGCAATGATTTTATCGGATCCTTCCATCCGATAAAACACCTTTACAGGTTTGTCACTTGGTTCATTCAGCTCATTCTTTTCAACCACATTCTTATCATCATTCTTTTTCTTAACATCAATCTTTTCAGACTTCTTATTACGATTAGCATTTGCCATCGGATGAACATGATCAGATGGTGACACTGGTTCAGTAGTAATGATGTGATTTTCTTTTGGAATCTCACATTCATTAACAGATTTATCACTACCAGTATCATCATTTTCTGAGTCTGAACTATCACTCTCAGCATAAACACCCTCATTGTTCAAGCCCAAAATCGGTCTCACATCGGAATATGGATCACCAATACTCGAGGTATTAGATTCCATTTCTAATGATGAGTCTGATTTCACCGAACTCTCCGGTATAACTTGATGATAGTTATGGTTCTCAAAAAGAACCGGAGATGGTACAGACTTGTAGTTGGTGGTGTTATCATCAATGATATGATCCACGACATAAGCAACATTCTTATAGCTTTCTAACTTCTTGTTAACCTTTTTAGCAAAGCATTTAATGGCAGCCATTTCCAACTTGGTGTTTTCAATTTCATTGATATAGTTGTTTATGGCCAATTGTTTTAATGACAAAGTATTTTTCAAGTCGGAAATGTCCTTTTTATAGCCATCTAATACTTTGTTAAAAGCATTTAACTCTTTGCGAGTAGATTGACAGTTTTGAATAGCACTATCACGTGAAATTCGGAGTTGCTTATTCTCCTCTGTCAATCTATCACAAGTTCCACAGTATTTATCACTCATAACATCAGTGCTAGATTCAGAACTTACAGGTTTTGGCGGTTCGGTCATGGCCATCAAAGCAAAATGAGCTTCCTTTCCAGTGAAAAACTTTGAGTAGTCAATCTTGGTGAAAGCATCATCAGCTATGCATGACTTCCTCGTCATCAAAAAGTCAGCTTCTGCCAGCAACTGGTCAATATCATCATCTAAAGAATCAATACTTCCCTCTGTGTCTGATTCGCTCTCAGAATCTGAATACACCGATCTACACTCTTCGGGAACATCAGAAACTGAATCAATCACCATCCCAGAACTCTTCTCCTCAGCCTTAACCTCAACAGGTTCACTCTCCACTTCCATCTCAGTCTCAGAATCATCACTTTCACTCTCCTCAGTTTCTTTCTTCTCATCAACTGCCACCGACTCTTCCAAATCAACCTGATAAGCAACACAAGCCACATTCCCACCAGTAGTTACTTCCTCAACTCCTATTTGCATACCCGACCAGTCAAACCTCTCATCCTGTTGAGTCACCAAAGCTTGGTTCTGACTCGCATTCTGTTGAGTCTCAGTAGGTGTGGTGATAGGTACAACTGTTCGGTTTGGGTGATTAGGAGATTGGTTTTGAATCTGGTGTTGAGTGTTTGGTTGTCTGTTTTGGTTGTTAAAGTTTCGGTTTTGGTAGTTGTTGTTATTTTGATAAGAAACTTGGTTTTGTTGACGGTTCTGGTAGTTTGCATTGAAAGGGTTTCGATTACCTTGTTTAGGTGGCTGGGTGCATTCCCTTTTGAAGTGTCCTTTTTCTCCACAATTAAAACATGTAACCTTCTCCTTATTGAAACCATAGGTTGTGTTGGGAGAAGTTGCCAAGTCAGTCCTTCCAGTTTTCTCTATGAACTCTGTTGCTCTCCTTATTATACTAGCAAAAGCCCATTGAATGTCAATGAGTTCCATCTCTTCCTTGTCTATTTGTGCGTAGTCTTCGTTGGTTAAGTTGTTGTTCCCAATCTGACTAGCAACCAAGCCATTGTAGGATGAAACCATTGCTGAGACTAATGCAATGTGTTGCTGAGCAACCTCCACAGTCACATTTCCCAAGTTGGATGTATCCAAAACCACCGGTTGTTGTTTATGTTGAGTAACTTGGTTTGATGGTTGTTGTGTTTGGTTAGCGGTGTAAAAACTTGCTTGTTGCATTGGAGAGATTGGTGAAATGTAGGAAGTATATTGTGGTGGTGTGTATGATGGTTGTGAGTAGGAATTGTATTGTGGGGGTGTGTAGTTGGTGGTTGGTTTTGATGAATCCATGACATTGGAGATACATGCAACATGTGGTGCAACGCTTCCAGAGCTCGAGTTTCCAACTGGAACTGAAGTGCCTCCAAAATACAGACTTGGATTCTGAGGGATCTGTGACCTCCTAGCTTTCCTCCTGTCCTCCAACTCTTTGTTCTCTAGCTTTTCAATAAACTCTGAAATGGTCCAAAATTGATAAGCATCCTTCTCTCTAAGTACCTCCACATGCTGATCCCACTGTGGTGGTAAAGCATCTGCAAACTTATCCACCTGCTTAGTCATTGGAATCTGTACACCATAGCTAGACAATTCAGACAATAAATGCATATATCTCGGAGTTAGTTCTTTCAAAGTTTCATTATTAATAAAAGAAAAATTATCAAACTCTTTGACTAATTCCTCCATTCTCAGACTCCTGGTCTTCTCGTTACCATCATGCTTCCTCTTCAGCTTATCCCAAAGCTGCTTTGACGTAGTACATGTCCCAAACTGATGCAACAGATCACTTGTGATTGCCTGTGTCAGTTGAGAGAACGCCTTCTTCTCCACCACGTATTTCTTCTTTTCATCCTCAGTCAAGCTCTCCAGAGGAATCAACTCACCGGTATTCTCCAGAATCGGTGCTGTGTATCCTTTCACAATCATGCTCCATGCCTCAGCTCCTTCAACTCCCATGCCTTCCAGATGGATCTTGAACATGGTGTGCCACTGGTTATACTCTTGCATATCCATGAGCTTAGGTGGCCGAGTTCCACTACCTGTAGACAAATCCTTAATCAAGGTAGAGATAGCATTAGTGGTTTGAGTATTTACCGCCGCTGCAGCTACTCCCCAGTAATCTGATTGTAGTGCCGGATGTGCTACATTCTGAGGCATCGTGTTCGTTGTTGTCATGTAGTTAAGTGGTTGTGAGGATTGCGTGTTCGTCTTTTGAGCTGCCACTGTCCATGGGTCCATCGTCTGCTGTTGTGGTTGTGTTGGTGCTGATCCCGAAGTAGTTTGAAAACGCCACATGATCACAATCTGAAAATCTCAACACTTAGAAAATTTTTTCAGCAAAAATCTTAGGTTCGTCCGAAAAATAGTACGTTCGTCCAAATTTTTCTACTTTCGTCCACTATTTCTCACTCTCGTCCACACTGATCTACTTTCGTCCACACAGTAACACCCGAATGTGGAAATGACCAGAATGTAAACAAAGACTAAACACTATTCCACTTTCGCCCAAGTTAGAACGGTCGAAGGTGGAATTTTCACCCGAATGTGAAAAATTTCAACAAGATTTTCAGGTTCGTCCACTCAAAAACTCAGGTTCGCCCACTTTTATTCACGTTCGACCACAACTCTCAGTCCAGGTTCCAGGTTCGCCCAAAATCAGCAGATCTCATTTTTGAAAAACGGTTATTGTTTGAAAAACGGTTATTTTGATCTCAGATTTTCAAAAATTCATGGATTTGAATGATCTCAATCAGGTTATGTTTCGGAATTGATTTGGAACAACTTTAAGTCTTGGAAAACTTGAATTTGACCACAAATTCACCTTTAAATCGATCAAAAACTATGTTTTTAAGAGTTTTTGTAAAAACAGATGATATTTTGTCAAAAACATGTCCAAATCAGCTCTGATTCTATCAAATTTGTTGTTGTATGATCCTACATGCTCTGATACCACTTTGTGAGCGTTGGATTTTATCTAAAACAGGATTATACGATCATACAAGTCACAAATCTAGGTGCGGAAACCCTAGATCTGAACAAATTGATAAAACACAAATCACGACACAATCAAGATCATTTTCAATATCATTTTCATAGATTAACTTCAATCAATAAGCATTTATAAACTGTTTATGTTAATCTAGAATCACACAGATAATCTCTCAAAAACACTCCTAAACCTGATCTGAACCTGGACACAAATGACAACTCTCTTACATAATCAAAAACTCAAAATCTATATATAGGCACTGCACATTCGCCCCTTACAGATGGTCGAATGTGAGTGTTTTCCACATTCGCCCACTAAGAGTGGTCGAATGTGTCTTCTGGTGCATGTCCAATCTTCCTTCGTCCACTTCAGTTCACCTTCGCCCAGTTCAGTCTACATTCGCCCATTCTGAACCACCTTCGGCTATCTACTAACATATGTTAATTATAGTATATCCAATCCTTAGTCGCAAAACGCATCAACATTGGGTTCAGCCATGGGTGGGTTTAAAAGATGAAGAAAAGAGCTGTTCTAACCGTTGGATGGCGCCAATGAAGAAACAATAAGTATCACGGTGATTATCACTAATCCCCGTGTGGTTTATACTTATGTAACGTCAGGAATAATCCTTTACCCAAACCTCTAGGTTTAACCCGTGTGAGAATAAGAAGTGAGTGTGTGTGGGTGAGCTTAGTGAGTAATGACACAAGATGTAAGTGGTTCGGTCGAAGTTGACCTACGTCCACTGTAACTAGCCGGAGTATTATTAATGATCAAGTATTACAAGAGACTAGTGTTAGGTTACAATGAATAATTTCAGATCCCCTTCAAGGAGAGGACTATCCTTATTTATAGGCGAACTCGTGGGCCTAATAGAGAGGCCCACGAGAAGTTATCCCCATTTGGGCCTAGCCAAGGCCCAAGTCCAGACTCTTCAGTCTAATGGCGGGAAAAGGCAGATCACTGTGGATGACGTCAGGCTGCAGCATGATCGTTGCTCGAGGCAGACACATGGCAGCCTCTGATTGGCGAACAGGGGCCTTATCCTTGCTACAGTCGTTGACCATGCCTCTGCCACTTGACTTGACGTTCAACAGTAGCAGGGGATGTCTGTTGGTTACTGTTGACGACGGCATGGTGGAAGCGTGGGCATAGTCATGTCGCCGTTCCTGTCAGTAGTGGTTGTACCAGCCCTGCCACTTGTCACCTTCCCATTGGCGCGTACTCTGTCAGGGACCCTGCTGAATCTTCCTTTTGTGATCTCCTGTACCTCGTACCGAAAGTAGTAAGGGAAGATTCTGCACGTGGGCACACGCGCTTATCAACTGCTGTGTGTTGCTTATCATTTGGCGACCTTGCGCGCTGGCTTGCTCTTTGTCTCGCCAGCGCTACGGAGGGAGCATGGCGCCAGGATTCCGGTTTATGGGGATAGGGACGCCGCCTCCCTCTGGATTAGGCCCCCTATCCCTTTTGATCCTAACCCCTAATTCTCTCTTTTAAAACAATAGTAAATAGTATTTTACCATGGAAAGCATGAAAACCATCAGCTCCGGCGAGTCATCCTATCTGCAAAGGCAAAGAATTGTAAACAATAAACAGGAAAGAAGGACGATGACAATTAGTACTCACAATCGGTAAATCCATAAAGAAATCACCTTTCAATCTATTATTCGTACCTGTATTCTTTATGGCAGCATCTGGTCTTTCTATGCTTCCCTCCTGTATCTGCATTCTGTAGGCACCAATCTAATTGATGAAATTTAACCTTCAAAGTGTCTTAATTGTCACAACTATGCCTATAATACCCTTAAATTTCCTACTTAAATATGTTGTACATGTTGCTTGTTAAGTTGTACGGAAATGCAAATTACCATGTTGTACATCACTCATCCTTAGTAAGATAATATAGATATAGATAATATATAATTATTTAAAAGAAGGTCGGTGTGATACCAAAAAGAATAAAGATAACATTAAATATAGAAAGCTTAAGAACACATATATGAAACATGCTATTCCTAAAAAAATCATTTAAAAAGACTTTTTGTGATCCGGATAATGTCATTCATCAAGAATCCACAACTATGGAGAGGAACACCATGAAGGTGTCATGATAAACGAATTGGTCATGCTGAAATGGAGGAATAGAACATTCAAAGCTTGGATCATGGAGGAACAAGGGGATTGGGAGCCAGATTGTGTTGGGGTGGTTTCCGATCAGACAAGGTCTTCAGTGGTTGTGGTTCCAGCTGTCGAAGAAGTTGAAGAGTCTCATGGGGGTCAATTATGTGGAACAGTGTCAAAACCAAGAGGTGGCTCATGGGGTGGATCCACATGGGGATGCTCAAGAGTCACAACCAATTAGTTCCTGTGGTGGGGGCCACGATGAAGGGGTTGATAGGAATGTGAATAAGGTGTATTTTTTTAATGCTTCGGGAAGGATAAACAATAACTTTCTTAAACCGAAAAAAGGAGCCCACTCTAAGTGCCCCTCCAGGCCTAAATAAAAGATCTAGATTGGATATGGAAGACCCGTTCGACATCAACAGGTTTATTGAAGTTGTGCAGCCTCAAGGTTCTTCTTCAACAACCTATATGGAAGAAGGTACTAGGGATATTTCCTTTGTCTTAATGTTGGGGTTGACTCGCACATGGTTGACACATAGGGCCCTAATGTTCATGATCTTGCTCCACCATTAGTCCCTACTGAAGTGGAGAAGGAAGTTAAAGCTACCGTCTCAATTGGCAAAAATTTTGGGTGCAGATATGGCAAAACATGAGGTTTTGGTTTTGGAGTCCATCTTGGGTATAGGTGTTAATGTGCTTTTAAGATGAATTACATGTCTTTAAATGTTAGGGGCATTAGTGGGGATGATAAAGCTAGGTGGATTCGGGGAATTAAACGGGAGTTTGGTATCAATTTCTTGTCGATTTAGGAGACCAAGATGGTCTCAATGGAGGGTTTTAACTTCCCTAAAGTTTAGGGTAATAATGGATTTGGTATGGAGTCCGTGGGTTCGACTGGCCAATCGGGTGGGCTTTTATGTGTTTGGGACCCAGGAAGTTTCGAGTTCATTTCAGTGATAAAAGAGAGGAACTTTTTGGTCATTAAAGGGAAGATTAAAGGTAGTAATGAGATTGTCAACATGGTGAATGTCTATACGCCTCAGGGTCTTGCGGCTAAATTGGAGTTGCGGAATCGGCTTGGTTCGGTGATTAGTAGTGATGATGGGTTTTGGATTTTGATGGGGGATTTTAACATTGCCATAGTCGTCGGTGAGAGAAAAAATTTGGTTTTTAAAGCTTCCTGTGCTAATAACTTCAACAATTTCATCTCCTCCGCGGGATTGTTGGAGTATAATATGTGGGGTAAACAGTTCACGTGTATTCGGGTCGCCTTTTGGACCACTGGCCATTGATTTTATCGACTATAGCGGTTAATTTTGGTGTGTGTCCATTTCGTATTTTCAATTCTTGGTTTGATATGGAGGGTTTCGAGACCACTGTTCTGGTTACAGCTTCGTACTTCTCATTCTTGGGACTTGCAGATCTGTTCCTGATAAAAAAATTGGCTCATATTCTTGACCAGATAAAAATGGAGAATAGAGAAAGACCGTAAGGATTAAGAAGTTGAAAAAATTTCATGTGAGGATCTTGAAAGGTTGGAATTTGAGATGGAATCTAGAGAATTGTCAGAAGAAGAAATGTGGTCGTTTACCGAATGTAGGAAGGTTTTGAAAGACTTAGATATGAAGAAACCTATAGACCTTCGTCAACGGTCCCGTATTCGTTGGGCGATTGAGGGGACGAGAACTCCAAATTCTTCCATGGTATGATTAACAATAGGAAGGCGTCAAATTCGATTCTCGGGTTAAACGTTAATGGTAGATGGATCTCGAAGCCGTCTTGGGTTAAAAAGGAAATTATGAGTTTTTCCAAAGACAGGTTCGTGGAGTGTCACCAGGTTCGGCCATCCCTTTTCTACAACAGGCTTAAGAAGATCTCTGAACTGAATAACGCTTTGCTAGTGGAACCGTTCTCGGTGTCCGAGATTAAAGATGCGGTGTTCAGTTGTGGGGATGATCGGGCGCCCGGGCCGGATGGTTTTAATATGCGGTTTATGAAGCGCTTTTGGGCACTGTTTGAGCCTGATTTTGTTAACATCATGACTGAGTTTCATGAGAGGGGTGTCATTAGTATCGGGTGTGGTTCTTCTTTTATTACCCTTATGCCGAAAGTCAAAGACCCGATTGATTTGAATGCTTATCACCCGATTAGTTTGGTGGGTGTGATTAGTAAGACCATTTCTAAGATCCTTGCTAACAGGTTAAAAAAAAGTTATTGGGTCGGTTATCTCTCAGTTGCAATCTGCATTTTTGCAAGACAAGTAAATTCTTGAAGGTCAACTTATCGTGAATGAAATTATTGCTTGGTATAAAAAGATCAACATGAGGGCGTTTTTTCTTAAGATTGACTTCGAAATGGCCTACGACAATGTCAATTGGAATTTTCTGGTCAATGATATGCGAGGTTCTCCGAGTTATGATGCTCTTGGATTTTGGGGGTGCTTAGGTCGGCTAGGTCGCCCGTTTTGGTTCGGGGCGTCGACTTTTGAATTTCAACATGGGAAAGGCATGAGGCAAGGAGATCCAATCTCTCCTTTTCTCTTCTTATTGGTGATGGAAACCATCTCTTGTATGATGAAGTCGGCGTGTGTTGAGGGGATTTTTCATAGGGTGCGTACTCCTAGAGAGGGGCCGGTCATTTCTCACCTCCTTTATGCAGATGATGTCGTTATTGTTGGAGAATGGGACTTGATTTACATGTCTAATGTGGTCCGCATCCTCCGGTGTTTCCATTTATGTTCGGGTCTTAAAATCAACCTCGAAAAGTTTATGTTATATGGTGTTGGGGTGGCGTTAGTGGAAGTGGATTCGTTCGCGGAGGTTGTGGGTTGTAATGCGAGTGCGCCTCCTTTCAAGTATCTCGGGCTTATGGTGGGCACAAATATGAACCGTATTAACAGCTGGAGGCCGGTATATGAGGTATTTGAAAGTCGGATATCTTCGTGGAAAGCATCATCATTGTCTATTGGAGGAAGGGTGATTCTTATTCGGTCTGTTCTTGAGAGCCATCCAGTTTATTACTTTTCTCTTTACCGTGCTCCTTGCAAAGTTCTAACGGATCTCGAGAGGATGATTAAGAGGTTCTTATGGGGAGGATAAGGGAATAGGTACAAAATGCATTGGGTTTGTTGGGAGAGGGTGGCGTGTCCGAAGAAGGCGGGTGGTCTCGGGTTATCGAAGTTGTCTTATATTAACATTTCGCTTTTGTGCAAAGGGGGTTAGAGGTTTAAAACGGAGACTAATAGCATGTGGAAAGCTGCCATCGACTCTATTCACTCGGGAAGGCGGTCGTGGGAGTTCATGCCAGTTCTAAAAGCCATTAGCGGAGTGTGGGAAAATATTGTTAAATTTTTGTCTAGAACGGTGATCGTCGGGGTGCCGTTACGCAGGTTTTTCAAGGGTGTGGTGGGAAACGAGGCTGGTATATGTTTCTGGCTTGATCCGTGGATTGGTTCGGCTCCTTTGAAAGACTTATGTCCAGCCTTGTTTCTGGTCGATAAGGTGAAGAAGTATTCTGTTCAAAACCGCATATCTAGCGATGGAATCTGTTGGGAGTGGGGTCACAGCCTAGATTTGGAAGTTGAGATTGAGGAGCTGCATTTTTTAGAGTCGCTCCTGGAGTCGGTCGTACTTTGTAATAGGCCGGATTCGTGGAGTTGGCTTGATAACAGTTCTGGTGAGTTTTTTATGTCAAGGAGGTTAAACGGATTTTGTAAAGCGGGTGTGATTTCAGCAACAACTACGTGATCGAATGGTGCAAGTGGGTTCCGACGAAGTGTAATATTTTTTGTTGGAGAGCTGAGATGGGGAGGATACCGACTTTATCGGCGCTTAGAGATCGAAACATACGAGTTCCAGAGGTGTTGTGTCCTATGTGCAGGTGCGGGATGGAAACTACCGATCATATCTACACTTCTTGTTATTATGCCTCGGTTGTTTGGGAATATATCTGCAGATGGTGCAAGCTGGCGGTTTTTCCATTTTCTCAGTTAGGGACCTCTTTGATATTCACAATCATGTTGGGCTTCAAGGTAAAAGAAAAGAGGTGGTGCAGGGCATTGTCCTTATTAGGTGCTGGAGTATCTGGAGATCGAGGAACAAGTGGGTTTTTGAAGGTAAGCCGGTGCGTGTTCAAGATATTATTGGCGAAGTTAAGGCTTTGGGTTTTCTTTGGGCTAGGCATAGGGCGAAAGTTGTGGATCTAGATTGGGAGAAATGGTGTAAATTTGTAATTATGTAAGTCGTTTTTTTCTTTGTTTCTTGTTGTGGTTCGTGCCTGCCGTGGTTTGTAGGTTTTTGGCGTGGTTTAATAAAGTATACGTTCAAGATATTATTGGCGAAGTTAAGGCTTTGGGTTTTCTTTGGGCTAGGCATAGGGCGAAAGTTGTGGATCTAGATTGGGAGAAATGGTGTAAATTTGTAATTATGTAAGTCATTTTTTTCTTTGTTTCTTGTTGTGGTTCGTGCCTTCCGCGGTTTGTAGGTTTTTGGCATTGTTTAATGAAGTATACGTTCAAATAAAAAGTTGAAGGATTTAGTTTGTTTCATCAAATAGCTAAGAAATGAGTCTGAGTTGACAAATAAAATATAGATCAAAATTATAACTTTAACCTAACATAATTATGCAGCGACATTAGTTAATGCCTTGTACTTGGCTTCAGTTGATGATCTTGAGACCATAACTCTGAAATAGGTCTGATACCATATAAGTTTCATTGAATACGGTTCCACTTGTATATTCATTCGTTATGAGGAAGTATATACAAGTGATTACACATTGTGAATAACTATAATATATTCAACATGGAATTCAAATATATAAAAAATATTTAAATTGACCTGTTCTCTTTAATAGAATACACCTTTAGTAAAAATTATCCACTCACATTGACCACTACAAATTACAAAACAATAATGCACATAATGCACGACATTCTCTACACAACCTTGATAATTAATTAACCATGTACAAATTCATCACTTAGCGTGAAATTCTTAACCATTTTTTTTTATTAATGAACAGAAGTTGGTCAATGTTTGTCAATAATTTCACAAATGATATTCCAGTAATTTTTTATTTTTTTTATTTTGGAAAAAAAAGTTAATGAAATATCTCAAAAGTGAACTCACATTGTAGGGGGAATTTCATAGAACAATATACAAATGTAAGTTTATTAGCCAGCCAATCGTTAGTGTTTAACACTAAGTTTGTCATAAAACCCATTTTGAGTCGAAGGTTATTATTATCATTTTCCTATGAAAATCATTAGAATATATTAATTAGCAAAGTGAAATGAATAGTCATTTTGAAATTAATAGTGATTTTGATTATGTCCTTATATAAATTTTGTTTCAATAATTTTAACATTTGATTGTGGTGGTGTAGTGGTATGATGCTTTGTGTTATTGTTGGTTGACCTAGGTTCAAGCCCTCTTGGTATGTTTTGTTCCACCATTTTATTTATTTTTTTAACCTTTTTTTTGTTTTAGAGTTTTCAGTATTACTTTTCTCCAACACCCTAATTGATTAGCCGACCAAAAAACCAACACTTTAAAAAAAACACACAACACACGTATTAAGAAAAGACGCAATGCTCCTAAATCGACAACAAATTAATCATATTCTCAAAAAGAATAGCCGAAATTAGAAATTTCATTGGCTACTCAAAAGCCAACTAAAATATCGCATTTGCGTATTCGATAGGAAGTTCGGTTGGGCAAATTGTGACTGTGTATTACATAAGTGTGTTCAATGGGAAGTTTGGTTGGGTCAATTCTTGGGAAAAATAATCTTTGTTGTGTTAAGAAAAACATTACAAACAAAAAATAAGATTACAACTACGACTCACCTATGTAAATAAAAGAAAAAAAAACATAAATGATCAAATAAGATATCTTACAATCAATTACCCCGCAACTGTATCACCCAAGAACAAATACTCGAGTTTTTTTTTTTTAAAGTTTGGGTTCGGGAATTGTGTGAAAAAAATACCTGCTTCTAATTTGGAATTAATGCTTTAATGATTTTGATACTTATTTGACATCTTTGCGTTTTTTTAATTTACAAGTATGCGTATGGGATTTTTGTGACACTAAAGTTGAATTTGCAAGGTAGAATTTGTTTCCTAGAAGGATTTTCCTCTCAAATTCTGGTGTTGCTTTATTTAATTGATCAATGACGTATAAGCAAGCGGAGGACTTAAGAAGCGTCAAGAACTACCCTCCCATATCATTTTCTTAGAACTTTATACAATAAGTCGAGCAATACGAACCAAACTTTAAGGAATAAATGTTTGTCGACATTATTTACCCGCTGCAATGCGCGGTGAGAAATAATTATATAACATTAATAAACAAACCTAATGAATAGTGATTCTAAATGAATAGTAATTATAATATTATTTTATTCATATTACTAGATTATACCCGGGGACCTCCCGGGGTTAAGAAATCTAATATGACATATTAATCTTACATATAAAATAGAATGGTGCGCTTTACAGTTACATGCAGGAAAGCTTCGGGTAACACCTAACCTAAAACAATTAAAAATGTCACACCCTCAAATTTCCACATGCGGGGTTTTACCGCGAGGCGCGTGACACACCAGGATCCAAGTCAACGGTCACAACAAACGACAACTAAATGTAAGAAAATACGTAAGACATTCCATGAGACAACCAAAACGTTATGCTTTGAGCCATAAACCAGCAGCAGAAGCATTTCTTGTTTACAACCAAAAGACATATTACAGTTTTTCCAAATCATAGTTTAATATGCAACAAGACTTCTAGACGCCGTGCAAGACTCCGTGCGCGCCTAGCCATTAACCGCTACCTTAGCGACCTGAGAAAACATGCCAAAAATGTCAACATATAATGCTGGTGAGTTCACAGGTTTTTCTTTTTCAATAATCGTTTCATTAATCCTTTGAAAACTGTTACCGTTACCGTTATTGTTACTGTTCATACTATGCTTGTTCGTACGCTAGCTAGGCGTCAAGTGTGTTACTCATACGGGCGAAACCATTGCTGACTGTGTGATACCCTGTTTACAGACTACCTCATCTTCGGTAAGCCTAGTGTGATTGAGACAACATGCACCCGCCCGGCCTCCAGCCGTCGAGTGGGGTTTGTCAGGCCCAATAGCGCTATCCACATTTCCCGCTACATCCCCGTATTAGTGGCTTCTAAGGGACTTAGATGAACCGTATAGTAATAAGGTGTGAGCCATAGTATAACATGAAAACGTGTGTTTATAACTTATAACATGTAAATGTGTGATCCAAAATGTATACGCATGTTTCTCACCCCGAAAACAAAACCAATAAAGTGTGGGGCCGTGAACTCACCTTAGATCGCGTTACTTGAAAACAGTTAAATCAGTGTGCTATGATAGCCCCAAATAGCGGCGACCTATCATAAAATGTATGTAAGTAACCGGACTAATAACCCGTAGGTTAACTAGTCCCCGAATGTCCAGACCATGACCAAAAACGTTTGAAAACACCTTTGACTGTTAAACCGACCGTACCAGACAAGACTCGACATCCCATTGGTGACCCGACATCCCACGTGTTAGATAAATACAAGACATCATGCTACATATGCAATTAAACACTTAATACGCGCAATAGTTCACCTAGTCTAGCATAATATCCGATTAACGCATAAACAGGTCCGAATACGTCTTACTAAGTCATTGGGTGTATCCCGGGGTTCCTAGCATGTTCCTAGGTGTCAAATCGTGTTCCGGGATGTCAAAACGCGTTCACGACAGCAGTACATGCGATTAGGAAGGTCACACGCGAGTAGGCATCAGCCTACAGGCGATTAGGGGCCTAATCGCATGAAGCATGAGGCGATTAGGGTCCTAATCGCCCCATATGTCTGCATAATCGCCCCCAGCTCAGGCGATTAGGATGCCTAATCGCCTGCAGCTGCTGTGCAACGGGTTTTCGCGCGTTTAACCCTCCAAATCAGATCCGAAACATGCAACGGCACCCAATATCAAACCTAAATCATTTACCAACCCATTTCGAGCAAAAACCCCCGACATATCACTGATCTAGCGTGTTCTATGCAATTATTTCCTAAAATGGCAAAGTACTAGGTTTCACCAACCAACCTTATCTTTCCTTAAATGGAAACAATCAGATTTCAAACTCTACAAACATGTAAATCATCAAACCTCTGATCTAACATCTTCCTAGTATGAATCCTAACAACATTGCATCAACAATCATACCATAATCATCCTAAATCCTCAAGAACATACAAATGGGTCAAAATATGCATTTTCTTCAAAACACCACAATAATGGCTAAAATTCTAAGACAACCTTCCTAATAACCTCTACATAGCAGAAGTACAATCATATCTTGAAAACATTCATGTTAAAATCACCAAGAAGACCAACATATGCATGTAAACTTCACATATAACAAGCATTAAGGTGTAGACTTGGTTTAGGACTCTTTTGAAAGGTTTTTAAAGACACATTTTGGTAAAACAAGGTCTGGAACTTTGGGGAATTCAAAATAACAACTTTACAAAGGTTAGGGATGAAGAACACACCTTGGGTTTTGTTAAAGAAAGGTGTGCAAGCTTGGAGATGGTGATTTTTGTAGCAAAAAGAGTTCCAGAGGTGTTTCAAGGTGTGTGGGTGGTTTGGGAGCAGCTAGGGTTGTTCTAGAGGTGTTTGGGGAGTTAAGGGTTCTATTTATAGGTGTTTTGACCCGGACTCTGCTGTTCATGCGATTAGCAGAGCATGTCACGCGACTGGGAGCCTAATCGCATGGGACATCAGGCGATTAGGTCCCAATCGCCTATAATACTCCCTACTCGCCCCATATATAGGCGATTAGGGGTTCCTAATCGCCCCTATGGTGCTGGAACGAGTTTTTGGCGCGTTAAACACTATTTTAACATATTTAAACACGTATTCACATACCGATAAGTCACATAATGATTTCAAACATATAATGCATGATAATTAACACGTTTACGTCCGTTCACCAATTCCCGGGACTCGAGACTCGTGTGTGCATTAAACCCGGCGATTCCACGAATCGCCGATCCTTGTACCCATAGTTATGGACCGACTCCCGATGACCCCGCGGATCATCATAACGACTCCCGATGATTCCCAGAATCATCATACCGACTCGACTGACTCCGTTAAGGACGTAATATGCATGACTCGCTAAGGTAGACTTACTAGTTTAGTCAACGTTACTAACCTGAGTTTGCCGGGTGTCACATCATCCCCCAGTTCAAAGAATTTTCGTCCCGAAAATTTCCCGAAGCAAAATAGAACGAAGCGATAAAAAGAAAAATTTTCCCGGTCGTCACATCATCCCCCTGTTGAAAGGAATCTCGCCCCGAGATTCGCTCTCCGACAGTAATGAGTGTCAACCCAAGCACACGGGAACCCCTGACCCATCAGAGTCTCGGCCCACCACGTGAACCGTAATGAATCTAGATAACACAAAAGATGACCCACCCAGCACGCAACTGAGCATCCAGCGCCCAAAGCAACGTTCCCCGAAAGTACAGGAAGATATAAGGGTCGCGACTAGAGATGTTAAGAATGAGTACTCCGACTCGAGAAGCTAATTCCTCGACACGAATATGGAACGGCTGTAGTTAACTGTCACATAACCAACCCGACCCGACCGGAGGTATGCTGAAGACCCTTGAGATCGGTATAAACGAAGTATCAGGTACCGTCCAAGCAGTGCCTCCAGACTACCTCCTCACATCGAATTTAGACACTCGAGACCCGAACAAAATGCAACACGATGCACGATAACCAAGGACTTACCCTCCCAAGGTGTAGACACAGAGTATAGTACGGATAAAGCTTAACGGATATGAAACCCTTGACAGTACGAAAGCCAAAGTAAAAGTGAAGCAACACGACAAATAAAGGACGTACCGGTAGTAGCATCAGGTTCCCCTTTGCCTCCATCATTGTCCTGTTTCATCATAGGACAATCGCGCTTGAAATGCCCCGTTTCCCCGCAGTTGTAGCAGCCCTGATTTCCCCACGAAGTGGGAGTAGCACCTGTAGCCTGAGCCGGCTTAGTTGGAAGACTGGCCCGACAATCCTTAGCAAAATGGCCCGTCTTATTACAGCGCTCGCAACGAAACCTGTCACAATTCCCATAGTGATGAAACCCACACAGATCGCACCTCGGTTTCTTCCCGGTATACCCACCCTGCTTCTGGTCGGACGACGATCCCAAAGCTTCAACCCTCTTCACCTGCTGCTGCGGTTGACCCGAACCCGAGCTCTTACCAGAACCATCCCACTTCCTCTTGTGGTCCACCGGTGCTTTCACAGTGGTGCCCCTAGGAGGTAAAACACCCTCAGCAACCTTCATATTCGTCAGCCTGTGAGCCGACCGAACAACCTCAGAATACACCGCAAGATTTCCCGCAGCTACTAACCCCCTAACCTCCGGCACCAGCCTAGCAACATAATGCTCAATCCTTCTGTACTCCGGCGTGTGCAGATCTGGGCACAACACCGCCAGCTCATTATGCCTAGCCGTATACACCTCAATCTCGGACCCCACCATTTTGTGATTCCAGACCTCGTGCTCGAGCTTCTGGACCTCGTCCCTTGGACAGTACTCGCTTTTCAGAAGTTGGACAAATTCTGTCCAGGGCATAGCGTGGGCTTCCCCAATACCCAAGGTCTGGGTGGTGGAGTTCCACCAAGTCAGAGCTTGACCCTCAAGGGTCGCCGAAGCATACTTCACGCGGTCGCCCGCCGGGCAACTGCACATAGAGAACACGGATTCAACTTTTTCCAACCACCGAAGCAGTCCCACTGCCCCTTCAGTCCCATTAAAGTTGTGGGGTTTGCAATCCATGAACTTTTTGTAAGAGCACAGAGGTGGAGGGGGATTAACAGCGCCACCTGGGACAACGCTCAGGTAAACAATCAAGAAGGGAAATAAGATACGCAGAAACAAGGTAGAGTAGGTAGCAATCGACTTACCACCCATAGCGTTGTGGGCAGCTTGGAACACAGCTAAAGCCACATTCACATGCTGTTGCATCAGATTGTTCAGCTCCTCCTGGGTCATGTTAATGTTGCCACGACCGCCACCACCGCGGCCGCCAGCACGGCCACCCCTACGACCGCCACGAGCTCCCGACATCTTCTGCCAGAACAAGAACAAAACACTCAGTCCATCACCAACGCTAAACCAACAGGAATCAAAAAGGAACAAAGGATTGGGTCCAAACGTGACCATTGATCCCAACGCGAGGTCCACCAAGTCTTCCATGCATTTCAACTTATGATTTCGTGTGCACCCGAAATGATAAATTGCTCTACATGGTCCTCTAGGCGTGCCCCGAGCTTGAACCTCAAGCCACCCGATACCCACAACTTAGAAGAAACGACCAACTCAAGGAATTTCCAAGTGACTGATCACTTAGAGATAAATTTCAACGAGTACATGCGCAAGATAATGTGTGTAAGCAGATGTGTCCATTGGAGCATAGGAGGGAGATGTCCAAATCCTGGACAGATCTCGAGAATGAGCCGAAGCTGCTCCAATGTACACCACCGCCGTGCAAGGTTTATCGAACAAGTCCCTCCGACTTTAACCCGAAAGGAAGGATAGGGTAGAGATAGAAACATCAAGGTCAAGGAGGATAATACGACACTGTGTGTTAAGGATACCGACACCCCGACAAAGTTAATATGCTTACCCAAAGACACGACTCGTACGCATGTGACCGCCTAGTGTGTGCAAGACTCGGCTATAGACTAGACTCTACATGCAGTCCTAGTTCACTATAACCATTGGCTCTGATACCAATCTGTCACACCCTCAAATTTCCACATGCGGGGTTTTACCGCGAGGCGCGTGACACACCAGGATCCAAGTCAACGGTCACAACAAACGACAACTAAATGTAAGAAAATACGTAAGACATTCCATGAGACAACCAAAACGTTATGCTTTGAGCCATAAACCAGCAGCAGAAGCATTTCTTGTTTACAACCAAAAGACATATTACAGTTTTTCCAAATCATAGTTTAATATGCAACAAGACTTCTAGACGCCGTGCAAGACTCCGTGCGCGCCTAGCCATTAACCGCTACCTTAGCAACCTGAGAAAACATGCCAAAAATGTCAACATATAATGCTGGTGAGTTCACAGGTTTTTCTTTTTCAATAATCGTTTCATTAATCCTTTGAAAACTGTTACCGTTACCGTTATTGTTACTGTTCATACTATGCTTGTTCGTACGCTAGCTAGGCGTCAAGTGTGTTACTCATACGGGCGAAACCATTGCTGACTGTGTGATACCCCTGTTTACAGACTACCTCATCTTCGGTAAGCCTAGTGTGATTGAGACAACATGCACCCGCCCGGCCTCCAGCCGTCGAGTGGGGTTTGTCAGGCCCAATAGCGCTATCCACATTTCCCCGCTACATCCCCGTATTAGTGGCTTCTAAGGGACTTAGATGAACCGTATAGTAATAAGGTGTGAGCCATAGTATAACATGAAAACGTGTGTTTATAACTTATAACATGTAAATGTGTGATCCAAAATGTATACGCATGTTTCTCACCCCGAAAACAAAACCAATAAAGTGTGGGGCCGTGAACTCACCTTAGATCGCGTTACTTGAAAACAGTTAAATCAGTGTGCTATGATAGCCCCAAATAGCGGCGACCTATCATAAAATGTATGTAAGTAACCGGACTAATAACCCGTAGGTTAACTAGTCCCCGAATGTCCAGACCATGACCAAAAACGTTTGAAAACACCTTTGACTGTTAAACCGACCGTACCAGACAAGACTCGACATCCCATTGGTGACCCGACATCCCACGTGTTAGATAAATACAAGACATCATGCTACATATGCAATTAAACACTTAATACGCGCAATAGTTCACCTAGTCTAGCATAATATCCGATTAACGCATAAACAGGTCCGAATACGTCTTACTAAGTCATTGGGTGTATCCCGGGGTTCCTAGCATGTTCCTAGGTGTCAAATCGTGTTCCGGGATGTCAAAACGCGTTCACGACAGCAGTACATGCGATTAGGAAGGTCACACGCGAGTAGGCATCAGCCTACAGGCGATTAGGGGCCTAATCGCATGAAGCATGAGGCGATTAGGGTCCTAATCGCCCCATATGTCTGCATAATCGCCCCCAGCTCAGGCGATTAGGATGCCTAATCGCCTGCAGCTGCTGTGCAACGGGTTTTCGCGCGTTTAACCCTCCAAATCAGATCCGAAACATGCAACGACACCCAATATCAAACCTAAATCATTTACCAACCCATTTCGAGCAAAAACCCCCGACATATCACTGATCTAGCGTGTTCTATGCAATTATTTCCTAAAATGGCAAAGTACTAGGTTTCACCAACCAACCTTATCTTTCCTTAAATGGAAACAATCAGATTTCAAACTCTACAAACATGTAAATCATCAAACCTCTGATCTAACATCTTCCTAGTATGAATCCTAACAACATTGCATCAACAATCATACCATAATCATCCTAAATCCTCAAGAACATACAAATGGGTCAAAATATGCATTTTCTTCAAAACACCACAATAATGGCTAAAATTCTAAGACAACCTTCCTAATAACCTCTACATAGCAGAAGTACAATCATATCTTGAAAACATTCATGTTAAAATCACCAAGAAGACCAACATATGCATGTAAACTTCACATATAACAAGCATTAAGGTGTAGACTTGGTTTAGGACTCTTTTGAAAGGTTTTTAAAGACACATTTTGGTAAAACAAGGTCTGGAACTTTGGGGAATTCAAAATAACAACTTTACAAAGGTTAGGGATGAAGAACACACCTTGGGTTTTGTTAAAGAAAGGTGTGCAAGCTTGGAGATGGTGATTTTTGTAGCAAAAAGAGTTCCAGAGGTGTTTCAAGGTGTGTGGGTGGTTTGGGAGCAGCTAGGGTTGTTCTAGAGGTGTTTGGGGAGTTAAGGGTTCTATTTATAGGTGTTTTGACCCGGACTCTGCTGTTCATGCGATTAGCAGAGCATGTCACGCGACTGGGAGCCTAATCGCATGGGACATCAGGCGATTAGGTCCCAATCGCCTATAATACTCCCTACTCGCCCCATATATAGGCGATTAGGGGTTCCTAATCGCCCCTATGGTGCTGGAACGAGTTTTTGGCGCGTTAAACACTATTTTAACATATTTAAACACGTATTCACATACCGATAAGTCACATAATGATTTCAAACATATAATGCATGATAATTAACACGTTTACGTCCGTTCACCAATTCCCGGGACTCGAGACTCGTGTGTGCATTAAACCCGGCGATTCCACGAATCGCCGATCCTTGTACCCATAGTTATGGACCGACTCCCGATGACCCCGCGGATCATCATAACGACTCCCGATGATTCCCAGAATCATCATACCGACTCGACTGACTCCGTTAAGGACGTAATATGCATGACTCGCTAAGGTAGACTTACTAGTTTAGTCAACGTTACTAACCTGAGTTTGCCGGGTGTCACAAAAAATGTATCTCTAATGTTAACGCCTTACCTTAAATAATGTATAACTCTAATATTAATATCTAACCTAAAACAATGTATAACTCCAATGCTAACGCATGTTGAAAATAGAATTCATATTTATCGAAACATAATTAGTGACTTGACTATACATGATTAATGATTTACCTGAACACTTTGTGTTTTTTTTTCCCGTATGAACAGAACCCTGCAAAAAAAATAGTCGTTTTTTTCTCCGTTTTTTATATACACTATGGTACTCGTTGGAAATACAATAAAACGCTCGTTAATTTGGCGTAATTTTTTTCTTTAAATAATGTCGTATATAAAATATATTAACGTTTAAAAATTGTTGGAGGAAACATAAGAGATAATAGATAAAAATCAAATTTTGTTTTTAAATTTTTTTTTTTGCTAAAATATCTCAATGCCACATGGGATGACACATGGCACACTCAAGGAGGAGAATGCCTCTTTGAATGCCATGTCATTAAAATGGCTTTGGTTTATTATATGTATAGATTTTATTCTAAAACTTTATTATTTTATTCATATTATTTTATTCACCATTTGACCTCCGGTTCGCTTCTGTGTGGGTTGTTGTGTACCCATTGATGATGACTGAATACATGGCTTCTGGGTGAGGTTAAGTCGAATGATTGTGGGTTTTCATCATATTGGTTGAATTTTGAATTAACATATTTGTTACGGAATTGAATGATAACATGTTAGGCATTGAGTAAGTTTGTTTAAATATTGAGTTTGGAAAATCTGCATTAACGCGTCATGTGAAAAACGCGCAACGCGCGTATTAATACACCTAGTTTACATTGAGAAGCTAGAGGGTTGGCGTGCAGCTCTAGAGGGTAAGGGCTTAAGAATAAGCCGCCCTAAAACTGAGTACATGTATTGTGGTTTCAGTGGTGCTAGTCAAGGGGAAAATACTCAAGTAACGATTGAAGGTCAACTAGTCCCACAGGTAACTAAGTTCAAGTACTTAGGATCATTTGTTCAGGGGGATGGGGAGCTAGATAGTGATGTCGCCCATCGCATTCAAGCTGGTTGGTGTAGGTGGAGGGCCGCTAGTGGGGTTTTATGTGACAAAAGGTTCCCAACTAAATTAAAGGGAAAATTCTATAGGGTTGCAGCGAGACCTGCTTTGTTATATGGGACCGATTGTTGGGCCATCAAAAAGACACAAACTTGCAAGATGGAGGTAGCAGAAATGAGGATGCTAAGGTGGATGTGCGGGCACACTAGGGTAGACCGTGTAAGAAATGAAGTTATCAGGGAAAGGTTAGGGGTAGCTAGCATATCAGACAAGATTAAGGAGGGTAGATTAAGATGGTATGGGCATGTAAAGAGGAGGCATACGACAGCCCCGGTTAGAGTAGTGGAAACCCTCTCGGTAGAGGGAAAGAGGTGTAGAGGAAGACCCAAACTAACTTGGGATGAGCGGATTAGGCATGATTTAATAGAGATGCATCTCTCTGAGGACATGGTCGAGGATAGAGCTTCGTGGAGGCACAAGATTAAGGTTAAGGATTAGTAGGGAGGGTTTAGTTCTATCGTAGCGTGGTTCTAGAAGCTTAGATTTTGTCTTTCACTAGGGGGAGGTCCGCATAGGTGACTTATATTTGTGTTTTTACGGGTTATGTTGCTTTTTATGGTATATATATACCTTTGTTTTACTACCTCACGCCTTCATGTTTTCAAAAAATTTAGCAAAACTTTATTACTTATTTTATTTTATCTATTTATTTATTTATTATTATATTTTTTAATTAATTATTTATTTAGTTATTTTTGTATTTATTATTTATTTTTTTTTTTTTTTTTTGTGTTGTTTGCTTGTCGTTTGTGTGTTGTCGAGCCGAAGGTCTCTGGAAGCAGACTCTTTATCCGTAAAGATAAGGGTAAGGTTTGTCTACATCTCACCCTTCCCAGACCCTACTCTTAGCTTTGCTAAGTGTGGGATTTACTGGGTAACGTTGTTGTTGTTGCTATGAAAATCATTTACATGCATTAATTTATATATAACAAAAATAAACACTTGTAGCATGGTATACTATCAGACTATAGTAGACTAATAGATAGTAGATTAAGTGATACTCAAACGGTCACCAATAGGATATTTTGATGGTTAATTAACTGGTTAAGTGATGTACTCAACAACCATAATTCATCAATTTATATTATTAAAAAAATGCACCATATCTTTTGATGTATTGAACTTGACAGATTTATATTATATGTGTCAAATGAAAGTCACCCTACAATACATATAAAGTCACCCTTTAAATATATATATATATATATATATATATATATATATATATAGGGGAGGGTTATCTTGAGAACGCTAAATATCGCGAGAACCGTGAGAACAAATGAGAAAACTAATCAAAATCATTTTTTTTCAATACAAACCTAATTATAATCAAAATACAACATTAAAAAATGAATTTTCTTTCCAAATAATTCATCTTTTCTTGCAAAAACACTTTCAAATTAACTTTTTACACATGTGTAAATGAAACAGTTTACACATGTATAAACAGTAAATTTACACATGTGTAAAAACAAATTATTTGCGCATACGTTTGAATTTTTACGTGTAAATTATGTTTTTGGGATTGTATTTTAGTAATAAAGACAAGTGTAAAAAGAAATTTTGAATTTCAATGGTTTTAGATGCCGTGCTCACGGTTCGCACGAAATATAGGTGTTCTCAAATTAACTTTCCCCTATATATATATATATATATATATATATTATGTGTCAAATGACCTAAAATATGGAAACCAATCAACTTTTAAAATTTAGCGAACCATCTTTATACAAGCCTTGTAAATTTTCTTATCATTTCAAACAATATTCTTAATCACTTTCAATAATATAACTATTATCATCATTATTGCGTTAAATGGCTAAAAGGTCAAAAGGATGCGCTCGCGGTCGACCATCCCACTACTGCACCACCGTAACCACCACCTCATGTTACCCAAACACCTCCATGCACCATCTTCTGGCGTATTTGATGATTGTGCTAGTAACCGACATTTGGTGTTGAAGTTCTACAAACTCAAGTAATTTAATATATCAAAATAGTATAACTTTCCTAATATAAGTACGTTAATATTTTTATACATACAACTCTTTCAAGAAAAGTTTTTGTGGTGGTTCTCAGATTAAGGGAAACATACCAAGTGGCTTGGATAAATGTTTGATTGATTTAGTCAACATTGTCTCCATTTGGACTTTGGATAAGAGGTCAAGGCCCAAAGGTTTGACGTGTAAAGTGTAAACGATTGAACAATTTTGACTATTGACTTTCTTAGCTTCCATAGTTTCGTTTCTATTTTGAGTCAAATTCGAGGTGTTTATTAGTTATTTACTCTCTCGGTCGTTCAAACATTAATAGGATAACTTTGTGTTTGGAATTAATCAATATTTTTATTATGAAACATAAAAACAATAAAATATTTTATTTAACCACGATGTTGGGCTTATGAAATTTGCTGTAACTTGAAGTTTGTTTGTTTATTTTTTTATCTTATAATTTTTTTTATTATATACATATATATTTATTTATACTTCAAATATTATGATAAGCTTTACAAGTAGGGATGTTCATGAATCGAGCCGAGCTAGGTCAAGCTCAGGCTCGGCTTGATTATAAACTAGGCCGGCTCGACTCGGATTTAAAACCGAGTTGAAAATCAAAGCTTGAGCTAGGCTTGATTTTAAACTGAGTCTGCTCGGTTTCGTTTGGCTCGAACCGACCACCTAACATCACTGCCATCACCGAACCGACCACCTAACACCACCGCCATCAACCACTGTCACTGCTATTGCCGCCACTTTCACCGCCACCCGATGTTGCCGCTGTCGCCGCCACCGACCACCGCTTCCCACCGCCGCCACCACCCACCATTGCCGACTGCCGTCACCGCCGCCACCCACCGCCGAGTTTAGTCTTTTCATGCCTACCAGACAATACATAGTAATAATTCATTTCATTCTCACATGGTAGCCAAACAATATACTGTAATGGTGATGATTTATTTCATTCTCACATGGCTTGCCTATATATGATTAATGAATTACCTGAACAATTTGTGTTTTTTTTCCTATATGAACAAAACCCCACAAAAAATAGTCGTTTTTTTCTCAGTTTTTTATATAGCACTATGGTACTCTTTGGAAAGATAATAAAACGCTCGTTAATTTGGTGTAATTTTTTTCTTTAAAAAATATCGTATATAAAATATATTAACGTTTAAAAATTATGGAAGGAAACATGAGAGAAAAAAAATCCAATTTTGTTTTTAATTTTTTTCCCTAAAATCAATTAATGTCACATTGCACACTGAGGAAATGCCCTATTTGAATGCCATGTAACCAGTGCTGGTAGTGGATCCGTGAATCAAATTATGGTTCTATTTAACGGGATCTTTCCCTTGAGTTTCTCTCTCCAAAATAAAAAAAAATATATATACTTTTGGTGGAGAAGGTGCAGGGGTGGTGTCAGTGAAGTGCATATTATTATTTTATTATTATTACAAGATTATATCCCGGGAACGTCCCGGGGTTGAGAAATTTAATATGACGTATCAATTTTGCATATGAAATAGAATGATGCGCTTTACAGTTACATGCAGGAAAGCTTGGGGTTGCACCTAACCTAAAACAATTAACAATGTATCTTCAATGTTAACGCCTAACCTTAAACAATGTATAACTCTAATATTAATACCTAACCAAAGACAATGTACAACTCCAATGCTAACACATGTTGAAAATAAAATTCATATTTACTGATTTGAACATAATTAATGACTTGCTTATACATGATTAATGAATTATCTGAATACTTTGTGTTTTTTTCCTGAATGAACAAAACCCCACAAAAAAATATTCGTTTTTTTCTCCGTTTTTTTATATAGCACCATGGTACTCGTTAGAAAGATAATAAAACGCTCGTTAATTTGGTGTAAATTTTTTCTTTAAAAAACTCGTTTATAAAAGATATTAACGTTTAAAAATTATGAAAGGAAACATGAAAAAAAAATCCAAATTTTTCTTTATTTTTTTTCCTAAAATCAATTAATGCTACATAATATATTCTTTTGACAATATTTATTTTTTTTCCACGTATTTGTAACTACATAATATTTTATTAATTCAACCTCGTGATTTTATAGGTTTCTAACCTATAGTAAATAAAATAACCAAGTAAAATATTATAATCTATGCTATATTATAAAGCATGAGGCAAGGATACCACCCAAATTTAAGTAATTACTATACTTTATGCTTATGGTACAACACCTTAATGAAGTTAGTAAGAGGTTAAAATAGTCTTTTTATAATATTATTAAATTATATTAATTAAAACCCATCTAGCATTAAGTATAAATATTGATAATATAAAAAGTTAGTAAAAAGAGTTGTGATATAATTAAAATTTCTTTGTTATAAACATATACATTATGGCGACTACATATTCTAACTCCCATATACCATTAAGTTTGTATTAATTTTTTCTTTGTTATAAACATATATATTATGACGGCTATACATATTCTAACTCCAATATACCATTAAGCTTATATTAATGTTATGTCTCTATAAATAGAGGCTTATTGTATTTGGTATAACTCAATTGTAAAGAGCTCTCTCATTTTCCATCCTATCTTTCTCTCTATAATCTTTGTTCTTATGTGTACATACGTTATATAGTGGTTGCTAAGAATAACCATTGAGAATACGGGAAGTGGTAGTATCTTGCGATAAACTTTAACAACTCACGTTCCTGATTGAGATATAGCTCAAAAGAGAAACAAGCAAGATGTGAAGCGAAATGTATTACGAGGGAAATTGTGGACAATGTTGGAAAATTTGTGCATCATGACACATGTCAGTGATGTAACACAAATAAAAACACTCCCGTTTTGTAACATGATTAAGCTCATTGTTTGTTTGATTTCGCATGTATATTGGTGATGATGGAACTCTAGCATCTATGACGATTTGTGGTAGTTTGATGTTGTTATTCGAATCTCTAATCTAATTCACATCCATTCGAATTAGAACGTACAAACATGGATGGCTTCCATGTTATTGTTACAAAACCAAATACATTAACTTTCCTTGTATTAGTTACATTTATTACAAGTAAAAGTTACTCTAATTTCCTATATACGTTGTCTTCATCATGTCATGTACAAAGAACAAAAGAAAAGAAAGACTGATATTAAAGTGAAAAAGGTTAACGAAACAACAATAATAAATACACGACAATACTAAATTTATGTAAAGCTATATACATTGCTTATCTAGGTTTAGATTACCAAATAAAATTCATATTTTATTTATATAAAGAAATATTAAGAATGACCACAAGTTTTACTGTATCTAATATTGGTATATCTTATTAACGTAGTTTAAAGCAACTATAACCTTCATTACTCTTAAATTTTTTATAAATTGTTAACTCCTACAGCTTATAACTGTTTTATAATCTTCACCTTTTTTTTTACAACTTATAAACTATAATAATTGGTTAGATATACTATGGTAAGCATAGGTAGTGGTTGCATTGCAGGTGATGGCACAACAGGTAACCGAGCCCACGTTGGGTCAAAATATGACATGAGTGGGATAGTTTGAACATCAGCCTGGATCCCACGCAAACATAAACAGGCATTCAACCAAATTGGCTTAGCTTCTTCTTCGTTAAACAAAAATGCAAATGCCAGAGTACATTATTTGTTTTTGACGTAATTATCAACTTATGTTTGAAGCAAAACATTAACAGAGATTACCTATGCAATAATCCATTAGCATATATAAGCCCTTACAAGAGTTAATAAATTGTGTAATATGCATACTTCGTCCTTTGGCTAATTAGTAAAAGTTTTATTTTTAGAATTTTGGCAATAATAATTTATATGTTTGACCCTCTTGATAAATTAGTTGTAAAGTCTAATCAAATCAAGTTAAGCAAACCAACTTGATTTTTGATCAATCCAAGCTCGAGTTTAAGATTTCATCTTTATTTTAAATTAGAGTCAACCCAAACCAACTCGGTATGAAGTGCAAGTCAAACTCGAGCTAACCCTGACTTGACTCAATCTTTAAGTGTTGTGTTCCCCGCCGCATCGCGCGGGCATCCCACTAGTAAGTAATACTCCCTCCGTCCCATTTTAAATGTCCTCCTTTCCTTTTTTGTTTGTCCCAAATTAAATGTCCCTTTCCAAAAATGGAAATGTAATTTTCAGTTTTGCCCATAAAAGACAAAACACAATCACCACTTTTGAGGATATTATTGTCATTTTACCACATACAAACAAAAAATTTCTTAAAATGTGTGTTTTTGGAAGTGGGACATTTAAAATGGGACGGAGGGAGTAGTATATCAATATTTATTTCTTAAAGACATATCTTGTCAATTGGTTGTGTTAACCGATTATTCGATTTGATTATATTTATTCAACCCGCGTATGACACAAGTTTATTCGGTCCGTGCAATACATGGGTTTTTTTTATAGATATAATCGTTTTATTACTTAGTATATAAAATTACATATATTCAACCCGTGCAATACACGAAATTGTAACCTAGTGTTAAATAGACATAAAAAAAACTAATAAGAAATTTGTTTGGGCGTGTTTAGGTTCGCAAACCTAACCAAAATTTTTATGTAAAGCTCAAGCGCGATCTCGATAAGTAAACAAGTCATATTTCAGACACCGGCTCATGGCTCTAATGTTCGAGCTTTTTAGTGATCCGAACGCAAGTAGCTCTCGAGCCACGCTCTATTGTTTACACCCGTATCATTGAGAAATAGATTGCGGAAAAGTCCAATGGATTTTAATGGCATTAAAATCCATTTCGCAAACCATTTCAAATCCGGTATTGGCAAACGGTGCATGGGCCGATTAATGCAGATTTGGATTTCTAGAAATTTGGATTTCTAGGAATTATGTGGGCTATTTGTTTTCTTACATAGAAACAATCTTGGGTATAGATGATAAAAAAAAATACAAACCTATCATTGAGAAATGGATTGCGAGTACTTTGGTGAGGAAACGCAATCAAGCCAACCTTTTTAACTTGGGTATAGATGATAAAAAAAGATACAAACCTATCAGCTTCTTCAGCTTCACTTTTTTGTTTTATGGTTGATCAGGTAGTCAAGGCGTGACACCCCGGGAAAATCCCACATCGGCCGTGGCCAGGAGAGATCCTTGGTTCATAAGTAATGTCTTGCCTCTTAAATCACCAACGCGTTTTGGGGCTTAATGTTAGTGGATGAGAGGAGAACTCCACAGTTAAGCGTGCTCAGGTGGGAGCACTACCAGGATGGGTGACCTCCTGGGAAGTCTCCACCAGGGCACCCAAAAACAAATCCGTGAGCTCTGGATGGGCGACCCATTGAGGCAAAGCGGACAACATTGGTGGTGAGAGGGGTCGAATGTTACAGATGGTATCAGAGCCACTCCTGTGCCGTTCGGGATGGTGGGTGCATACCTCATCAGGGACGATGAGACTCTAACAGGGGGTGAATGTGACACCCCGGGAAAATCCCACATCGGCCGTGGCCAGGAGAGATCCTTGGTTCATAAGTAATGTCTTGCCTCTTAAATCACCAACGCGTTTTGGGGCTTAATGTTAGTGGATGAGAGGAGAACTCCACATTTAAGCGTGCTTAGGTGGGAGCACTACCAGGATGGGTGACCTCCTGGGAAGTCTCCACTAGGGCAACCAAAAACAAATCCGTGAGCTCTGGAAGTCCCAAGTGGAGACTTCCCAGGAGGTCACCCATCCTGGAATTTCTCCCACCTGAGCACGCTTAACTGTGGAGTTCTCCTCTCATCCACTAACGTTAAGCCCCAAAACGCGTTGGTGATTTAAGAGGCAGAATATTACTTATGAACCAAGGATCTCTCCTGGTCACGGCCGATGTGGGATTTTCCTGGGTGTCACATTCACCCCCCGTTAAAGTCTCATCGTCCCTGATGAGGTATGTACCCACCATCCCGAACGACACAGGAGTGGTTCTGATACCATCTGTAACACCCGGCCCCTCTCATCACCAATATTGTCCGCTTTGCCCATCCAGAGCTCACGGATTTGTTTTTGGTTGCCCAAGTGGAGACTTCCCATGAGGTCACCCATCCTGGAATTTCTCCCACCTAAGCAAGCTTAACTGTGGAGTTCTCCTCTCATCCACTAACGTTAAGCCCAAAACGCGTTGGTGATTTAAGAGGCAGAATATTACTTATGAACCAAGGATCTCTCCTAGCCACGGCCGATATGGGATTTTCCTGAGGTGTCACACAAGGGGCGAATTTTGTTCAAAGGGTGTTAAAAGACCTAACAAATAGTAATGTTTCTTCAGGGTCCGTTGTCTAAATATATTAATTTTGTAAAGGCCATTAGTCTAAAAGTGTAATTTCTAAAACATATGTACTATTTTCGTATTTTGGATAAGACTATGGGGCATGAAATGTCATATGATATTTGTGGGATGGGCATTATTCACCCGTGACAATTCTTTTTAATTTTTTTAATAAAGTAATTAAAATTTATATTAAACTTAAAAAAAATAATTAAAGCATACAAATTTATAATAAAAATAAGACATTGAATTAAAAAATTCATCAAATAAAAAAAAAATACATCAACGAAAAATTAAAATAAAACTATTACCAAATACGTTTTTAATTATCGTCATCGTCGGATTCGTTATATCTTGGAAGACTCCAAATATGTTCAATCAAATCCGCTCGAAGGTTGTGATGTGTTTGCCTATTCTTGATTTCAAATGTGTTTATTGTTCTTTCTTCATCAGTAGTGTCAGCTTGACTTGATTGCGTTTCCTCACCAAAGTACTCGCATATTGCATGTCTTTTGTCTTCCAAAATCATTTTGTGTAAAATAACGCATGCGTACATCACATTTCTTATTTGTGGTTTTTCATACAATCGACATGGCATGGTCAAAATGTGCCATCTTTTTTTGCAAAACACCAAAAGCTCGTTCGATGTCTTTCCGTGCCGCCATTTGAGCTTTGTTAAACTTTGCTCTCTTATCGTCTAGCGTAGTCTTCCGTGTAAAATATTTTACGAACACAACCCACTCAGGGTAAATTCCATCCGTTAAAACATACTCGTACTTGTATTCTACCCCGTTTACGAAAAAAGTTCCTTTTGGTGCAACATCATTTATGAGATCGTTGAAAATTGGTGATTGATTAAGAATATTTATATCGTTCAACGAACCGGGCACACCAAAAAATGCATGCCAAATTCAAAGATCTTGTAATGCAACCGATTCAAGCATTATAGATGGCTTTCGATGATATCCACTCGTCTGTTGGCCTTGCCAAGCAGTTGGACAAAGTTCTCCATCCCATTTCATACAATCTAAACTAACGAGCATCCTGGGAAAACCATGTTTTTCTTCGTGAAACTCCAAAATTTGTTGTACGTCACTAAATGTAGGTTTTTTCAAATATTTTTTTAAATATAGTTCAATAACACACGCACAAAAATAGTGAAGACTTTCGCTAGCTGTTCGTGCCGACATCTTTAGATAGTTATCCAATATGTCGGAACTTTGTCCATAACCCATTTGTTTTAAGCGCGGCTGTGACCTTTTGCAACGGGCTAAATCCCATGCTACCACGCGCATCGGATCTTTGTTGGAAATATTCGTATTTATTTTCTAAGTCGTTTGATAGTCTTAAAAATAAATTACGACTCATACCAAAACGCTGCCTAAAACTTTTTCATCATATGTTGGTTCAGGTGAAAAGTAATCACGTACCAATAAATAATTTGCGGCTTGTCGTTCACGAAGTATATATTTTCTCCGTTTGGGTTCGGAAGTCCCTTCAATTTCATTGTCGACTAAAGCTTCAATCACTTTATGAACACTCGATATTATCATTCCCGTGCCATCGTCGGATGAGGACTCCAAAGCATATAGATCAAACGAATCCGATGAACTTGAAGATTGCATTTTTGTGATAGTATTTTTAAAAAAAATTATAGTGTGCGAGAGTATTTTTAATAAAATGAGAGTGTGTGTGTGGGGGGGGGGGGGTAGAAGAGGATATGTTTTATATATAGAAAATAATTTAATTTTTCCCCTCATAACCGTTGGCAAACGGTCATAATACAAGTTATATATATATATATATATATATATATATATAGGGTGGGTTCCTATACAAAGGACATTTTTCGTACAAAGTGTGAGAAGTCTATATAGTCATTGTGTTTTAAAATTTTAAGCATGGTGTTTTATATTCTTTTGACATAGTATTATATAAAAACACAAAACTTAACAATTTAAAACACTAATTAATGTATTTTTGACATTCAATCTAAAACACCATACGAAGAAAGTAATCAGTGTGTTTTAAATTTAATGTCTAGAATACAGTTCATTGTGTTTTAAATTGTTACGTTTGTTGTTTTTCTATATAATACAATGCAAAAGGAATCGAAAACATCATAGCCAAAGTTTAAAGCACAATGACTTTATAGACTTATCACACTTTGTACGAAAAATGCCCTTTGTACAGAAACCTAAACATATATATATATATATATATATTATATATATATATATATGAAGGAAAAAGATCAAATAGGAACCAAGGTACTAGTTAGGAACTTAGGAACCAATCTGAGCCCTTCATCTTTTAATCTTGATCTAGGGGTAGGATGGTAATTAAACAATTATGTTTTATATTTTAATTTAAAAAAAAAGTTTTAAAAATGGAAGTTAATAACTACACGTTTGATTGCATTCATCTTTCTGTCTACGAATTCATAACTTCCTCATAATATCATTCAATTGCCTTCCTCTAATCTCTCAACATCTTAATCACGTTCGATTTCAAAGAGAAACAATAGAAAAACTGTCGGCTTCCATCGATTAAGATATTCAAGTGATGGATAATAATCATATACATGAAAACATTCAATCAGTTTCTCACGATATTGAAGATCATGATACACAATCACAACCTTTTTTGCTAAATAGTGTTGAGAATCAAGGTATTTATGTATTTTTTTAAAAAATTTTAATTGGTTTTTGTTCGAAATTCAAGTTTTTGTGATTTGTATTATGGATTTCAGTTTTGATTTTGCGAAATAGCAGTTTTGGATTGTCCAGTTCAGTTTTCGAAGTACACAAGAATTATACACTAGTGTATTTTTTGCGAAATAATTGTCTTGTATTATACAGTTCATCTTTTTTTACGTACAAAATTGGAATTATACACTGGTGTATTACTTATTGTTATTCGTTGAAGCACATTTCGTCTTAGTTTAATAGGTTGTTATACACCAGTGTATATTTGCTGAAGCTTACAGATACAATAAGCTTTTTTGAAGCGTACAGATACAATAACATTATCTGTACACAGGTGTAGATTAGTTTAGTGTTTGTTGTACACCAGTGTATATTTGCTTAAGCGTAATGATATAATAAGATTTTTTGAAGCGTACAGAAACAATAACATTAACTATACACAGGTATATATTAATTATATAAAATGGAATGTCTGACTCTATTTTTTTAAAAAGTTTGGTTAATTAAGTTCTAATGTACATTTTTTTATTGTAGGTTCCTCGTCCAGCAAAGTATATGAGTCTCCTGGTGGGACGAGATATTGGACGCCTGTTGTACCAGACAATGTTAAACCATTTGTAGGTGCCAAGTTTAGAACGTTGGACGAAGCTATCATAATGTATGAAAATTATGGAGAGGCAGCCGGATTTGGAACTCGTTTGTCTACACGAAAACAAGTAGATGGTGTGACTATAAATAGGTACATTTACGTATGATCTTCATTAACAATTCATTCTAACAATTTCTCATCTGATCTTTCAATTATTTATATAAACTTTCATGGATTCTCATTCAACATAGTCGGTTAGAGTGGATGATCTAGATGACGGTTATCAGCCATCGAATAATACTAGTGCAGCAACATCGGATCAACCATCGAATAATAGGCCTTTGTATCTCACAAGTGTTGAGAATCAAGGTTCCTATATGTTATCGGAGCATCGGATCGCCCTTCGTATGAGCACGCCTATTGTTGTGTTTTTGTTTTTTTTTTAATTTTTAACGGATGTTAGTCATTAACGAAAATAATGGTTAAATTTCGTTTCTGTAACTAGTTTGTCTCATCATTCTATTAAGCATACTTAAGGTGTTTGGTTGATTTTTTGGTATAACTGGGTTGAAAGATTATAGTTTTAGAGTTGTACACCTGTGTATGCTACTCGAAAGTTGGTCATAAGATTGTGTTAATGCATGAAGGACGTATACACATGTGCATCTTTGGTGTTTTCCAAAGGAAACATTATTATATTCGGTATAATATGTGGTATTAAGAATTTATGTTCAAAAAACAAGTGTTCACATATGTATATGACTGAATTTTCTTGACAAAATCTTGAATACATTGTACAAACTGGGTTGAAAGATTATAGTTTTATAGTTGTACACATGTGTATAATTGATGTTTTCCAAATGTATTAGTTTGCTCAACTATTTGGGATTATACAGTTCATCTTTTTTTACGTACAAAATTGGAATTATACACTTGTGTATTACTTATTGTTATTCGTTGAAGCTCACAGATACAATAAGATTTCTTCTTAGTTTAATAGTTTGTTATACACCAGTGTATATTTGCTGAAGCTTACAGATACAATAAGCTTTTTTGAAGCGTACAGATACAATAACATTAACTATACACAGGTGTAGATTAGTTTAAAAGTTTGTTATACACAAGTGTATATTTGCTGGAGTGTCGACGAAATCAATTTCACCACCTCCAATAACAAAGTCAACAAGATCTGCCTGCTCAAAACACAATTGGGTCGTCGTCACCTCATTGTTTGGTTTACCAGAAACGTTCGAACCACCTGAATACACATAATATAACGCCAAACAAAAGTTATACATCATTGTATAAAAAACATATAATTAGATACATACAATATACATCAGTGTATAATCCAATTGCTGCTATAGAACAGTGTTTAGTATCGTCATATTCAAACAGTTGTACATTAGTGTATAGTCCAATCATTGTTACAAAAACATTGTACTGTACCATAATATTCAATAACTATACGTCAGTGTATAGTCCACTTTGCTGCTATAGAACTGTGTATAGTATCGTCATATTTCAACAATTATACATCAGTGTATAGTCCAATTAGTGCTACAAAAACATTTTACTGTACCATAATATTCAACAAGTATACGTCAGTGTATAGTACCATCAAATTCAACAGTATACATCAGTGTATATTATGTTTAATTATATTTAGCAGTGTATAAAATATATGAAATTCAACATATATACATCATAGTATATTACGTAGCTTTATGATAAACATCGTTTGTCATCATAAAATTCAACCAACTATACATCAGTGCATAATGTGTATAACATTGTATTATACATATGGTACCCCTGTGTATATTCGTTATACACTAGTGTATACTCAAAATTAACATGTTGTTATTCATATGTTACCTTGTATACATCAACGTATAGTTACCACAAATCCTACATCCGTGTATATTGTGTATACACAGGTGTATATTCAAAATATACACCTAAAATCGAATCTCGATCATCCTGAAAATATTATACTAGGGTTTCAAATACCCTTTTTTTTAAATCAACAACAATGTATGCTTTGAACCTATTTATGAAAGCAATTGGAAAAACAATAACTTTTTACGTATCAACCAACATATTTGGATCATATTTATCAAATCATCAGAATAAATCGATAAAACTTGAATCTTCAAACGAAATGGTTATGAAAACAAAAAAAATGTTTAAATATAAACGACGATTGATTAAGAATAACAAAGAAATATCGCATCTTCATACGTACATGCATATGATTTGTTGCTCTTCATTCGATTTCTGCACATTTGTTTACGTATGATGAAGTATACAGATCGCACAATATGATATTGTTGTGGTGTTTTGTCAGTTACAATGGATAATAAATAACCTATTAATAATCAAATACCAAAAGACAATATTACCCCTTGATTTAATTAAAAAGTTAATTAATGTTTAACATATTTACAATCAAGCCATTGAAGATGGATGGATGAGATTGGTTCCTAAAGTTCCTAACTAAGGGTTGGTTCTCAATTGAACCCTACCCTATATATATATATATATATATATATATATATGAAAAGGGTAAAATGAGAACCACACTTTCGTGAAAGAACCATGGGAATCATTTATATCCATTGATCTTACTTTATCCAATGGCTATTATTATGCCACCTTATTATTTTGTCCTTTAGTGTCCACTTGCCCACTTGTTTAATAAAGATAATAATAAAATAATTATCAAGGGTATTATTGTAATCTTCACCACTCCCTCTCTCCTCCTTTATCTTCCTCACTTCTAATTTTATAATATATTAAAACCCACATTTCTCTCTCCTCCAAACCAAAAAATACCAATTTTTTTTTATTTTCATTTTATACACAGATTTTTTTTTCATTTAAATGCACATATTTTCATTTAATATGCACAGATTTTTTTTATTTCATTTATTTTCATTTTATTTTCAAACATAAAAAGAATCACATAGTTTCAAACATAAAAAAGAATCTATATGTGTAAATATTGTTTACACCGGTGTAAAAACACCCAAATATGTTTATAATTTTGAGATTAAATAAAAAACAAAGGAAATAATCCATTTACATCAGTGTATACAAATACAATTACAACATGTAAAACAAAATTACATATGGAAATCTAAATTACATCTCTGTTCGTCGAAAACGAAAACTCTACACTACCGACTAAAATTACAAAATGTAATAATACCTAGTAGGCAAAAGTCCAAGGCGCCTTGGTCCTCCATGACATCCCATATTCTCTGTTGGCAAGATCCGAGGTGCTTCTCTTACACCAATCTGGAAAGAATACATCCGTTTTTAACCCCCCTTGCCAGCACGCCGCGACCCCACCCCTGTTGCGCATTTGCCAACACCAAGACAACATTGCGCACCAGTGTGGTTCAAACTTCATGAAATAGCCAGCTGTCCTTCGTCCCTGAAAAATTAAAATAAAATAAACCGTTACACCAATTGATGGCACAAAAAGTTTAACAAATTGTGATATAATAATCAATGTAAAGAACATAAAAAACACGAGACTAAGACCCCCTAAAACAAACATAAACATTAATGTAAAGAACATAAAAAACACCAGTGTAAAAATAACATGTGAAACTCGTTACACATGCCACACTTTACACTGGTGTAGCAGAACCCCCCATATAGACCAAAATCTTTTAAACACTTCAAAAACTAAACTGACAAAAAAAATAGAGTATATAAACACTCCACCACACCAGTGTAAAAAACCTATAGTAGTGTACTGTGGTGGTTTTATACTAGACTACGGGTAATAACTTGATACTAATTTTGACCACTCAAACTTCATTTCTAGAAACCTAATAAGAATCTCATTACATTCCACAAACAAAATGAACGCTACCTAAGTTGGATCTTAAATAACAAGACGTATAATACAACAATGTACACGAGGACTCACGTACAATAACAAACATAAACAAAATCTAGCATTTCAGGTGCCCTAGGTTTAACTTTGACCTTAAAAGTCAAAACAACTCCCATCTAAAACAAATTAAATATTCAAATCCCAACATTTTCCACTAAACCAACTCTTCTGTTCTAAAATTCCTACAAATTAACCCTAAAAGTCAAACAAGTTGTGTACTGTGATGGATATCATCTTCTTCAACAAAACATCAAAAATCTTAATAATAATAATAATTCAATTTGCTTCATCATTTTGCTAAAACAAGATCATAAAACAAGATATGGGAGGCATAGCATCATTTTACAGTAGCATCATTTTCATATAAAATAAAGACACTTTTCATAAAACAAAGATTTGGAAGGCATAGATCATTTTTGAAACATTTTCAAAAGAGCCCCAAAAAATCATGTTCAGTTAACCACAAAAATCCCAGAACCATCACACAAAAAAAAACCAAATCTTTTTTTAACGCCCCCTACCTATTACGATTCAAAAGAGCCACAAACCCAAACCACAACCATAAAATTCACCAAATCAACTTACAGATCTGGATCTGGATCTGGATCTGGATCCACACCACCGTCGCCATCGAGGCCAGTTCCTCTTCTCCGCCTCTTTCTCTCTCTTTGGTCCCTGTTCCTTCTGCCTTCGACCACCGTCTCTTTCACACCCAACAACCACCGTCCTTGTTTTTCTTCGATCACTGACTCTGTCTCTCTCTTCGGTCCATGTTCCATTTGGTATTATTATTATTATTCTTATTATTATTATTATTATTAATATTATTATTATTCATCTTTCTGGAGAATGTGAAATTAGAGAGAGAGAGAAAAAAAGAAATACAGATTATTATTTGAAATGGGAATTGGAGAGAGAGAGAGAGAGAAAGAATATAAATGCAGGAGAAAAGAGAGAGATGGGGGAGTAGGGGTGGGTGTGGGGTTGGGTTATTTGAATAATAATATTTAATGTTTAATTACTATAATACCCTCTTTTAATACAAACAAAAGCATGACACATGGCATGTTATTATTGGCTTAATTGAGTTTTCTAGTTCTTTCATGAAGGATGGGTTTTCAATAGAACCTAATCCTATATATATATATATATATATATATATATATATATATATATATATATATATATTATTCCAATGGTCTGTTGGTGTGATTTTTGTTTTTTTTAAATGGACCAATAACAAACCCCCTACCTCATTTCCGCCACCTTCCACCACGCCAAGGAAGATGCTCCTGCCCAAGGGGCTCACGCTGCAATAACGCCCAAAGGGGGCGGTGAGTATGGGTGGGAAACAGGTTTCACGCCTGTTTCCCTCCCTCCACTCCCCACACTCTAAACCACATTTATCAAATGTGTAATTATTATTAATCTATATCTATATATTATATAAACCAAAGCTTAAAATCCACATGACACTCAAAGAGGCAACCTCTCGTTTTAGTGTTCCATGTCATTAGATGATTTAAAAAAGAAAATAAAAAAAACTATTTTTAATATTACAATCGATTAAAAACCCTAACCCTTTCTTTCCTCCATCAATCTTGTCCTTCTCCTGCCATCTTCTCCATCCACACACCACCACCAATCCATTACATCCATGCCCTAAACCCCCTGTCTTTCTTTCTCTTGCAACTACAACCAGAAAGAACCCCATCTATAAACCCCCCACCCTTTGATAAAAGCTGATGCTTGTTCTGTTACCTAAATCTAATATGCAAGAACAAACAGGTTTTAAATGTCAGTTCCCTGCTATAGAATCTTATATGTATAGCTTCTTTGTAAAAATCCTCATTATAGTCGCATTCTTCTCGTGGATTTTGATATATAAAGAGAGATACTATTTCATGATACATCATAGAATGAATATGCATATTGAAGGATACAATGTTTTGAAGTGCATACCTTTGAGTATTGTTTTGACTTTCAGTTGATTAAGTCTTATATCTGTTTTATTTCGGACCTATCCATTTTTTGGTTCTTTCTGTCCTTATCCTTCATTGTTTATTTTGTATGACCTTGAAATATGTCCACATTCAGAGGACGTTAATAAACCAAAAGCTCTGATATTTTGGATATTAATTGCAGGCTACCATTGGCGTCGATTTCTTGTAAAAGACAATGTACCTGGAAGATAGAACAGTTTGATTGCAGATTTAGTAGGTTTTCATGTTTAGTGATGAATTATTATGAAGACGATGATGGATATGGCAAATTGTTGTGGAAGGTAGTGATGGCAGAGTGATATGGTTGTGGTTCGAATCCAAAAGTTGGAAAAAGAGCATTGAATGTTGATACGGGTCGGAGGTGGGTTCCAATGGTGGTCACAATGATGATTGATCTGCCGTTGGTTGATTTCTTGCATAAGGTTCATAAGCTTGGCTCGCCTGTCTTTGATCCCCGGCTCGACCGACAGGTGAAATATTGTTTTCTAAATTTTTTTAATATTTTAATCGAATTTAAAAAATAAAAGCTAAAAGTTAAACATATAATAAATAGAAAACCGAAATCGGTGTGGTCATACCAATTCCAGTCTTCCCGATCTTATTTTTTAAAAGGATGTAAGGTTTGAATTAGTTTATTTATTTATTTATTTTGGATTTATGGACTCTTTTGGTGTTTTTGTTAGATGTGATAACGTTTTAAATAGTTGTAGCTTACTTAAGTGATTGTTTAGTTGATTAGTGATTAGGTTTTAGGTTAGGGAATATATGAATTATTACTGATTAGAATACTATGGACATGTAGTGATTGAGTGTGAGAGATTAGAGAGATGTGATTATGTTTATGTAGTTTGAGACTTTGAGTAGATCTTTGCTAGCAATAAGTTTGAATTTAGTTGTATTGATGTTAAATAACTATAAGTAAATGACTATTGGTAACTGGTAAGTATTAGATTTGTCAACCCGAAACACTCTTGGGGTATAATCTAGTTCATTTTATAAATTATAAACTAGGATAGGAGATTCACATGTTCTACATAATGCGTGTTGGACTATGAGAGAGTGTGCACACATCTCGATCCATCCGTATGAAATTATTCTAAAACATATTCATAGGCCTTTTAGTTAGGGTGTTCATCGAATCAAATAAGAACTTTTTGAATTAATCGAATCAAAATTTTCGAATAATTTATTTTTTTATTGAATTTGTATTCGAGTCAATTAAAAGTTAACCAATTCGATTCGAATAAAAAACTCAATTCGAAGCGAATTCGAATAAATTCGTTTAACGTTAAGACTTAATTTATGGGCTTTAGTTAGGCTTGGGCTTGGTAATGGGCTAACTTATGACTTAGGTTTAATTTATAGGTTAGCCCAAGTTCTAAAGTTATGTGTGTATATAATATATATATACACACACATATATGTATTATTTTTGATCAAATTTCAAATCAAATCGAATTTAAAATCATAAATTCGTATTCAATTCGTATTCGATTTACTGAACTCGAATTGAATCGAATTTGAATTCTTAATCATCGATTCAAATTCTTGATAATCGAATCAAATTAAATCGGAACGCATAAATAGAGGAGACGTCATAGACTAGTCACAAAAATAGTTTCATAATGATGTGTCTATGGTAGGGCTGGCAATTTAGACACGAACACGATAACCTGATACGAACCTACACGATTTTAACAGGTTTCGTGTTTGGCCTTAACAGGTTTCGTGTCTATAACAGGTCGACACGTTAAGACCTGTTTATTTTCGTGTCGTGTTCGTGTTTACCTGTTTCGTGTTCGTGTCTTATCGTGTATGTATCTTAACAGGTCTTGTCATGCCTTATCGTGTTTCTTATCATGTCTTGTCGTGTCTTATCGTGTCTTGTCGTGTTAACTTATTTTAGTAGGTGTTCCTTATCGTGTCTTGTCGTGTCTTATCATGTCTTGTCGTGTTAACTTATTTTAGTAGGTGTTCCTTATCGTGTCTTGTCGTGTCTTATCGTGTTAACCTGTTATACACAGGTTCGTGTTCGTGTTTGAAAAAAATGACACGATTAGATTTCGTGTCGTGTTCGTGTTTACAAGTTTCGTGTTCATGTCTTAACATGTTCGTGTAACCTGTTATGCCAGCCCTAGTCTATGGTGACCCCATAGGTGGTTGCATCTCATACATCATAATCATATTGAAAGTAAGGAAACATATGGTATTCAAATATGCTATATCACGAAAGGCATCGAACAATTTATCATAAACAATGAATTATACGAATTATTGTTTAAAAAAATGCCATAAGAAACGTGTGAAAGATCTCAAAAGAAGCATCGAATATCACATCTATCTATACATATAATAAACCAAAGTCATTTTAATGACATGACACTTAAAGAGACATTCTCTTCCTTGAATGTGTCATGTGTTATCTCATGTGGCATTGAGATATTTTAGGAAAAAAATAATTTAATTCCATTTTGTATATTTTTTTATTAATAAAATAAAAGAGTTTAATTCCATTTTGTATTGAAATATTTTAGGAAAAAAATAATTTAAAAACAAAATTAGATTTTTCACTCTCATGTTTTCCTCCCATAATTTTTAAACGTTAATATCTTTAATATACGGGATTTTTTAAAGAAAAAAATTACACCAAATTAACGAGCGTTTTAATATCTTTCCAACGAGTACCATAGTGCTATATAAAAAACGGAGAATTTTTTTTGTGGGGTTTTGTTCATACAGGAAAAAAAACACAAAGTGTTCAGGTAAATCATTAATCATGTATAGACAGGGCAAAGCTTGGTTATCGAATCGGAGGGGGCCGGACACAAATTTTTTCGCTCGGTAGTGGCAAATCGACGGGGGCCGGACTCAACACGGACTCAATTTACCTACGAAAATCACAAATTTCCATTACTGCGCCAAAAAACAGAGAGGGCCAATGCTTCGCCTCTGTGTATAGAAAAGTCACTAATTATGTTTAAATCAGTAAATTTGAATTTTTTTTTTTCAACCAGAGCCGAATAGGTTAATAGAGTTATACGTTGTTTTAAGTTAGGTATCAATATTAGTATGTTAGAGTTGTACAATTGTTAAGGGGCTGTTTGGTTGATTAAGTGCTGAATCATTAAGATGGTCTGAATGGTTAAGAGGCTCTGAATGGTTAAGAGCTGAATCATTCAGCATCCCTTATTAGCTTAATGGTTCAGCACTTAATCATTCCATTCAGATGCTGAAACAAACAGTCTGAATACTGAATGATTCAGACCTGAATGGTTAAGAGGTTGATTAAGAGGCTACCAAACAGCCCCTTAGTCTTTAGGATAGGTGTTAATATTAGAGTTACATTAAAGTTATACATTCTTTTAGGTTAGGTGTTAGCATTAGAGTTGTACATTGTTAATTTGTTTTAGGTTAGATATTAATATTAGAGTTATACATCAGTCTATTTCATATGTAAAATTGATGTATCATATTAAATTTCTCAACCCGGGACGCTTCCGAGATATAATCTAGTGCAAACATAATCAAATTAATAGCGAATCCCAAATATGGAACATGTAAAGATCAAACAACAAACTCATCTATTATGCTATAAAATTTAATACTTTATTTAACGGTATTCATTTCATTTATTGATTCTTATCATTTTTTTTTATTTACTTACATATGTTTCTTACAAATTAACTATTCTCAAAGCATATATTTTGTCCAATCTGCATTTACCAAAACAAATACGTTTTACAGAAAATAATCATTTATAAAATTAATTATAAATTAAAAATCCTTCCGACTTTTTTTTTTGACTGAATTATAAGTTTTGTCCTTTAACTTTGTACCAGATTGCAAGGTATGACCTTTAACTTTAAAATTGATTGGTTTTGTCCTTTATGTATTAAAATCTTGCACGTTATGTCCTTTGTTGCTAACCCAGTTAATTTTTTTCGTTAAGTGAAGGGTAAAATTGTCTTTTTACTCATAATACCTGCCAACACCATAACCTACCATCACCACCTACCGCCGACCACCACCGCCTGCCTGACCACCACCACCTGCCGCCGCCGACCACCACCACAGTGTAACCCTTTAGTTTTTATAAAAACCACAACACACACCTGTCTGTGTGTTTTCATTCAACTTCACACACACAAACACATAGTTAGAGAGAGAGAAGTCTTAGAGAGAGGAAGAGAGCCGAGAGAGGAGGAGGTGAGCCGGAGACCTCCCACTACCGGCAGCGGCGACGCCCGCCCCCTCTGCAACTAGACAACAACCCTTACCCCTACAACCTTGCTTCACCATTATATCCACAGATCTGTAAGGAGAAATGCAGAACCGAGAGAAAGAGAGAGAAGCAGAAGAGAATGAACTTGGAGGAGAGAGAAGTGTGAAGACGAGGTGGTGGTGGTTCCAACATCAGCAACACTACAGATCTGGTCTGTACATGGTTAGGTTAACTTTGATGGTTCGATTAAGTATGTTACTGGTCAGAAAAATGGGTTAGGGCTTTGTCTTCATCGTCGTTACAGGTCAGCAACCTTCTGCATCGCCTTCGTCTTCATCGTCGTTACAGGTCAGCAACCTTCTGCATCGCTAATTAGAGCTTTATCCAATGCATCAACGAAAGCAACAACAAAGATAGGTTAGGGTTTTGTTCAATTTATTGATTTTTTATTTGATTTAGGTGGAGTTAGTTTTGTTTTTGTGTGGAATTTCGGAGACCCAAGATCCCCAATGTCTCTGACGAACTCCTCTGTATCGATTGGTGGTGGTCAGGTTATGGTGGTCAGGTTATGGCGATGGTGGTGGTGGTCAGGCAGGCAGTGGTGGTGGTCAGGCAGGCGGTGGTGGTGGTCGGCGGCAGGTGGTGGTGGTCAGGCAGGCGGTGGTGGTCGGCGGTAGGTGGTGATGGTAGGTTATGGTGTTAGCAGGTATTAAGAGTAAAAAGACAATTTTACCCTCCACTTAACAAAAAAAATTAACTGGGTTAGCAACAAAGGACATAACGTGCAAGATTTTAATACATAAAGGACAAAACCAATCAATTTTAAAGTTAAAGGTCATGCCTTGCAATCTGGTACAAAGTTAAAGGACAAAACTTGTAATTCAGTCTTTTTTTTTTTATCAACCTCTAGTTCGTTACTTGTCCATCTCCAACGATTGAATACTCATAATCTATATTATCTTATTAAGGAGGAGTGATGGCTAAGATAGTCATTTTCATTTCCGTACAACTTAACAAACAAGATGTACAACATGTTTAAGCAAAAAATTTAAGGGTATTATTGGCATACTTGTGACTATTAAGACACTTAGGAGGGTAGATTAGTAAATTTAACATAATCCAATGCCTCACATCCTAAAATCTTATCCCAATTATGCCCTTATGTCCAACTTTTAAAACACAAAATACAACCTAACCTATGATGCATCTTAAATGTGAGACCTTTCAACCCCCCTCTATATTATTATATATACTTCATTATAATCAATTTCTTGAATGCTAATAGTCTTTTCATAACCCCAAACAAAATCTTAGAGCTAATTTCATGTTTTGAAACATTGTTTTGTCCAAAAAAAACTATGTCTTCATTAGATGAGAAGAGAAAAAAATCAATGAGAAGTTAAGACGCTTGCAAGATATGGTTCCCGGATGCTAAAAGGTATAAAAATATGAGTTGATCTTTATATACATATATACATTTTTTTTCTACTTGTTCATATGTTCTTTGACAATTACAAAAAATTATCTTTATAATATATCATTTTTTTGCTCCATTTAAATTTAGTTATTTTATATAGACAATGGGAATGCCAGTGATGTTGGATGTAATAATCAACTATGTTGGATCGTTGCAGAATCAAATTGAGGTAATTTAATTTTGCAACTAACAATTAAAACAATAAACAAACAATATTATGAATTATTGATGAGAAAATATTTTTCAAAATTATTTAGTGCAGTTTTTTCTCTTCTTTGTGCATTTTTAGTTTCTCTCCATGAAGCTTTTCAGAAGCAAGCATGTTCTATGACATATTGACCTCAACTCTACTGAATTGGATGATATGGCCCCTATAAAGGGGACATATGGCTTTCCCAACTATCCTTGTTAAGAAGTTGTGTATCTTGAATCATATATATTGTTAACTAAATAAAACGGACAAAATTATAAATATAACATTCTAGATTTGCTAATATGTTTCTAAAATATTATAAATATTATTTCCACTTACTGCATGGGATGAAAACTGATGTTGCAGGGAACAAATGGACATGAAGGATAGATGACGGAGAGGATGGTTGGAGAAGGGTATGGAGACTTTCCTCGATTTCAATCAACATGGTCTCCTTGAACGCCATGAAATAGTTAACTCGATCTATACGTAAACTATATTTGTTCTAAGACTTTTAAGGTATTTGTTGATCTATTTAATGTTCTTGTTAAACGTTGTATGTAGTGTGGTTCGCAATATTATTTTGCTTTCGGCAATTGTATATTGTTTAAGTTCTAATTCTAATTAATAAAATAAATTAAACACTAGCATAAAGAGAAAACAAAAACTTAACTATGTGTTAATTAGTTATGTTATTTGTGTTAAGAAATAAGAAATCAAAAAGCTATAAATTCATGTTCACGCTAATGAATCAACCCGAATTTTTATCTTCTATACTATATTATAAAGCATCAGTGAAGGATACCTACAAAATTTAAGTAAATACAACCTTTATTATGTTTGTATCAATGTTATAGTCTTATAAATAGTGGGTAAAATTGTCTTTCTACTTAAATATTAAATTGTTGAAAAAATTAATTTAAACATAATTATAAAATTGATGGGAAATTAACCATGGTGACTCTTTACATGCATAACCTCCATGTCTTTATTATGTTTGTATCAATGTTATAGTCTTATAACTATGTGTTAATTAGTTATGTTATTTGTGTTAAGAAATAAGAAATCAAAAAGCTATAAATTCATGCTCACGCTAATGAATCAACCCGAATTTTTATCTTCTATACTATATTATAAAGCATCAGTGAAGGATACCTACAAAATTTAAGTAAATACAACCTTTATTATGTTTGTATCAATGTTATAGTCTTATAAATAGTGGGTAAAATTGTCTTTCTACTTAAATATTAAATTGTTGAAAAAATTAATTTAAACATAATTATAAAATTGATGGGAAATTAACAATGGTGACTCTTTACATTCATAACCTCCATGTCTTTTTTATGTTTGTATCAATGTTATAGTCTTATAAATAGTGGTCATGTATTTGGTATATAAATAATGTGGTGACTCTTCACATACATAACTTACATATCTTTCAATGTTTATAGTAAATAAATTACATCATATATTATGTGTTTATATATTCTTTTTAAATTTATGTGGTTGCAGGATGGTATGATGTGACACTTTTGCACACAAATGAATATGTAGGCTTGAAGTTTGCCAACACACCCAACCCATGACATGTTTCAAACCCATTAAAGTGAGCGATATATGTAGGTTTGACGTTTATACAAGCAAATATGGTATAAATACTTAATGAGCAACGTCATCATCTTCCTCGATGGTTTTTTGTTTTCTCTGCTACTATAAGCTTCTAAAAATAGAATTTAACTTTCTGATCTCACGAAGTCACCAATTGTTTACATATCCAAAAGAAGACAAGTTCTTATCAGTCGATTTGGTAGTTTTAGCTATATTGATTACTAATTTGTTTGGTCAATTATATTTGTTACGGCGCTTGTCAAACTAACATAAAACGAGAGTATCTATGCAAATCATTGACTCCGCTGCATCTCGGGGGTGCCCTAAAATCATAGAAATATGCTGGACACTACAAACTGCATTTTAGTAATTACATCACTCCCACTACAATCTTATGGTCATTAAGAGATACAACGCCACTTCACTACGCTAAGCACCACTCTATGATGGTATATTTATCTGTCTTCGAGATATATAAAAGGGTCCCACCAAAGGACGTGGGCCAATTTAAGGGTGTTGCAAGGAATAGTACAGCCTATTGTTATTATTTACCCATTTAAAATTTCAGAAGATATACTTATGAGTTTCAGTTTTTAGTAACATATATTTTATACATCGTTGTTTTCTACTTCATCATAACGAATAACCAACAAACACGATGCATGAGGGGCAAAACAGATGCACCCACCGCAACGCGCGGCATTCCTACTAGTTAAAAATGAATGGTGAATCATATGACATACAAAGCGTGGATGGCAAAAATGAAAAAGTCATCAATCCATATGTTCGTATTACCCCTTCAGGGCTCAGGCTAGTCATATGTGTTTTTTTTCATACATTTTCATATAACTTTTTTTAAAACGGAGGCGTATAAGAAATACGAACCGACAAAACTTGAGTCATTCTTTTATAAAAATGTGGATAAAACAAATACACATCACCACATATTCAGATTTTCTATAAAACATTATATTTTAATGGAAAGAAAAATATATAACAATGAAAGACCTAATAGGTGTAAATAGCAAAAATATTGGTGCAAATAAAATTACCCTATATTTATTTAAATGAAATTTTCTGGGACTTATCTTTCACACAAAATGATGTGAAATTTATTGTAAAAAACATTAAAGGTGTTACAAATGGTTTAGAAAATAGGATTTTAATTTTTAAGCTAACATGGCGAATGTCTTTTTGGTAAAATCGCACAGAGTTTGGGTGAAACTTTTGATATGTCCTCCTGTTAAAAAGCAGTTATTGAATGTTTGCAAAGCCCCATGCCCAAGATTTCCTGAATGTTATCCCAATCGAAGGTTTGGGCCAAATCATATCTGGGGTTGAATACAGGGCAATTCTTAAATATCGTTTGGTGATCCCCATGTACCATGAAGATGAAGTCTATCCGATTTGCCGTAAGGCATGCCTGGACAAATACGGGGAACACGCGGTTCACTGTGAGGAGTTGCCTGGTTTCAAATATAGGCATGACTGGGTCCGGAACGTTCTTTGGGACATTTTAAGAATGGCTGGGATCTCAGCAAAAAAGGAGGCTCCTGTGAATTTCCTCTCGGACCCCACAAACGGGAGATCCACTCTACGTCCAGCAGACCTGCTTGTCTTTAGGTGGGCCGGGGGGAAACACGCTTGTGTCTACCTAACAAGTGTATCTCCTTTGGTTGGTTTGAGGATAGTGGTTTTGTAGCAGGGCAAACGGTGCGGAAAACAGAGGCGAAGAAAGTTGAGAAGCATGCTAAAGCTTGTGAGGAGAACCAACACGTTTTTGTTCCATTGGCATTTGATACCTTTATCTCCTTGGCACCGGAAGCCATCCGTTTCATGACAGAATTCAACGAGTTATTCATAGCAGTATCTCGACTCCGGGGGGCATGGGTTCATTTTTAGTAGGTTAGGGTTTGCCGTCCAGAAAGGGTGGCGGCGCAACTTGTTGCCCACCTGCTTGGTATCTTGATGTAATTTTTCGCGATTATGTGTTAATAAAATTATAGAAAAGCTAACATGAAATAAGAAACTAATGAAACATAGCCAACATATGGTAATGAACGAGTGAACAAGTAGAAATGGAAAAGCCTTAGGAGGTTTCCATCAAGTTAACAATCACTTCGTAGCATAACTTAAGTTTACACAAGGACAGGAGACTCACATGTCCCACATAATATGTGTCGGCATGTGGTTCGTTAATTCCTCAAATCAAATAATATGCCTCCTAGACTAATCACAATTACTTTCGTAATGACGAGTTTAGGATGATCCCATAGGTGTAGCTCATGTATCAATAACAAAATGAAACATATGGTAAAGTAAAAGTATTCAAATTCCAATATGTGTTATAACGATTGTTAAAAAGGTTTGAATATCACATGCGTACATAATTCGAAACAAATCCCACAAATAGAGCACATAAAGAAACGAAACAAACATGTAAAGAAATAAAATGAGCAAAGCTATCAACCAAACAAATGAATACGACACAAGATTAATATAGATCGAAACCCTTATATAAAGAACTAAGACTATCCGTAGTGGTGCATATACTGGGCGCTAAAGGGGCAAATTAGCGCCCGTTTCAAGCCTCTACACCCACTCCATTAAAGGGGCGCTACCTTTGGCCCGTTAAATATTTCACGCCACTTTGCACATGCATTCCACCAATAATATTGCGCCACGTGCATTGTACCGTTAAAAAATTGTGCCGTTGAAAATAATATAGCTGATTGACTATTATGCGAACATGAGACAAAAAGTTTCAGGGTACTCAAAGCCCTCGTATCATACACTTACTGTAACCATTAACTATGGACTTAGCCATGAAACACCAGAATAGATCTATTGGATTGACACCCCCACTCTTAGTTAGTCGCTTTAACTGGATGACAGTTATCAAAAGAGTGCTTGTATTTCACATTACATTCATTTTCTTTAGTGTATAATGGGCAAGGCACAACATTCGTTAATGTTTGGTTATGGGCTCATGACAGTCACATAATGATTATTGTCTTAGCTAGGCAATGATCCAATCACCATGGTTTACATAGAACCCAAAACCCATGACGTCACCAACTTAGTTGTTGACATATTTTAATTGCATGTTTTTCATGCAATTAGTTGAGCTTCATGGAACTTGGAGTCGCGCACGAGCATCTCGGGGATAACATGAACCTTGTTTTGGAAATGATTTTAGACATGTCATTTTTACTATGGTTTTTAAAACAATGTTTTGTTTGTTTGTTTGTTTTTTTTTGTTAAACACCATCGTCTTCTAATAGATCTCATATTTAAGAAATTGTTGCTTGCGTGACTTGTTTGCTTGAAAACCTTTGAAAGTTACATCTCGCGTTTCCGCCTTGGTATGGTGTGACACCAAAACATGAAAGTCGTATCAACAATGAACCAAAGACGAGGAGTACGCGCTCGCACGAGCGTGGCTAGACATTTTGGAGGATCCCGTAGTTTGTATGTGTCATTTTTAAGCGTGATAATATATTTGTGATATATTATTATTTTTTTAAAAAGTTATCCTTTTTTTATAGCCATAGGCATTTTTTTAAAATTATATATTTGTTTTAAAGTATACTAAAATATGTTTTTAATTTTTGTAGCAAACTATCAAGGTTCTCTTCTATTTTAGTCAAGGATTAGGGAGACGTTTTTCAAGGCGATGGGTAGAGGAGAATATCGGAAACCAGACTCGATTTCGAGAAAGTGGACCAACATCAATAAAAAAATGCCATGGGTTTCAAGAAGTTTATCTACGTATGAAGAATAACTAGGGTAGCGGTTATGACGATGGGGGATATTTTGAAGAAAACGTTGGAGGAGTACAACGCATAACGTACCAGACATGATGGTGGGTAGGCGCAGAGCCAAACGATCGAAAACCTCTTCTTCGATTGATTCAGATACGCCCACTTCGGATGCTCAGGCCATGGATTTAAATGAAGAGGTTGAAGCAAAAGAAGAAAAGTCGCCTCAACTGCCAGGTAGAAGAAGCGTGCGAAAGGGTGGACGTGCGGAGTCGTCTTCGATGGCTGTCGAGTTGAAAGACGACTTCGAAGAGATGAAACGACGTCTTCAAGATATATGAGACCTTGGAGCTAGACGGTTGGAGACTATGCAACAGAGAGTCGCCGGAAACAAGAAGTTTGTCAAGATCCAAGAGGTGCATCAAATGGAGAAGGACATCGAGTTTTTGTCGAGGTCGTCCAAAGGACTCACAGGAGATGCCGTAATATTATATGACCTTCGTACGTAACAAATTTGTGCTAAATATAATCTTTAGATTGTACGTTTTTTTAGTATGTTCGTAATTTTTTTTAGAGAACGTTTATTGTAAAAAGTAGTTTAACGTAAAAAGTATAAGAAGTATTTTGGGCCTTTGATCAAAATAAATCAATGGATGAAATTAAAAGGGGAAAAGTATACGTTGAGTTTCTGAAAGAGGAGGAGAAGGGCAAAATAGGTATAACCAACAATGGTTGAGTTCCACCCTCAGTTTTTTAACGTCCATAACTTTTTCATACGACATTATTTTTTTAAAAAAGCACACCATAAAAACAAGCATTTTATCCTCTTTCATTTGCATACCATATTGCTATACTTTAATTTTTTTGATGGATTGATAGTACTTGCGTTTAAATGTAAACACTTGATATTATTACTTGCGTTTAAACATTCTGAATGTAATAATAGCTTTTTTTTTTTGTTTTTTTAAGTATAACCAAAATTCCAAACTAAAAAAAAAACGTTTTAGGCATAACAAAAGTTCCAAAATAATAGTTTATGAAAACCAAACCATCAAAACCAACCAAGTTTCTTAAAAATTTTATGTTTTTGTCACTAATCTTCCAGGTTGTGTGTGTGTGCCTCCTAGGCTGACTTAGGGGTTATTTGATGATTTGTTTCTCTACAACAATGCTGCGATAACAACACACCATTAAACTGTTCCACACTTGAGGTGCTCGGGGAGAGGCTGATGACGTAGTCAGTGTAGATGCTACGAGAAGTTTCACATTGAACCAAACCGTTATTGGAATGACTTTGTGTAATAGCTATTTGTGTTTCTACTCTGTTATTCCTCAAAAGGCTACTAAACAATAATAAACTTGATATGTATGTAAAAACTTGATATTACCTACTTGCGTTTAAACAATAATAACTTGCGTCTAAATGTAAAAACCAGATATTACTTACTTGCGTTTTAGCATGTATAACTTGCGTTTTTATAATTTATAACTTGTGTTTGATTAGGTCGTTTTACCAGGTCGTCTTATTAGGTATAACTTGCGTTTCTAAAATGCAAGTATACTCTCAATAAAATGCAAGTTATTAACTCAGCAAAAAAATTAAAAAAAATAAAAATTATAGCAATATGGTATGGAAATGAAAGAGGATGAAAAACTTGTTTTTATGGTGTAATTTAAAAAAAAAAATTTAATGTCGTATGAAAAAGTTATGGCCATTTTAAAAATGGGGGGTGGAACTTTAGTGCCGCTCAGAAATTACCATCGTGCCCCTGATTATCAAATTTAATCGTACGCTCCATATTGTTTCTTACACTTTTTACAATAAGTGACTTTTTACGTTAGCCTCTCCCCTTTTTAAGTATTTCTGTAGTTTTTGTGGGTTATTGTAATTTTTTTAATGTTAGTTTGAATGAAATATTAAAATGAAATATTATTTGGTTTATTAAATTTAAAAGAAAATAATAAATATGATGTGAGTCCTACGGTTTGAAAGAGCTTGAAACCATTACCACCCATTTTTTATTTCAAACCCTTAATAAGACTCACATATCACATGTAAAAAAATACCCAAATAAAAGGATTAAAATATTATCATCACTAACATGCTTACCTCAACAAAGTCGTCTATTATTGTGTTCAAAATTTCAATAACAATGTTCATTTCATTTATTGGTTTTTGTTAAGTTGTTATTTTTATACTATCTTACAAAACAATTATTCTCAAATCATGTATTGGTTTTTGTCCAATCTATGTTTACCCTATAAATTATGATAGTAACTTGATTTATTCATCCAAATTTTATAACATTAAATTAAACAAAATGATCTAAGTAACTTATCATTATTAAATTAAAACTAAACATGTAAGTAATTAATTAAATAAAATGCCGATGGTCTCTTCACCTAGTGACACTAGGTGTTTATCCTCACCAATATGGTGCAACACAAACGGCTATATATGGATTTTAGGGGGTGCATTCGTCGTAAAAAATAATTATAAGCTGCTACTAAAAATATAATTTTTTTACAAAACCTAATTAGGCAATTTAAATTATTTCATAAATAAATTTAAGTCAAGTAAAAAAATACAACCTCTTTATTTGGGCCAACAATTTTCTTGGACTGAATGGTAATTGGGTTTCAGCCCAAGGTTTGGGTACCCACGTGGTAGTATGGTACAATGCCAATGCCTTAACCCATCGGCCTACACGGCTACACCTATTCTATTAACATTTGTGAGCACATGTTTATACATAGATGATGATATACATATGCTTTACTTGTCATCTTTGATTATTACCCATCGTTGATAAAAAAATATTACAAGCAACAAAATCGGATAAAAAGGTCTAATCTTACCAATCGGATAAGTCTTATACACGTAATATAAGTATTGGTTTTACAAGTTACCTAGCATAATTTTTTCCCGATAAAAAACTTGTGGTGTTGCATGAATGTTTTACATATTGGGGTTTCACAAAAACGCTAGAGGGTGGATATGAGCAAAGTCAGTAGCTTGGAATGAGTTGCCCGAAGATGAGCAAAGTCAACAGTTTTGGCCTGAAGATACGCTAAGTCACCGATTTTGATGGTTGACAACATCTAGTGGTTGTTAATGAGAGTGGTTATGATGTGTAGAGATGGAGTCGAGGGTGGTGTGCTTGATAATGCTTCGAGTAGAAACAACTCTAGTTGCATAGTGTCTTGCTCTAGTTTTAAGGTTGAGGAACATTTGTAACGCATAAGACATAGATACTTAAAGAAAACAATATTTACTAAATCAACTATGTGAAATTTTCCTATCTTTAGTTTTAACTTTTGGTTTGAGTTGTGAAGAGATATGTACCACCGCGTGCGCACGGTCACACATCTCCATCCGCAACAGCAGAGCCGCAGAAGAAACCTTCTAGAAGTCTGCGCATGTTACCTAGTATATGGCAGCATTCCACCGACAAGGAAAATGAGATGCAGCCAACCAGAGGCTATTATTCCCTGCTCCACGATCTCTGGCAGGTATGAGGTACAGAAAAATGACAGAAAGGGCGAGTGCATAACACGTGGACCAATCACAAGGAGACAGCGACCATGCTCCAACGGTTGACAATCATGTGGGACCCACGCAGACAGCCGTCATTCTCAATTCGACCAATCACAGGACGACTGCCAAGCCCTATAAATAACCCTCTCCCCCAAGGGAGGGGATTCATTTTGTTTCACATACAAACACACACTTAAAGAATTCTGTGATAGTTGAGAAATATTGATTATAGTCAAAACATTGTATGTGCTTGTATTCGAGTACTTGTAATTGTCCTAGCAATCATTAATAAAATCATCTCTTCATTGTGCTCGTCTATATAGTTGTTAATTCGGCGTTTCTTCATTGGCGCCATCCGTAATTGAGCGTTTAGAACAATAAAGCTTAAAAACTTCATTCTTTCTAAAAAACCAACTATGAGTTCTCTACCACCACCACCGTCCTTCCCCGGGAGCGTCTCAGTTACCGGTGCTGCTCAAGCCAACACTGGTCAGCCTAAACACCCCCAAGGAGGACACGAAAACATGAACGAGACTGTCCAACATACCACGCCATCTTTAGGCACCCGCCAAACTCCATCTTTCCACTCCGCTACTAACAACGTCAATCCAAACACCCCTACTGGAAATGTTGCGTCGATGGTTAGTCCGGAGATGTGGTACGCCCAGGAAAGGGAGGCTCTGAAGCGAAGGTATATGCAGAGACTGCGGGAACAACAACTCAGGGAAATGTCTCGGCAGTTGTCTTACGAGAAGGGGAGAGCTATCACAGTCTCCGAAGGCCCCTCCATGACTGAGGGCACATCAGTGGAAGTAAATATAGAGAACCCACCCGGAGGGAAGATTCCAATGAATCTCAAAGTCACTCCCGCCGTGACAACATCCAGTCCGTCGCCAACACTATTGCGCGAGGACACTGTGTGTCCGGCGAAGATGACCTCACCAAACCATACTACTCACCGTCTTTCAGTGAGAAGTCAAAATTCATTCCGCGCATTGCGCTCACCCCATTGCCACCAAAGACCAGGATCCCAAGCACCTTGGGAAAGTATGATGGAACAGGGGACCCGGACGACCATCTATTAAGTTTTGAAGTGGCTAGGAAGTGCGCGGGGTGGACCTTACCAGCGTGGTGCCACATGTTTGCGCAGACACTCACGGGTGTTGCACAGGCATGGTTCGATAGCTTACCCAATGGGCAAATCGACAGTCTCAAAGAACTTACTGACAAGTTCTCATATCACTTCAATCAACAACGCAGAGTGGAATGTGACTCCACTGACATCTTGCAAGTGCGTCGGCGTGATAATGAGTCAATCGAAGACTACATCACAAGGTTCAATCGAGAGGCACTGCAAATAGGCCCAATTGGTTTTGAACTTATGAGAGCAACCTTTAAACAGGGTGTGCATTGCGACACGCTCATCCAAACTCTGACAAGCTGCACATGAATGTCAAACACCTGGGAAGAGATCATGCGTAGAGCCAAAACCTATGCACGCAATGAGAAGGAACTGTCTGTTTGGAACATAGTGCAAGTGCCGCAGTACACGACACCCAGGCTCAGTCCGCAAGGAACAAGAATAATCGGCAAGATAGGAAGGGGAAAGGGTCTGTCTGGAACAGGCTTCAAGAAGCATCCTAATCAGACCCCCAAACCCTCTGAGGCAACATAATACAAAGGGCTCCAGTCATCTGGTCATAAATCCGCAAGGCGCAGTCATAACTCTTAGATGCCCTTGACAAAGACTCAGGCACAAGTCCTAGCAACAGAGAACATCGATTTCCCTGAACCAAGTGTGATCAAAAAGAGGGAAGGCCCGAACCCTAACAAGTTCTGCACCTATCACCACAACATCGGGCATGAAAACAGACGCATGCTTCCAACTCAAAACCACAATAGAAACGACATTAAAGTCCGAAAAGTTGGGCATCTTCTGAAAAATGTACAACAAAAGCAGAATGAGGGACCACCTCATAAGAAGATCACGAAAGTCAGTATGATGATACATGGTGGCAAGCGCAGGAGCAACAAGCGCAAGACAGATCAAACGGCGGGGTGGAAGGAGTAGCAGGTTTATTTCCCTGTTGTCAAAGGTGGACCATCCTCCACCCGCGCACTAATCGTCACCGCCGTCTTTGGGCACTACAGAACAACCAGAGCCTTCATGGACACGGGACGCAACTCAGACATCATGTATGAGCAATGCTTTAACCTGTTGGACGACGATGATAAAGAGCACATGCGCCCCATCAACTCACTGATCATAGGCTTCTCAAACAAAGTAATAACCCCGTTGGGCGAGATCTCCTTCGACCTCACCATCAGCGATGGGACACATTCAAGAACAGAGGAAATCACATTTCTGGTGATCCAACAAGGACCAAGCACCCCATCATCTTAGGACGTGACTCCATGGCATCCTTCAATATGGTCCCTTCTACAGTCCATGGCGCTATTGGTTTCCCTACACCAACGGGGGTAGCTATAGTCTGGGCAAACAGAGAGTGCGCCACTGTGACATCTGCCCCTTATACATTTATCATATTAGTCTTTCGAATAATTTGGCATCCAAAAATTCAATCTTATATTTTCTCGTTATCTCAAACAATTAAAGTTTAGACTTATATAAAATTTTTGTAATCTTCACATTTATTAACGTTTGGTTAAAACGTGTTACTTGTGAATACATACACACAAATTTTCAAAAATTGCAAAAAAAAAAAAAAAAGAATATGTATTACATGACAACAATAAGACAAAATTATTTACTACACCATGTATCTTCATCACTTCAATTCTGACGTTTCATTTTCTTGCAACAACCAAAAATTTATACCACCAAATCATTTCAAATAAAAAGCCTCATTAAATAATAACTAGTATAGTGAAACTGAATTGGAATTTATTGAGAATTCTTGTATAAGTTTAAGACCACATCTTCCCGAGCATGACAAACAAAACCACCATTCACCAGCTTCAACAATCTACTCCATCCATTCCCATTGCACTCCGTCGTTACGCTATCTTGCCACAGCGTGTTCTAGTTTTAACCATCTGTGTCGCCATACACCGTACCCGTTAGAAACACCATTAAAATGATATTGCCGCTATTGACACTACATTATGAGCCACCAACACTTCAAGTGTCATTGTTGTTGAGTCGTTAGCGTCAACCACTAACCTCACATATCGGTTACTCACACGATTGCTTTTCCTCGCGAACCTTTTAAATTGGTTCTTCCTATAAGGTATCAAATAATATTTTGATTGCTTTAAATGTTTCATGCATTCTTATATAAAATTCATCTTCTAGAACTTAATCTAATAAATCGAACTTGAGATTTATAAATCATACGTAAATGGTTCTATATATTTTTAAGAAGATTTACATGATCATAATTTTTGTTTGGCTAATTATATGTACTTAAATATGAGAAATAATTTGAACTGTTGCCACAATTTCAAAACAAAGGTATGCTACCTAGATTAATTGTTATATACAAATTAGTATAGCCAATATATTATTACAATCGAAACTCGTTTATGTTTATATCATTATACACGGTTTTTGAACATTTTTGCAATTTATTACTTTTGTTTAAAACAAAGTAACTCAAATTTTATTATGAACATGTATAATTAATATCATAAGTTATTACTAATCTTCTATTATTATTATTATTATTATTTAATTATATGCATATGTAAACTTAATTATTAGTTTATTTAACATAAACTTTATATATTATTAAGAATCATGGTTTATAATTTGAGATACTTTGTTCATCAAATAAATCAAAAGTCAAATATTTTGTATAAACACTATAACTACAAAGGAACACTAATAGACACTAAGTTATCATTCTTAATTTACTTAGGTTCAAGCAAGATTCATACTCATTGATTTCTTGCAATACTTCATCACAATCAAAGTGGGTATATCTTTCCCCTTTTTTATGTTTTACACTTTTGGGGTGACTCATGTACGCTTATTCTTCACCCACTTAATCATGTTTTATTCTATATTCACAATCGCAATTCTTGTATGTGTTTTACTTGTTGATCGCTAATCATTAACCCGGTGTGGGCCTAGCATAACAATAAATAGTACTTGATTATTGTTATGTGTAAACTACTTTGTCTTGTCGCCTACTATATATAATCATACTATTTGGCGAATACTATACATATATACTAGATATCCCATTATTCTTGGATATCATTTCTACTCTAAGGTTTGATTTTGGGTGACATTTGTACATAGCTTGAACACTAAATTTTAGACAGTATAACACGTGAATTGCGAAACTCTTTTTCCTACTATATGTATTCAAACAGGGTATGCTCACCAATACATTTTTGTATTAACATATATTATTTTCGTACATGTTTCAGGTTATTTTGAGAATCTTCTTTTAAGCTTTTGGATTTGTTTCTTAAGCTTTGACTTTATTGTATTTTAGTTAGACATGACGCTTAGAATTATTGTATCTTGTATTTTTCTTTCAATGTAATAAACTATTTAATCAATGTATCAACATTTACACTTTAGTACCATGAGCTATTGAACAATCGTCACTACGTGACACCTCGATGTTTCAGCCATCATGAAATTTTCCCCAGTCTTTGAATTAGCAAAATCACCACTTTACTTAGTATATTTTCTTTTGACAATTTTTACCTGAATTCAAAACAATATATGTTTTTAACCACTTTATACTAATAATAATAACAACAACAACAACACAACAACAACAACAACAACAACAACAACAACAACAACAACAACAACAACAAATGATAATATTACTAATACTCCGGTGTTAGTTTCAAATCCCAAACTATAATAAAACCAAACCCAAAACAAAACCTTACCCTTATTACCATTTTCGGAGCCCAAATAAGCAAGCCCAAGTACCCGACCCACCTAAAATCCTTCTGTTTTCTTTCTTTTTTTCGCTGCACAGAACTGAGCCAAACAAATATGTTGGTTGACCACCTGATTGAACCAAAACATGGAAGAACTCGTAATTGATTCGTTATAATGGAGTGACAGATTCTTATGTGTATTATGCACGCAAATTTCAATCAAAACATACCCAGATTAGCCTATTACGCGTTTATAAATAAGGAATGGGTCAAACTTTCTAAAACGATTAATCCGTAGGTTTATTATAAATTGGACCTCCCTTTGTGACCTAAAAGTGCTGAAACACAATACCCCACTCTCAATTTCTGTAAACAAATCATCTTTAAGCAAGATTAGTTCGTGTTTGACTTTTTCTTTGACTCGTGATTAGGAGCTTTTGTTATAGGTATGAATCTAATTCTTGTTTTCTGTAGTTTAATCGGCACGTCTAAATCATTAACCCTATTGTTAATTGGGGTTCAATCACGTATTGTAATTGATTAAATATCTCGGGTTCATACATCTTATTTGGGGAAGATGACACATCGCAGACATCATATTTATTTTAAACGATCTGAAAATAATGACCAACTGATCTATGGATCAGTTGGTGATATACTTGGTGTTAAAATATGAACCGGCTTTGGTCTGGGTTCGAAACCAGGCCCACTTTTTTTTTTTCTGATAATTATTCATAATATAATCCAAACAACCTATACATATAACTGAATCCAATTCTAACTGTTCTCAGGGTCCAGACCAGTTGGTCTGGGCTTGTGATTTAAAACTCCCAACTCGGGTCAGACGCGGGTTCGATTCTTGGCAACTACAAACATTTTTTTTACCCTTATTCTTTATATTTAACCTAATAATCTCTTAAAATAGTTTTTTAAATACTAAAAGTGACTTATAAATTCTATAAAAATTTATTTATGTTGTCCTGATGATAAAGTTTATTATACAATTTTTAGTTTTTCAAAAATCATTTATTTAATATATATAAAATCTATTACAAGTTTATTCATTTATAAGTTAAAAATTCTATAAAAATATCTAAACGATTTTATAAAATTTTATAAAAATTATTTTAAACTTATAAAACAATAAATGTTCCAGAAATAAATTTTAATTGCAGAAAAACGTTTATTTAATATTTTTAATAAATTTTTACTGTTTTAATCATAAATAAGTCATAATAAATCCATTTTTCATTGTTTTTACATCAAAATTTCACATAAATTATTTTTGTTCATTTAAAACAGAAATATAAATTTTAATTTGAAACTTTATGAATTTTAATATTTTTAGACATTAATACTATATTTTGACAAACAAATATTAATATACTATATATTCAATAATTAAGAAAATAATTTTATAAAAATTATTTTCACATTTACAACATTGTAACACAACCACCCTTAATCAAGATTTTACAAAAAGGGTCTTTTAATTATTTATTTTTCTAAATTCCTTATTTATTTCATAAACGATTTATCTAAATTAACAAATAAACAATTGCCTATCCCCAAATTAGGAACCCTAGAATACCTTTAGACTAGAAAACTTAGACTTATTTTATTTCCTTGAACTTAGGGTGATACTTGGAATCGTTTGTGCCACATTTATTCTATTTCAAAGGACTTGAGACTTGTGCTAAGGTGAGTTTACATAGCCCCTTTTTTCACTATTTTGGGGTGAAACATGTTACATTTTCAATTGCAATTCAACATAAGTGTCTATGTGTTATTCTATGTTGCATTATGTCTTAAACATTACTATGGTAAGCACAATTAGACTAGCACAATTATTAACTCCGTACAAGCCAACGATACACAATGATAGATCTATTGGACTGACAACCCCACCCGGATATGTTACCTCTAGTATGGGTAGCGTAGGTGATTGTTATCGCAACAAAAACGAGTGAACCATATGCGTATGGGATGGACCACAATATTCTAGTCACAAGGTTTGATTATGCACAAGATTTACCGGGTAGTATTGTTTTCACATATGGACTAGACTTGCCATGACACTTGAATTGTACAAGTTTAGTTCAATATTCAAACCTATGTAATTCTCACCAACTTTTGTTGACCCAAAATATTTTCAAACTTAACATGTTTCAGGTTATAGCTTGCTTGAAGATTAGAGTTAATGCTTGAAGATGTAGATTTAGTATTTCTCATTTGATGTACAAATTATTTTAGAACAATTGTATGTAATTTAAGTAATCAGTTATTGAAATTTATTATTTACCATGAGCTACTGAACAATCGTCAATATGTGACATCCCGATGTTTCCGCCATCGGTTGGGGTGTTACACATCGGTTGGGGTGTTACAGCCATGGTGGAAGACCCGCACCCACATAAAATGATCAAGCCAACCCCGCGCACTAAACTAAAAATATGGGTCTTAAACCCCAAGTTTCCTGAACAGACAATCATATTGGGTCCAGCCATCTCAGAGAACATCCGAGATCACCTGAAGCAACTCCTTAGAAAGAATAACAATATTTTTGCATGGTAACCATCGAACATGGTGGGAGTTTTGCGAGAATTGACATAGCACAAACTCAACACCTACCGCTCATTGGAGCCCATTGCGCAGAAGCGACGAAGCATGGGCGCAGAAAAAACAAAGGCGATGAATGAGCAGGTGGATAAGTTGTTAAAAGCAAGAATCTTGCGGGAAACTAGGTACCATACTTGGGTTGAAAACCCAGTCATGGTCACGAAAAGTAATGGAGGTTGGAGAATGTGTGTAGATTACAAAGATCTGAACAAGGCTTGGCTGAAAGACTGCTATCCTGTTGGATCAGTTTCTTGTTTAAAAACAAATTCTTATTATGAACACTTGTTTTAATAATTATCAAAGTAATTTACACAACGGAATAAATGTAAAGTGTTCAAGTTAAAGCTTCACTTTAAACATGAGTTATTACTCCCCCTTGAAGTATGAACTAAAGCAGTAAATGAGAATCTAAGACAGTTAATGAATAAAACAGTAAATGCTTTAAATGGTTCTCATATATAATGGAAATTATAACTACATCAGGATTGTCTAAAATAGTGGGATGAACCCATCTACTTATAGACTGGAAGTATACGTACAAGAGAAGTATTGAAGCAATATACTATGTACAAATACTACAACAGGCTGTAGCATTGGTACTTGAACAAAGACTTTAACAAAAGTAATATTAAACTAAACTACTGAAGTTTAAGGCGGTTAGAAGCTTCTATTAGGCCTGTAAACGAACCGAACGAACACGAACACAGGCGTGTTCGTGTTTGTTCATTTAACTTTAACCGAACACGAACACGAACACATAATCGAACACATTTTTGTGTTCGTGTTCGTTCATTAAGAAATTTGTCGTGTTCGTGTTCGTTTATGTTCGTTCATTTAAACCTAAACGAACAGTTCATGAACATAAACGGACACAAATGTTCAATATAAACGAACACAAATGAACATAAACGAACACAAACAAAAACAAGTTAATAATGATTCATGAACATAAATGAACGTTAGGGTTAGGGTGGAGAGCGGCTGTGAAGTGTGGAGCTGTGAAGTGTGAATAGCGAATAATAAGTGATATGTATAGAATGTTAGGGTTAGGGTTAAGTTTTTAGAACATATGAATTAAGGTTACTTAACAAAAGGAAATAAATAATAAAAATAAATCTAAGTTTAATTAAACGAACATAAACGAACAAAACAAACGAACATAAACGAACGTTCATGAACATAAATGAACGAACACAACGTGTGTTCATGTTCGTTCGTTTAATTAAACGAACAAAAAATTGTGTTCGTGTTCGTTCATTTATTTAAATAAACGAACATAAACGAACTTCCCGCCGAACAGTTCACGAACAGTTCATGAACGTTCGGTTCGTTTACAGGCCTAGCTTCTATCAAACATCTGATGAGTGACAAACTACTGATGAGTAGTTTGTCTTCAGTAGTTCTTCAGAGACTTTGTCTGGTTGGTCTTCAGAACTTCTGATCATTACTCTTCAGCACTTGATATCTTCTTCTTCAGCACTTTCAGTCTTCTTCTTCAGCAGTTTCTATAATTAGAATTATTTTGCAGAAACATGAATTAGACTAAGGTATCAAAAGTGGTTTCGTCAATCCTCTTTGTCCTTACATATCCACTCCTAGAGATTGATCCTAAGGTTGACTCCCTAGCGCCATTCAGGTTTAAATGCTTTCTGGACGCCTACAAAGGATATAATCAAATCCAGATGGCGCTGGAAAATGAAGACAAGACAGCTTTCAGAACTGACAGGGGTGTTTTTTGCTACACAAAGATGTCGTTTGGGTTAAAGAATGCAAGCGCTACGTACCAGCGGTTAATGGACCACGCGTTTGCAAACTAAATTGGTAAGAATCTGGAACTGTACGTAGATGACCTCATCATCAAAAGCAAAGAAAAGGATCAAATGTTGAAGTATATCGAACAAATGTTTGAGCAATTGCGCGAAATCCACATAAAGCTTAATCGAAGCAAGTGCGCATTCGGTATGGAAGAAGGCAAGTTCTTAGGAGTCATTGTCACCAAAGATGGGTTCCGCCCAAACCTAGAAAAGATCCAAGCCATTGTGCGCATGCCCTCTCCTTCAACACTGAAAGTAGTGCAAACTTTAAATGGGCTCCTGGTAGCAATCAATCGATTCCTCTCACATCATGCAAGCAAATCAATCCCTTGCATTGAAACATTGAAGAATTGCTTGAAGAAGAACCAATTCAAATGGACCCCTGAAGCGGAAGGGGCATTTCAAGAATTGAAAAAATGTTTGATAGATCTGCCGAAGCTGACTGTCCTGCTCCCAAAAGAGCCACTCACGTTGTACTTATGCACAACTGAGAAGGTCGTCAGCGCGGTACTCATGGTAGATAGGAAGCTGGTGCAGACTCCTATCTATTATATTAGTAGGGTTCTCACAGATGCCGAGACAAGGCACTCTACGATGGAGAAGTTAGTTTTAGCCCTAGTGCACGCCTCGCGCAGACTGCGCAGGTATTTCCCAGGCCACCCAATCAATGTTCTATGTGACTAAAAGTTGAACAACATCCTAGCAAAGCCAGAGTTGTCGGGAAGATTGGCAAAATGTGCCATCGAACTGGGAGAACACACGATCTACTCAAGATCCGCCCAACCATAAAAGGACAAGTTTAAGTAGACTTCATCGCGAAGGTACCCCAAGAAAAAAAAAATGAAGAGTGCAAAGCAAAGCAAGAAATTCAAGTGGTGGACGAGGAACAGGCGGTGTGGTCGCTCTACACTGACGGCGCATCCAACGAAGATGGCGCAGGCGCGGGTCTTAAAATTTTAAGCCCGGAAGGCGCATAGTTCACATATGCAACCAAACTCGAATTCAAAACCACAAACAACGAAGCTGAGTATGAAGCCTTACTGGCAGGCCTGCGGATTGCACAAAAGCTCGGCGCCAAGCATGTTGCTGCGCACGTTAATTCAATGTTGGTAGCTGTCCAGATCACTGGGAAATATGAAGCAAAAGATCCATCCATGATCCTGTACCTCCAAAGAGAAAAAGAACCGATGAACAACTTCGCCACTTGCACCATTATCCACATCAGTTGCAGTCAAAACAAACCGGAGGACGCTCTAAGCAAAATGTCCTCAACTTCCTTTAGCCATTTAGTAAAAGAGGTCCACATTGAAGTCATGATTGAACCATCAGTACCACACAAGGAGGTCAATGTCGTTCAAACATGCATTGACAGCTGGATGACACCGATCATATCATATCTCAGTGCGGGGGTGCTCCCAGGCAAGCGCACATATGCTAAGAAAATGCAACACAAGGCCTTACAGTATCAAATGCAAGATGGTGTGTTGTATAGAAAATCTTATCAGGGACCGCTACCGAGATGTGTCGATGCGGATGATGCTGACTATTTGATCCTAGAGATATATGAAGGTATTTGTGGACTTCATGCGGGGCCGCGCATGGTGGTGGCAAAAATTATGAACGCAGGGTACTATTAGCCAGGTATGCACCTCGATGCACTAAAAGTCATACACCGCTGCGACTCATGCCCACGCCATGCGCCCAACACATTGCGCCCCAAAAAATGATCTGATTCTAGTGACCCCCGCCTGGCCCTTCCAGAAGTGGGTAGTAGACATTGTTGGCCCATTTCCGATGACCATAGGAAAAAGAAAGTATCTGGTTGTAGCCATTGACTATTTTACAAAGTGGGTAGAGGCAAAGCCCCTGGAAGAAATCACAGCTGCCTAAGTAAAAAAGTTCATATGGGAATTTATCATCTGTCGTTTTGGCCTCCCATTTAGGATCGTCACTGACAATGGCACCCAGTTTGCGGACAAAGGACTGATGAAATGGTACGATGACCTGCGCATCCAACCGATTTTCAAATCGGTTGCACACCCGCATGGTAACAGTCAGGTGGAACGCGCAAACAAAAGCTTGGTTGAAGGAATCAAGGCAAGGCTAGGAACCAAAGGCGAAGCGTGGGCGGAGGAGTTGCCCAATGTGTTATGGGCACACCGCATATTAACAAAAACAAGCAATGGTGAAACCCCATTTAGTCTCACCTTCGGTTCTGAAGCTATGATACCGGCGGAAATAGGCCTTTCTTCTGCAAGAGTCCTCTCTGCGCATTATGTGAACAACAATGCTGAGCTGCGCCTCAACCTTGACCTTTTAGAAGAGCGTAGAGAGTTAGCCACCATCAAGGAAGCTAGCTACAAGAAGCAGCTTGAGAGATACTACAACGCCAAAGTCAAACTCAACATTTTCAAAGAGGGAGACTTTGTGTTCAGAAGCAATGAGGCAAGTAATGCAATCCCGTAGGGCAAGCTCACACCCAATTGGGAAGGACCCTATCGCGTGGTGGAAGTTCTGGGAAAAGGGGTGTAGAAGCTAGTAAGTCTAGAGGAGAAAACTGTTCCGCGCACATGGAACGCGAAACAGCTGCGAAAGTGTTATATGTAATTTCCTTTTCTTGTATTGAAGGCAGTAATGCCAAGAATATGAATGAAATAGCTAACCTTTCGCCTATATCTATCTTATTGTGTTACCTTTATTACCCTAATCAACGACCTATCCCGCAAACACGTAGTAAAGCTCCGCAAAGCAAACTGTTGTATAGTAAAATTCAACTTACACAAAAAATGCTGTATAGTAAAATACAACTCAAACAAATTGTTGTATAGTAAAATACAACAACAAACCTAAACTAGTTGTATAGTAACATACAACACAAATAAACTGTTGTGCACTAAAGCACAACACAAATCGGCTGTTGTATAGTAAAATACAATACAAATAAATGGTTGTATAGTAAAATACAACAAAAATTCAAAAAATTACAACACTGAACTGTTTTGCGTAGTAAAGTGTAGTTACAATTAAACCTAAGACTAACGTTCAAACAACAGCCGCGAGACGACCCTAGCGCCTGCACTTCAAGGCAACAGCGGAGCTGCATCACTTCACACCAACACAGTAAAGTGTTGAGAACAAAATAGGCGTTCAAGCGCGCACGTGTTAACACTATAAAGATACAAACCATTGCAACTAAAAAACATGGCATGAATAACATCCACAAGCATGACAAATAGATAATCTATTCACATACATCAGTGCCCGTAAATAGGCATAGTGTTTACAAAACAAAAAGAAATACAAATTAAAGGCATCACACACAATCTTCAACTAGCCTTGCTCACAGACGGCGAGTCACTCCAATCATCCTCATCAGATCCTGAGAAATCAACCTTCTCATTGGTCTCAGGATTGTCTACAATACCGATCCCGCTCGCCGCCGCCTTCGCTGCCTCAGCCCACTCACGTTGATCGCGCACATAGGTGTGACCAGACTTCTCCAGGGATTGCTTGAGCTCATAAACGGTGGGTCTCCTTTCGTGCTTGACAATAAACTCCACGAGGACAAGATCTAGCTCATCATACTTAGAGGACTTCTTGGCAAGAAGAGCATCCACGTCCTTACCATGCAGTGCGAACTCCTCGAGCGCCTTGCCATCCTTGGCGTGTTGGTAGACCTTGAGGAAGCCCGCTTTGCGCACAACAAGCTTGGACGCAGCTGTTAAGCTGGCCACCGCTTTGCGCACTTCGTCTCCATTTTTGGCATAGTGGGCCACCTGCAAACATACAAACTGAATAAAATACAAACAAATGAGAGGAAAGTAGCATAAGGGTCAGAAACATAGCTCAGGGATGCATTCAGTGAACATCCATTTGCGGTCACTCTGAAGCATACAGACCTCGTCCTACACATCCAAGAGCTTGCCCGCAGCCTCATCCTTTTCCTTCAACAAAGATGCCTTCTCCGACTCTAAGGCCACGATCTTCTCTCCAAGCTTTGCTAATTCAGAATCTTTCAGCTTCAGAGAATCATTGGCAGACGTCAAGGCCACATCCCTTTGCTCAGTTACATTATGAAGGCGCAGATTATCCTTTGACTCCGCACTATAATCAGCCCTAAGCTTTTGCTCACGTTCAGCAGCAACCTCGAGCTTGCAGTTAGTCATGGCGCAGACATCTTTCCATGCAGCCTCCCGCCCAGCCATCGTCTTCTCCGCTTTCACCTATTCTTTGCAGGCAATAGCCGCCTCCCTCAAGGTCCAACCTTGCACCTCCCGTTCCAATAAATAAACTCTCTCCTCCTCTTCAAATTTAGCCCTATCCTCTGACATACGTTGTTGATATTGGAGAAGGGCACCCCACTCATGGACAATCTCCATAGAGGTAGAGAGAAAGTTGGCCAACCCGGCCACATTATTGTCCTACAGCTCTTGTCGGCGGCGAGTCCTCCGAAACACGTGCTCAGGAGGAGGAATGCAATTATCAAGGAAATCCTTGCATGTGTTGAGGTCGGAAAAGCGGCTACCATGCATAACATTCCATTCAGGCGCAGACAACTTATCCGCATCACGCGAATGAAAAAATGTGTGGGTAAGTGATGATTTTGGCACCGCCTGAATGGTCCACAAATCGCTCAAAAGTAGAATTTCCCCCCACCCCCTTACCGGTACCCTCTTCTAAAACCACCTTTTGCACATTCCCTTCCTTCACAACACTCTACTCCAGCACCTGTTCTTGGACCACCCCCTCGGGTATAATGTTCATCCCCGGCTCACGTATCTCATCAACGTAGACTCCAAAGTTTTGAGGCGGAGATGATGGGGGAGTAGGGAGACGCGAAGGCGGGGAGGTAGGCAGAGTAGGGGACGAGCAGTTGGGGCGGGAGTCTTCTTTCTCTCAGTAGGGGCAATGATTGTCCCCTCCCTACCGGTTTTCTCAATCGGACGCTCACCCCCAGATTTATCATGCTCACCACCACTACCGCTCACCCCCAGATAAATTGCGCGAAAGAAAACAATTTAGCAGATAAACAAAAAGCAAATAAAATTAAAAAAAAACATAGAGACAACCATGCTTACCAAGTAGGTCACCTTCAACGTCAGTAATGATGGCGTCCAGGCACACGTTATTCGCGAGCGGAGAAGACAAGTCTCTGCCAGTAGCCTTCTCAGTAGACTTGCGCCTAGAACGCGAGTGCTTGCTCTTCACTTTCTTCTATTCCTGGCCCTCGAGCGCCATCTTTGTCAGCTCAGGGATCAACACAGATTTACAAGATACACCCACAGTTGTCTTGGTAACCTGATCAGCATCCACAGTCTCTGTTAAGTCAATAGTGGTGGTACCTCCCTGCGTTAATGCATCTGAAAGTTCAACATATCCACGTTCAATTGGGTTATAAGTCTGAAGGTAGCGACTCACCAGAGTGTGATCCAGATAAAGGGAAAAGTCATCACCATCAGTGACGATGCCCTCAGATTTCCTGTTATGGCGGGGAAGTCTCTTCAACACCAAGTCTTCCTCATCCGTCTCTTCGTCCGTCTCCTGTTGAGCAAAGGTAGGAGACGGTGCCTTGCCACTGCCACCTGTGGGTGCAGCACATTCGGGTGAGAAAACATCACTCACACTATGCGACTCATCGCTGGACAAAATAATAAGTGAATTCCCGGAGAGCATATACATGTTCACAGGCGCACCATCTAAAGGAGGTACAAGGAGCGCACCTGTCTCGGCAGTTAAAGGGTGAGTGACTGGTTTGAATTTGACGGTGGGGCAAAGAGTCGGACGCAACAGAGTGTCCCAAGAACGGTCCAACACATAAACTTCCCCCTACGCAAGCTCGCGGAACGCCCACCCTAAGTCATCACCACCTAACAATACGGAGTACACGCTCTCAGCATCTGCAAAACAACACAAGATGAGAAATCATGTTAAACGTAACACACGGAGGGCGGACTAACAGAAACAACATGCATGCAACGAAAGTTACCTCTTCCACCCTCAGTCAAGTGCGGGTTCCGCCCCTCCATGCCATACTTCCAGAAAATTCCTGCAGCAATTAGCGCAATCTCATGTACAAAACACACATCAACGGGATGGCTAGTCAACTTGTTATACCAAGCCGTCCCCTCATACCTTACCAAGTCTACATCATCAAACTTCAAGTACATGCGCCTCCTAGACATCTGTATGGGCACCACACTCTCAGCAACCCATAAAAAACTTGGGTTTCCAGTCACGGAAACTCTTGACGCCAGCTCCAAAGTGCGGCGTGACCCCATGGCGCGGGCGACATGAGAACCAGCTCTCAGACGCCGTTATCACATAAAAGACATTGAACATGTCTTTGTGAGGTTCTATGCCCAGCGCGCGGCAACAAAACTCAAAGAACATCAAACGTGACATTGTGCCAGGATGCAATTGGTTGAGATGAATCTTCAAAGCTTTTATCAAAGGAGATAAACATTTGGTGATCGGGAGCCTAAATTTGCATAGCTGGAATTACACAACATACACACCTATTTTACCAGTTGGGGGTTTCAAAATAGTGGAACCATCCTCAGGCAATTCTGGCTCATAGGATGAAGGGATCCTGTATAACGCACAGAATTTGTCCAACTCCTTTTGACTCCATTTGATGCAACCTCACCGGCAAGCGGAGGTGCTTTCTGGTTGTCTTTCTTCCCAATGTTTTCACCTTTTTTTTCCAGGCTTCTTAGGTTTTTCTTTGGCACTGAATAGATTGGAAGAAGACTCCATTGCTCGGATGTGCTTATCAAAGATAATAGCATAGAATCGGAGGAAAAACCGAAGATTTAAAGGTAGAAAGAGGGATTTTCGCCGTGAGAATAGAGAGATTTTTTTTTTCAAATTTTGTTAAGTGTGGAATGGAATGGGAGAGAAGACATCGCTTTTATGAGTTGGGCAATTAATGCCCTAGTACACTGTGCAAACGTGCCACACGACCATCCAGTCAGAACGCGACACGTAAGAGAGAGAAGCTGTATAAACAGCCGAGGGGACAGCAGGGCCCACCACTCTCTGAAAAAGCGAACCGTTAGGCGACTTTTTGTCTCACCAACTCATCCTTTCAACTTACACCCTTGACCACTTTGATATAAAAATTAATAAATGACGTGCGCCACTGCGCTGCCTACAATTACACAACGCACGTGGCGCACAACACAAACTTAGAGCACAAAATACTCCCGCAATTCAACACTTACAAATTTTCAGCTTACTGAGTCCAGTGTCCCGCATGCTCCACATACACAACACTAGACTAAGGGGACTTGAAGAGATATGTACCCGCGCGTGTGCACGGCCACCCATCTCCATCCGCATCAGCAGAGCCGCAGAAGAAACCTTCTAGAAGCTTGTGCACGTTTCCTAGTACACATGCCAGCATTCAACTGACAAGGAAAAGGATATGCAGCCAATCAGAGGACATTATTCCCTGCTCCACGATCTCTGGCAGGTACGAGGTATAGAAAAAGGACAGAAAGGACGATTGCATAACACGTGGACCAATCACAAGGAGACATCGACCATGCTCCAACGGTTGACAATCATGTGGGACCCGCGCAGACAACTGTCATTCTCAATTCGACCAATCACAGGACGGCTGCCAAGCCTATAAATATCCCTCTCCCCCAAGAGAGAGGATTCATTCTGTTTCACATACAAACACAGAGTTAGAGAATTCTGTGATAGTTGAGAAAGATAAATTATAGTCGAAATGTTGTATGCACTTGTATTCGAATACTTGTAATCGTCCTAGCAATCATTAATAAAATCATCTCTTCATTGTGCTTGTCTATATAGTTTTTAATTCGGTGTTTCTTCAAATTGATATTGATTTATGAGGTAGATTTATTGATACTATTGTTTTAACTTCTTTTTTCTTTCAAAAATATTAAACATTGTGGGTGTCCACTTATTGACAATCAGAAACACATCAATGAAAGTACTATCATAAAAATAATATATTTTTGGTTTTCATGTCTATCACGTTTAATAAAACGGCTATGATTGGGTTTATATGTTTACCGTGTTTAATTATGTCATGATTAACTTTGTTTAACCTTTTTAATCTATTAGGTCGCCCAGTCACCAATTTACAATTAGAATAAGAAAATAAAAAGTTTATATGGTCAATTTGTTAAAACCCGTTAAACCTATCTCATTTTAGCCTATCAACCAATTTGGTGGACAACCTATTTACAACTCATCAACTAGTTTATACATCATCAACCATTTGATAGTTTTGAATAGTTAAGATAAATAAGGTACATCAGTCGAGTCACATTCTTATCATTTAGTCCGACACGATTGCCCTATAAACATACACCCTATTTTTCATGTGAATGAACTGATAGATGTTTATATTTTAAACGATCGTATTGTTGATAAGAAATATACAATGTGTTTAAGATAAAACTAGGGTAGAATGTTCATTTTTATATCCTATCATGCCGGAACATGTTAAACGAAATATGTATAACTGTTTTACAACATGATTTTTCCTAATACAAAATTTCATAAATAACCCATTATAAAAAAATATAAAAATTACTAGTTTATCTATTAGGAGCTTCCCAGAATAGACAAATTTAATATGAAGTGAAAAAATGTGTGTACCTTAAGGGAGGATAAATTGAAAACTCATTCAAGAAAACCCATTAAAACTCATTTTACGAAAAGTTTTTTTGTTTGAAAAAATTACACAATGTAAAAATATGTTTTTAAGCATTTTGAGTAAAAAACAATAAAAAAGTGCCGAGGATTAATTTAAAAGAAAAACAAAATTGTTGTGTTACATAGGTAACTTATCAGTTACAAGTATGTTACAGCAAAGTTACAAATTTGTTAAAAAAACATCTAGTCGGCGTTTTTTGATTTTTTTTGCACAAAACTCTTAAAACCATGTTTGTTACATCGTGTAATTTTTTCAAAAAGAAAAAAGTTTTGTAACTTGAGTTTTCATGGGTTTTCTTAATTCAATGGGGGTTGTAAATTTATAGTTTCCCATATATATATATATATATATATATATATATATATATATATATAGGGTTCATGTAGGAATATTGGTTTGTGTAAGAAGTGTAGGAAGGATTAAAAATTGATATGTATGCATATTTTTTTTGACGTACTCATGATGTTTTGGATTGTTTTGCTTAGAAAAACACCAAACATAACAAATTAATAACCGAAAACAATGTATTTTAAGCAGAGTGTTTTAAGTAATTACTAGGGTGTTTTAAGCAGAGTGTTTTAAGTAATTACTAGGGTGTTTTATCTGTAATTTAAATTTAATGATTATAATACATTGGATTGTGTTTTAAATTTTTGTATATTGTTGTGTTAAGTGTTTTTCAAGCCAAAACAACCCAATACATCATTCCAAAATAAAAAAAACATGATGCCTACATGTCAATTCTTAATCCTTCCTACACTTCTCACACAAAACAATAGTCCTACAGGATCCTCTACCTATATATATATATATATATATCATATATATATACTACATTATAAAGGAGGAGGCATGGGCAAATATGTCCAAATTGTCCAAAGTTAAGATGGCAATATTTTTGATGAGTTTTAAAACTTTTCCATAATAATACCCCTAGAAGATAATCAACTTTAATATGAAAATGGAACTCACCCAAACTAAATAAACACTTGGGATAACAATATTTTTGATCAAATTTCATATAACGGCGATGAAAGATAATAATTTATGTTACCACAATGAAAAATCTTATCTCAGCTAAACTTGTATGAGTTTTAAAACTTTTCCATAATAATACTTATATTATAAATCCTTTTCATATATATATATATAGGGTAGGGATCCTAAGAGAACCAACCCCTATTTGAGAACTAAGAGAACCATTCTGAGCCACACATTTCATATAAAGGCAAAAAAAAAAAAAAAAAAAAAAATTTTTTTGCTTTAATCGCACATTTTTATGCAAGGAATTTTTTTTTTTGAATTTTTTTTTCATTTATACATATGTGTATATGACAATTATACATATGTGTATATAGCAATTATACATATGTGTATATAACATTTTTCAGCTATACATATGTGTATATTTCAGTTATACATATGTGTATATAGCATTATACATATGTGTATAATGCAATTATACACATGTGTATACTGAAAAAAAAATACAAAAAAAATAAAAAAAAAATTTTCCTTACATATAAAGCAGCGATTTTTGCAAAAAAAAAAAAAAAAAAAAAATTTTTTTTTTTTTTGCCTTAGAGAAATGTGTGGCCCAGAATGGTTCTCTAGTTCTCAATTTGGAGAAATGTTCTCATTTGAACCAAATCCTATATATATATATATATATATATATATATATATATATATATATATATATATATATAGGGTTTGGCTAAAATAAAAACCCTCTTGAGTTGTGCAAACCCTGAAAACCCTATGTAAAAACTTGTTTTTTTTCCTGATTTTTTCAGAATAGCTTTTATATTCAATTTTATTAGTTTTGGCAAAAAAAATAAAAAAAGCGCCGAGTAGATTATTTTGTTACACCGTGTTACACAAAACTCGGTTTTATCATACGTCAGCATTGTTACATATGTAACATCTGTGTTACGTAATTTTTTTAAAAAAAATCTATTCGGCGTTTTTTTTGATTTTTTTGGGCCGAAAGTCATAAAATTAAGTATACAAGCTATTATAAAAAAATTAGAAAAAAACAATGTTGTTACATAGGGTTTTCATGGGTTTGCACAACTCAAGAGGGTTTTCATAGGATACTTAGCCTATATATATATATAATCTATAATCTATAATCTATATTATCTTATTAAGGAGGAGTGATGTACAACATAGTAATTTGCATTTCTATACAACTTAACAAGTAATATGTACAACATATTTAAGCAAAAAAATTAAGGGTATTATTGGCATAGTTGTGACAATTAAGACACTTAGGAGGGTAGATTAGTAAATTTAACATAATTCAATACCTCACATCCTAAAATCTTATCCCAATTATGCCCTTATGTCCAACTTTTAAAACACAAAATACAACCTAACCTATGATGCATCTTAAATATGAGACCTTTTAACCCCTCATCCATATTATTATATATACTTCATTATAATCAATTTCTTGAATGCTAATAGTCTTTTCATAACCCAAACAAAATCTTAGAGCTAATTTTATGCTTTGAAACATTGTTTTGTCTAAAAAATTTATGTCTTCATTAGATGAGAAGAGAAAAAAATCAATGAGAAGTTAAGATGCTTGCAAGATATGGTTCCCGGATGCTACAAGGTATAAAGATATGAGTTAATCTTTATATACATATATACATTTTTTTTCTACTTGTTCATATGTTCTTTGACAATTACAAAACTTTTTTCTTCATAATATATCATTGTTTTAATATCATTTAAATGTAGTTATTTGCTATAGACAATGGGAATGCCACTGATGTTGGATGTAATAATCAACTATGTTGGATCGTTGCAGAATCAAATTGAGGTAATTTAATTGTGCAACTAAGAATTAAAACGATAACAAAAAATATTCAGAATTATTGATGAGAAAATATTTTTCAAAATTAATTAGTACAGTTTTTTTTCTTCTTTGTGCATTTTTAGTTTTTCTCCATGAAGCTTTCAGAAGCCAGCATGTTCTATGATCTATTGACCTCAACGCTACTGAATTGTATGAATTGTATCAATGTTATAGTCCTATAAATAGTGGTCATGTATTTGGTATTATATTTGAATCAACCCGAATCTTTATCTTCTATACTATATTATAAAGCATCAGTGAAGGATACCCGCAAAATTTAAGTTAATACAACCTTTATTGCTTATAGTACAATGCTTATTGAAGTCATTTATGGGAGTAAAATTGTCTTTCTAATTAAATATTACATTGTTGTAGAAATTAATTTAAACATAATTATAAAATTGATGAGGAAATTAACAATAATGTGGTGACTCTTTACATTCATAATCTCCATGTCTTTATTATGTTTGTATCAATGTTATAGTCCTATAAATAGTAGTCATGTATTTGGTATTATGTTTGAATCAACCCGAATCTTTATCTTCTATATCTATATCTATATCTATATCTATACTATATTATAAAGCATCAGTAAAAGATACCGGCAAAATTTAAGTAAATACAACCTTTATTGCTTATAGTACAATGCTTATTGAAGTCATTTAGGGGGTAAAATTGTTTTTCTACCTAAATATTAAATTGTTGAAGAAATTAATTTAAACATAATTATAAAATTGATGAGGAAATTAACAATAATGTGGTGACTCTTTACATTCATAACCTTCATGTCTTTATTATGTTTGTATCAATGTTATAGTCCTATAAATAGTGGTCATGTATTTGGTATGTAAATAATGTGATGACTCTTCACATACATAACTTACATCTATTTCAATGTTTATAGTAAATAAATTACATCATACATTATGTATTTATATATTCTTTTTAAATTTATGTGGTTGCAGGATGGTATGATGTGACACTTCTGCACACAAATGAATATGTTGGCTTGAAGTTTGCCAACACACCCAACCCAAGACACGTTTCAACCCATTAAAGTGAGCGATATATGTAGGCTTGACGTTTATACAAGTAAATATGGTAGATATACTTCATGAGCAATGTCATCATCTTCCTTGATGGTTTTTTTTTTGTTTTCTCTGCTACTATAAGCTTCTAGGAATATAATTTAAGTTTTTGATCTCACGAAGTCACCAATTGCTTACATATCCAAACGAAGACAAGTTCTTATCAGTTGATTTGGTAGTTTTAACTATATTGATTACTAATTTGTTAGGTATAATATATTTTTTACGACGCTTGTCAAACTAACATAAAACGAGAGTATCTTTGAAAAACATTGACTCCGCTGTATCTCGCGGGTGCCCTAAAATAATAGAAATATGTTGCACACTACAAATTGCCTTTTAGTAATTACATCACTTCCACTACAATCTTATGGTCATTAAGAGATACAACGCCACTTCACTACGCTAAGCACCGCTCTACGATGGCATACTTATCTGCCTTTGAGATACATAAAAAGGGTCCCACCAAAGGACATGGGCCAATATAAGGGTGTTGCAAGGAATAGTATGGCCTATTGTGATGTACCTATTTAAAATATTCAGAAAATATACATATGAGTTTCAGTTTTTAATAACATATATTTTATACATCGTTGTTTTCTACTTCATCATAACGAATAACCAACAAACACGATGCACGAAGGGCAAAACAAATGCACCCACCGCAACGCGCGGGCATTCCTACTAGTACATTATAAAGGAGGAGTGATGTACAACAAGGTAATTTGCATTTCCATACAACTTAACAAGCAACATGTACAACATATTTAAGCAAGAAATTTAAGGGTATTATTGGCATAATTGGGACAATTAAGACACTTAAGAGGGTAATCTACGCATTTCATCCACCTCCTCCTTTACAATATCAAAAGACTTTTACAATACTACCCTTCTTCTTCCATCCATACCCTTTAATCGTTTGCCTTCTTCCTTCATCAATATAGATCATTAACCTCCTGTCCCTTCAAGTTCCGTAACCCTAAGGATCAAATTGAATGAGATTGATTGTGAAATTCAAGTCCTCCCCTTATAACATTCAATTGAAGGCCTACATGAACTATCTTGCCTTAAAAAAATGCTTCTGTAAGAACTATTACTTATTTTACTATTTGCATTTTCTTTGTTTGTTGCACAAAGTTTGCAATGTTTTATATTGTTTTTTTATTTATGCATCTAGATTTGGACAAGCACATTGCAACGAACAATTTTGACTGCAAATCAAATTGCTGGATTCCCCAAGGTTAGTTTTACATGTCACAAAAATTGCTTCTTTGATCACTTATCATTTGTAAAATTTGTGTACTTTCTTTACGTTATAGATACAATGGCGTGCACCTGATGAGATAAATGCTGGTGTATGTGACGGTATGACGTATGAAAAAATAAAGAAGAACATGCCTGAAGAATACGAGTATTTAAATATGAAATATTCGATTTTTTTCTTTGAAATTTTATACCTTTCCATTCAATTGTCTTTTTTTTTAAGGTCAAGGAAGAAAGACAAACTCGGGTATCGATATCCTCGTGGAGAGTCGTATCTCGATGTGATACAAAGGTATCGAATTCAAATACAAGGAAAAATGTTTGTCGAAAATATAGAAAGTAAATAATTAAAGTTTTGGTATTTTAAGCAACGTCAAAAGTTTGTAGTTGTGTATATAACAGATTGGAGCTGGTTATTATTGAGTTAGAATGACAACGCGCGCCTGTTGTAGTCATATCTCACCAGGTAAGACAAGGCAACCACAAAATTTTACCTCCACAAATGGGTAAAAAAAACTAAAAATAAAACGGGTTAAACGTGTTTGTAAAGTGTATTTTAATACATGTTTATGTATCAATGTAACTTTTGAATAATATTTAGGGCATTAGTTTTTTATTAACATATTTAAAACAAATGAACATTATTTTTGGTGGGCGTGGCCCAAACCGTATGTAAATTACCTGTTACCAACTCATCCATTGAAACATTTGTGCAATGCAAACATGGGTTTAATGGATTTGTGCATTGCAGGCTGTTCTAAGAGCTTTATATGCCTATTTTGCTGATAGGCCATTGAAAGAAATTCCACACATAGAGGTAAACAACAAAACATTAGATAAATCTTTTCGGTCTTTTAATCTTTGAAAACACGTTAACACGTTTGCATATCGGGAATTTCAGATGCCACTTCATAGGAAGTTCTGGTACCGAAAAAAGATACTGACTATATTTTCCTCGCGTAACGAACCCGCTGCAACGCGCGGGCATTACCACTAGTATATATAATATATATATATATATAGGGGAAAGATCCTGTACAAAATGTTTTTTGGTAAGAACTGTGAGAATCAAAGGAGGGTATTTTTTTATTTTCTTTTCGAATTTTTTTCTTATATTGTTAAACATGTATTATAGTATTGAAAACTAAAAAAAAAATTGTGGTGTAGAGTAATTACATGTAGAGTAATTACATAATTACTCTAGTGTAAACTAATGTATTTACTTTAATGACGTAATTACACTAAAAAAGTTTTTTTTTAATATTTTTTTGTATTATTCATCTAGAAAGTATGTTTAAGCACATGGGGAAAAAAATTCTAAAAAAAATAAATTTTTTTTACCCCTTTGATTCTCACAGTTCTTACCGAAAAACACTTTGTATTTGATATTTACTCTTGTTATATATATATATATATATATATATATATATATATATATATATGGGTCTACCCAGCGGCTAAGTGGACAGGATGGTTCGGCTTACTGGCTACATTGGGCAATTTTTAGCTGCTGGGTCAGGTTGGGCAAGTCTATTACAAACTTACAAATCACAACTTTTAATTTCTAAATGGACGATGATCTTCATATGATAGTGTATACAATATCATATTATTACTATATGCTTTTGTCATGTAAATGAACTTTATCATATTAGCAAGGTGTCTTCAATGGCACGGTTATGTAGATATGCAATAGCCGGACAGCTTACATAAGAGTGATGTTTATGTTCATATTGGTCTGTTACAGTAACATACCTTTGGTTTATTAAAATTTGTTCAATAATGAGTACACGGTTATTGCGGTGAATTGAAATCAGTTGTAAGTGGCGGTGCACATTTCTTTTCTTTTCTTTCTACGAATACTTGTTAAAACATAGTGTGCACATTTCTATTCTTTTTGCGTAACATGCGGCAAAAAACCGAAGTATCATAATGTTGTATTGCAACCCATTTGTGGATTCCGCTGCAACGCGCGGGTAAACTCACTAGTATATATATATATATATCACTACTAAAAAAACACCTATAATGACACGCGGAAAATAACACACACTCATTTTATAACATGCAAAATCGTATGCCATAAAAATGTCATAATTTAAAAAATCTTAAAAATTTATGGCATTTATTTTTGTTGTAGTACTCTAAAGAAATTGAAGCAGAAAAGTATAATCATGTTGAAGTTGAAGATAGCTCTCATGAAGAATATCCAGAGTACTACAACATACATGATAATTCCAGCATTCCTGTTATTAATGGAGAATCTCTCAAACAGGCTGAAAAGTATTTGATAATGAAGCTGAAAAGGCTGAAGTCTTCAAGCCATCTGATACTCTGAAAGAATTATTAAAGAAATTGAGAGAGATGAAGCGAGACAACCTAAACCTGTAGCTCAAGGTGATGTCTACAAGTTCCAAAACAAAGTTTTCAAAGGACGTGCGTTGGCATGGAAATACTTTTCACAGCTGAGATGTATTGGAATCAAATAGGAGAAGGGAATTCTATATTTTAGACATTTTCATGAGATCAAGACACTTCCATATTGGGCTGTGAGAGACATCTGTAGACACCAGATATAAAGTTGTGATAATACAAGTATTGTTCATTGGATGGCTGAGAGAATGACAAGAGAGAGTCATACGAAATGGGATACCCAAGAATGGTCTACCGAAGGTTACGTTGAAGTATAAACCTCCTAAAGTGATGAAGAGGATTCCTTTGATGCCAATCCAGCAAAATTTCAGTAAAGATTTTGAGTTCTGGTACTGTGATTGGGTTACCGGTGAAGTTGTGATTATGCTACGGGACAAGAATCCAAAGTTAATGTGCAAGAAGATACGCGTGTTCGATCCTATGTGGTTGATAAATTGTTCGAAAGAAGATATCAGCATGTTGTATTACGATCAGATTCATCTTGATGTTCGTGATATAGAACCTGCTTGGATGTTTCAGAAGGTTGCTATATTCTGCTTTTCATGGGGAGTATACGCTGGATGCGACTACGAAAAGCTGCTGGGTAAGATGATGAAGATTAGTTCTAAACCGAAGAAGCGCACACTTTTACAAGCTGAACCAGAAATGAGCGAGAGCGCTAAGAGGAAGATCAAGATCAAGCTTCGAAATGCATAATCAATTCGAGCAATAGCCAAGGGGGAGTTTGTAGACGCATTATGTGGCTATCGCTTTCGGATTGTACAGATATCGTCGTTTGTTTTGAAGATTTGAAGATTAACAAGCTCATTCGACCAGTCGAATGGTCAAATGAATATCATAGCTAGGTCGAATGTGTTTGTTATGGGTCGAATAGAAAGTTTTGTTTATTTGTGAAGTTCATTCGCACCTTCGAAAGGTGGAATGAAGCCCTTTGACCATTGCAAGGGTCGAACGGGTTGTCTATATATATGTGTTGAAGTTGGTTTTCAACATAACTTTTGGTCATTTGGTTAGGTGTGTGTTTTTTAAGGTGTTTCTAGAGTGTTCTGAAAATGTGCATTTTCATTAATATCTGAACTTGTAAGGTTTTATCAACATTATATTAATGGAAATCATATTGAAAATGGATCTTTACGTGTTCTGATTTGGTTATTATCATTTTGCATGCGAATTTGGGTTTCCGCACCTACTTTGCTTATACTTGTGTGATCTTTGTGTTGTTTTGTCAAAAACCGATCCTACACAAATGACATGCTTTTCCATAGACTAACCTAAACGTCGTGGTGCCTAAAGGTGTTTTATAAGAAATACGAAAGGCCCACAAAGCATCATCTAGGTTATCTGACCAATCCTTTCGGTTATGTCCTACGGTTTTCTGTAGGATTCCGTTGATCCCACGATTAGTATTCTCCACTTGACCACTCGTTTGTGGATGACAGGCTGTAGAAGTCCGATTGGTGACCCCATAATGCTTCAAAACCTTTTCCATTTGATCATTACAGAAGTGGGTACCACGATCACTAATCAACGACTGAGGCGCACCGAACCTAGCAAACAACTTCTTAAGAAATCTCACAACAACCTGTGCATCATTTGTAGATAAGGTTTGTGCCTCCACCCACTTAGATAAATAATCGACCGTAACAAGGATGTATCTATTCCCTCTAGATACGGGAATGGAGCCATAAAATCGATGCCCCACATATTAAAGATTTCAAGTACTTGAATGGGATTTTGAGGCATCTCATTTCGGGATGAGATACAACCGGCCCTCGGACAAGCGTCACAATACTTCATGAACTCATAAGCATCCTAAAAGATGGTCGACCAATAAAAACATGCATCGAACACGCATTTGGCAGTATTGGTGGCTCCAAAGTGACCACTAGCCCGACCGTCATGACACTCTCTAAGGATATCAACAGTTTCGGATCCAAATACACATCTAATCATAACCTGATCTGCACCTAGTTTATACAAATACGGATCCTCCTAAAAGTAATACTTAGAATTGGCTATCAACTTCTTTTTCTCTTGAAAAAGGATTTTATCTCTAAACTCACCCGAAACTAAGTAATTTTCAATATCGACATACCATGGGAAATCATCACACTTAGAAGAAACTAAGGCCATCAAGCTCTCATGAGAAAAAATCATCCCTAATCCTCTCTTCCCTGTGTTTTTCTAAATTAGGGTTTTCTAAATGGGATAGATGGTCCGCAGCTACGTTCTCAGCTCCACTCTTATCCCTAATCTCTATATTTAATTCTTGAAGAAACAAGATCCGCTAAATGAGTCTAGGTTTTGCATCCTTATTAGAGAAAAGGTAAGAGCAGAGTGATCTTTAAAGATGACAGTTTTAGAAAGCACAAGATACGCACGAAATTTGTTACAAGCAAACACTACAACCAATAACTCTTTCTCTGTAGTGGTGTAGTCCTCTTGGGCATCATTGAGTGTTTTGCTAGCGTAGTAAATGGGATGGAAATGTTTATCTCTAGCTGGCCTAACACAGCCCCAACAGCAAAGTCGCTCTCATCACACATAATCTCAAAAGGAAGACTCCAATCAGGAGTGACAAGAATAGGAGCACTCACTAACCTCTCCTTCAACAACTCAAACGCATTGACGCGTTCAGTAGAAAACTCGAATGGTCGATCTTTCTCTGAAATTTGGGTCATCGGGCGAGCAATTTTAGAAAAATCCTTAATGATATGCCTATAGAATCCTGCATGACCCAAGAAAGTACGAATGGATTTCAAAGAAGTAGGCGGCGGGGGTTTGGAAATGGTGTCGATTTTGGCTCTATCAACTTCAATTCCCGCCTGTGAAATCTTGTGCCCCAGCACAATACCCTCACAAACCATGAAGTGGCACTTTTCTTAATTAAGCATAAAGTTCGTTTCTTCACACCTAGCAAGAACACGCTCTAAATTATGCAGACAATGATCAAAAGAATTCCCAAACATAGAAAAATCATCCATAAAAACCTCCATGGAATCTTCGATCAACTCATGAAAGATAGCCACCATACATCGCTAAAAAGTACCCGGAGCGTTACATAACCCGAATGGCATATGCCGGTAGGAAGGGCATGTTAAAGTGATTTTCTCCTGAGCCATAGGTGCAATGGGGATCTGGAAATAATCTGAGAAGCCATCAAGAAAACAATAGAATTGGTGCCTTGACAAACGCTCGAGCATCTGATCAATGAAATGCAATGGAAAATGGTCCTTGCAAGTGGCGTCATTGAGTTTGCGATAATCAATGCAAACACTACAACCAGTCACTGTCCTAGTGGGTATGAGTTCATTTTTCTCATTCGTGACAACTGTCAATTGTCATACCCCTTTCTTGGGAACAACCTGGACAGGGCTCACCCAAGATGAATCAGAGATAGAATAAATAAGACCTATATCTAGTAACTTAATCACCTCTTTCTTCACTACCTCTTGCATATTTGGATTTAGCCTTCTCTAAGGCTGAACTGCAGGCTTAAACTCCTCTTGCATGAGAATCTTATGCATAGAGAATGAAGGGTGAATGCCCTTTATATTAATAAGCTTCCATGCAATAGCCTATTTGTGTGCCTTCAGTACACACATCAACTTACTCTTCTCCTCCTCCTCTGTCAACTCATCAGATATGATGACATGCAACTGAGAACCCTCACCAAAAAATGCATACTCCAGATGAGATGGTAACTCTTTAAGTTCTAAGGAGGGGGGGTGTCTCAACAGATGGTGTTTTCACAGGTATCTCCTCATCAATAACCTTAAAAACCTAGGAACTCTCAACAGACAAAAAAGGCTAAGCAGTAGGTGTAGTCAGGTCCTGCTCAAAATCCAACTCAGTCATCTCAGTGCACCCTTGAAGTGGTGAATCTTGCAGCTGTGTATCAAGGGTATATTTCTCGCATAATAGAGTGAGAAAACGACCAACATGAGACATGAACGAGTTAATGAAATAATGAGTGTCATCATGTTGGCCAGTGTGCTTCATTGAGTTCTGGATATCGAAAGTAACCTACTCCTCATTAACCCGAAGGGTCAATTTGCCATCATAAACATTAACAACGGCATGAGTCGTAGCTAAGAATCAACTTTAACAAAATCAATCGGGAAAACAAATTTATCAACTTTAACGAGTATGTTTTCCACAATCCCCTGAGGAAACTTCACCGAACAGTCGGCGAGTTGAATACTCATGCGAGTCGGAGAGAGGTCTCCCACATTGAGCTTAGCATAAACTGAATAAGGCATCAAGTTAATGCTAGCTCCCAAATCATTAAGAGCATTTCTGACAGGAAGATTTCCTATCAGACAAGGGAGAGTGAAACTCCTGGGATCAGACATCTTCTGAGGTAGTTTATTCTGCAAGACTGCAGAACACTCCTCAGAAAGAGTAACAGTAGAGATGTCCTCAAGTTTCTTTTTATTAAGGAGCAAATCTTTTAGAAACTTAGCATATTTAGGCATCTTCAAAAGTGCCTCAACGAATGGAAGGTTCACATGGAGTTTTTTAAGCATCTCCAAGAACTAGAATACTGCTCAGAATCAGCAGCACGCACAAGAAGACCTGGAAACGGTGTTTCAGGCTTATAAACACACACTGGAACTTCCTCCTTCTTACCCTCACTTGACCTACTAGGTTGTGCTGTACTTTCTGGGACTAGCCTATTTTGCACTTTTCCAGATGGGGTCTCTAACTCAATTTCGTCATCTACAGACTCCTCAACATCAACCTGTGGTGGATCAACTACCCCTTCCCGCTCCTAGCAATAACAACTTTGGCCTATTTAAATGCAAAAGTAGATGAATTAGGATTAGGAACTATGTTACTAGGAAGGGCTCCTGGTGGTCCCTAGCTAACCTGATTAGCTAATTCTCCTACTTTGGCATCTAGGTTCTGAAAAGCAGCTTGTTAAACTTTCATAAAAGTGTCCTGCTCAACAAGTTTTGACTGAATGTTACTAAGCATCTGGGACTGGCTCTCTAGAATGGTAGTAAGTTTAGACTCAGTAAAACTAGTGGGACCCAGAGTTGGGAGCTTGGAACAGATTCTGGCGAGGTTGGTATCTAGAAGAGTTACCCCCTTGCTAGTTGGAGTTTGAGTTGGAAGTGTAGTTTTGATAAGGTGGTTTAAGCCACCCAAAATTTAGAGAATCTACATGTTCCTGTCGGTTAGGACAAAAAGGATTGGTGAAAACACTTTTGCAAACCTTAGTCTAATTCACTTCTGTCAAATTATAAGTATAGAACTACTGAAGAAAGAAGACTAAACTGCTGAAGAAGGATTCTACAAGTACTGAAGAAGAAATGCATCAGAAGTTCTGAAGTCCAAACCAGACAGTTCAATGAAGAACTACTGAAGACAAACTACACATCAGTAGTTTGTCATTCATCAGCACTTATTCAAGAATCTTTCCACCGCCTTATGTTTCAGTAGTTTATTAGTTTAGTATTACTTTAACTTTTTGTACAAGTTCCAAGATTGCAACTTGTTGCAACTTGTCTCTGAACTTGCTTTTTGGCAAGGTTCATGTATTTGTAAAGTCTATAAATAGATGGGTTCATCCCTCTGTTTTAGACATTGATTTTTAATACAGAAATCCTTCAAAGCTTATTATTGTTTCCATTTCATTTACTGAGAATCTGTTTAAGTGTTCATTCTTATTCAATGCTTAGATTCTCATTAAATACTTGTCTTTAGTTTTATCAAACATCCAGGGGGAGTAATAACTCCTGTTGATAAGTGTAGCTTTAAACTCATATCATTCTGCTATGCTATTACTGATAAAGAACTTGCTAAACACTTAAGTGTTCACTAGCAAGTTCATACAAAGAGCAATACTGATCCAACAATTGGTATTAGAGCACTGGTTTATCTGATCACATATCAATCTAACACATTGAGAATCAGACACAGGCTCTTATTGATATTCAATAAAGGATTAAAAGTTCACTTTTATCAACATCCATCACTTTAAGAGATATTTGACAAATCAATACTCTCTAAAATGGATCCTCATAATACTGGTTCTGCCAATAAACCTGCTATGCTAGTAAGAAATGAATATAATATCTGGCAAAGGAGAATGGCATATACCTTATCACAGACCAACACAGGTTGCTGGAAATCTGTGATATATGGTCCTCATAAACCAGTAAATATCAATCTTGAAACTAAAGAAGAAATTCCAAAAGACCCAAAAGACTATACAGATGATGATTTCCTAAAACTTGAGCTTGATGCTAAAGCTTTCTCTATGTTGGCAATGTCACTCCCAAATGAAATCTACTCTGGCCTATTACATTGTGATAGTGCCAAAGAGCTTTGGGACTGCCTCAAAGAACAGTTTGGAGGAACTGAAGAGGTGATTGCCAACACCAGAGAAATCTTGGCTCAACAATATGAAACTTTTGCTCACATTAATGGGGAAACTTTAACACAACAATTTGAAAGATTCTCCTCATTAATATCTAAGCTTAAATTAAATGGTCAGACCTACACAACTGTATCTATGCTTCATAGATTTTTAAGGTCTTTACCTGAAAAATGGGAAACATACTCTATAGTCTTAAGATCTTCACCAGACTTCAGCTCCCTCACTCTTACAAAACTTCATGGGAGATTACTTACTTTTGAAAGAGAAATTGATCAAAAGAAAACGTTACAAAGTTTTGGTAAAACTGCTGATGACTATCTACCAGGTAGTACAGCACTATTGGGACAAGACTCACCAACTTGTTCAAATAGTTATGGATCTTTTGACCATATTGACATAACTGCTGGGATCTCATCTGAAAGATCATTCCCAGGTTATGACAATAATGATTTTAGTCAAACTGCTGATAACATGTGTTTTATCATGGATGATTTAAAAAATTTCAGCAGTGATGACTTGGAAGAAATGGATATTTTACACCAACTGGCCATGTTAAGTTTAAAAACAAACAAATTTTACAAAAGGCCAGGAAGGAAGTTTCCAGGACTCAACAGCTCAACAAAAATTGGTTTTGACAAATCTAAACTTAGATGTCACAAGTGTCAAAAGTTGGGACACTTTGCTAGAGAGTGTAGAAGCTCTAGCTTTAACCAATCTCAGTCTGGAAATAATTTTAACCCCAGTTATAACAGGAATAATGGAACACAAGGGAGTGCACATTTTGTACAGGCACAAGCTCCACAACACCAATATGTGCCACAAGTACAATATGTACAAATGCCTGCTTAACAGATGTAGAGCCAACAATCAATCCCTCCCTTTCCAGCTGCTCAATCACCTCCACAGACTCAGCAACCCTCACAACAAAGTTTATTTACTTCAGGGTATGTTGACTGGAGCAGTCTTCCTTTTGACACTACTGAGTGTAACCCTGATGCAGACAACAAGATGTTTGACATCAACTGGGGAGAGCCTGACAATGGCAGAAAGAACTTTGCCTTAATGTCATTTGAGGGATGCACCTCAAAATCTGCCTTGTCACAGGTATCAAAAGAATCTTTGACAAAAATTTGTTCAACTTCTTGCAAAGAATCTTTTGCTCTCATAAGAGAGACTAATGTGCACTTACAAGGTAAAGCAAACGATTCTGAGAGAAAATTCACTCAGATGAAATGTGATTTAGAAAGAAAACTTTCTGCAAAAACAAAAGAAGTTTCTAAATTAACTAACACTGCTATTGAAACCCAAGCACAAATTAAAATCATGATAAATGACCTAGGAAATGTCAGACAAGAGCTTGCTGACACCAAGGTCACATGTGAAAAATGGGTTGAATCTTGTAAAGGGTACCAACTATTGCTAAACAAACAAAGTGCTTCAAATGTTAGGTTTGGCATAGGGTACAATCACACTGAAACACCAACAGATTTTTCCCCCAAACTAACTGAAGATGGGAGAAAAAATGTTTCAGGTGAAACTTCTGAAGAGAAAGAATGCACATCTTTCCATGAAAACTTTCTAAAAACTCACAAAGAAAGTTCTTCAGAAGTACTGATTAATTCTGACATTAAGCCATCAGTAGTTTCAACTACATCAGGAGTTGAGAACCTGAAAACTACTGATGACCTAAAACCAATCAATACAGTCAGAAACTTGTCTTTGAAAGAAAAGACAAAAGAATGTGAAATCTGTGGTCTGTTCAACCACAAGACAGAATTTTGTACATACAGAAAAGGTATTCACTACAACAAGAAAATTCAACAACTGGTTGAGGGAAAACAAATCAGAAATGATTTTATATAAACTTTTTCTCCCAGGAAACAACAACCAGTAAACACCTTTTCTCAGAAAAAGACAAAATCTCAACAAAAATCTTTTTCTCAAAATTCTCTTTCAGTAGTTAGACCTAAATCATCAGCAGTTTCACAAACTGCTGAGATTAAAGATCTCATGAACATGGTACAACTACTGATGACCAAAGTTGATGGTGGTCCTCAAAAGGATACCACCATTGCTCTTAATGAAAAATCCATTGCCAAAAAGACATGGATTCCTGAACTTAGTCAAGAACAAAATGTAAATGTTCTCAAGAGCAAACCCAAAGCCAAACTGGCTTGGGTTCCCAAATCTAACTAATTTGCTATCTTGTGCAGAGAGTTTCCAGAGGCTTAAATAGCATTTGGTATGTAGACAATGGAGGCTCAATGCACATGACAAGATGCAGATACCTGATAAACAATTTTATCAGTCAAAGGGAAGGATCTGTATCCTTTGGGAACAATGCTAAGGGATATGTGCTAGGACATGGCAATGTCTCCTCTGGAAAAATACAGTTTGACAAGGTCAATCTGGTTGAAAACCTTGAGTACAACTTGCTGAGTGTGTCACAAATGTGTGATAAAGGATATTCTTCCTTTTTCACAAAGACAGCATGCAAGATCATATCACCAGAAGGCCAGAAGTTGATAGAGAAGATCATTGAAGATCATACTTTGTTGATAGCCAAAAGATGTGGCAATGTCTATGCAGTGGACATTGAAAAGGACAAAGTACTGAACAACACTGCCTGTTTCTTCTCAAAGGCATCAACTTCAGAGACTGATCTCTGGCACAGGAGACTTGGCCATGTGAACTTTAAAACCATAAATAAAGTCACAAAAATGGGCTTGGTCAGAGGTCTACCTTTAAAGGTATACCAGTGTCAAGAACACTGTGTATCCTGTTTAAAGGGAAAACAGCATAAGTCCTCCTATAAGTCTATTGAAGAATCAAAAACAACTGCATGTCTTCAACTTCTCCATATGGACTTATTTGGGCCTGTAAAAATCATGAGCCTTGGTAAGAAGAAGTACTGATTGGTCATCATTGATGACTATTCAAGATTTACATGGGTATTCTTCTTATTTTCCAAGGATGAGGCTGCTGAAATCATCAAGTTCTTCATTCTACAAGTAGAGAAACAATATTCTCTATATGTCAAAGCTATTAGAAGTGACAATGGGACAGAGTTCAGGAACAAAACTCTGGATGAATTCTGCTTGTCTAAAGGGATTATTAGACAATACAGTGTTCCCAGAACTCCTGAACAACATGGTGTAGTAGAAAGGAAGAACAGAACCTTAATTGAAGGAGCAAGAACAATGTTAGCTGATTCAGGCCTACCATTGTATTTCTGGGTTGAAGCAGTTAACACTGCATGCTATGTTCAGAATAGAGTCCTTGTCAACAAGAGACACTCCAAGACTTCCTATGAAGTTCTTCATGGCATAAAGCCCCTTATCTCCTTTTTTAGGGCTTTTGGATGTGAATGTTTCATTCTAAACATCAAAGACTTTTTTTCAAAGTTTGCTGCCAAAGTTGATTCAGGTTACTTTCTTGGTTACTCTTCCACTAGAAAAGCCTACAAGGTTTTTAACTCAAGAACCAGGATAGTAGAAGAAACACTGAATGTCAAGTTCAATGAGTCAAAACACACTCTTATTCCAGCACATCCTGCTGAACTTTTTGACCTTGACAGCTTCCATTTTGGACCTGAAAAGACTGTTACTTCATTTAAACCTACTTATTATGGTGATCAAAGGTTTGATGATGAGGATCTAGCACCATGGACTCCTCAAACAGTCATTAAGTCAACTTCCAAATCATCAGAAGTTTCACAAACTTCTGATTCAACAACTATTGATGTACAAACTCAAGCATCTGCTTCAGCACCTAAAACTACTGAAGACACTGAAACTGCTGAACAAGACATTATAAACCTCAGTGGTTTGTTTGATGAAGTACAAGAGCCACCTACACCTGTCAGTGGTTTACAACAACTGATTGAACACAAAGATCATCCACTTGAACAAATCATGGGTGATATTGCATCAGGTGTTCTTACAAGAAACCAGCTTTCCAACTTTTGCTTCTTCTCAGCATTTATTTCTCAGTTGGAACCTTAAAAGTACCAAGAAGCCCTCAAAGACAACAACTGGGTACAAGCCATGCAAGATGAGTTGCTTCAATTCAAAAAACAACAGGTTTGGGAAATCTGTCCCTTACCACCAAACAAGCAACCAATTGGCACAAGATGGGTTTTTAGGAACAAACAAGATGAGGCTGGTATGATTATAAAGAACAAGGCAAGACTGGTAGTACAAGGTTACTATCAAGAAGAAGGAATTGATTATGATGAAACCTTTGCTCCAGTTGCAAGGCTTGAAGCCATCAGGTTATTTCTGGCCTATGCCATTTCCAACAAAATCAAAGTTTTTCAAATGGATGTTAAAAGTGCATTTTTGTATGGAAAAATAAAAGAGGAAGTGTATGTCTGTCAGCCACCTGGGTTTGAGGATCCTTCTCATCCTGAGTGGGTGTACAAACTAGACAAAGCTCTTTATGGGCTCAAACAGGCTCCAAGAGCCTGGTATGAAACACTTTCTAACTTTCTACTCAAAAATAACTTCACAAGAGGCTCCATTGATAAAACTCTTTGCATAAAACATGTTGGAAATCATATCTTACTTGTTCAAATATATGTTGATGATATCATATTTGGTTCAACAAACACAAAATTGTGTGATGAATTCAAGAAACTCATGCAATCAAAATTTGAGATGAGTACAATGGGAGAACTGCAGTACTTTCTGGGACTGCAGATTAAACAACAAACAAATGGAACTTTTATACATCAATCAAAATATGTTAAAGAATTATTAAACAAATTTTCTTTACAAGACTGTAAATCATGTTCCACTCCCATGACACCAACCACACAAGTTGAACCAGATGATCAAGGAAAACAGGTTGATCAAACCATGTATAGATGTATGATAGGTTCCCTTTTATATCTAACTGCTTCTAGACCAGATATTATGTTTTCAACATGTGTCTGTGCTAGATATCAATCAGCTCCTAGGGAATCACACCTCATTGCAGTCAAAAGAATCTTCAGATATCTGAAAGGAACTCCAACACTTGGAATTTGGTATCCTGCTTCAAGCAATACCAAGTTATCAGCTTTTTCATATAGTGACTATGCAGGGTGTAAAATGTCAAGAAAATCAACATCTGGTGGTTGTCAATTCTTGGGAAACTGTCTAGTGTCCTGGCAATCAAAGAAACAAACATCTGTTGCAACTTCAACTGCTGAAGCTGAATACATTGCAGCTGCAAGTTGTACATCACAAATACAATGGCTCCAGTATCAACTTCTTGATTATGGAATCAAAGAGACCAAGACACCATTGGTTGTAGACAGCAAATCTGCCATTAGCATCATTCAAAATCCTGTTCAGTTTTCAAAAACCAAACATATTGAAATCAGGTATCATTTCATAAGAGATTGCTATGAAAAAGGCAGGATTGAAGTGAAACATGTAGCAACAGCTAATCAAATAGCTGACATATTCACTAAACCCCTTGACACATCAACATTTCAGAAGTTAGTATCCATGCTTGGGATGCTAAATTTGTAAGTGTTTCTTTTTACTTATCTGCACATATTTTCATTTTTCACTTACATTTGTTTTTAAGTCTGAAAACTTCTGAAAAACAAACAAGAGAGAAATTACTGATGAACAAAACATCAGTATGGGAATATTTTCTGAAAAATGATTAACTTCTGATAAAATAACCTTCAGAAGTTATGAATAAAGTATTAATAAAACATTCTCATCAGTTGTTAACAACTACTGAAGAGAAAGTGGGAACTACTGATGATATTTGTTCTTCATCAGCAGTTTGGTCAAAAAGAGTAAATCAGACTTTTCCCACATCAGAAGTTTGACCTAGGCGGTTAAAAACTTCTGATAAATACCTTTTCCAACACTTATCCTTTCAAAAAGCAAAAATTCCCTCCTTCTCTCTCACAAAACACTCTCAAGACCTAAACCTACAAAAACACTGTTCGATCCACACACACACAAACCACATGGCTCTAGTACTGAAAAAGGGACACAATCAAAGAGGCTACTTCGAAAAACAAGAAGCCTGGTCCCAATACGACGAAATCATTGATTTGGTCGTCAAATCCCAATACTTCACCGCCCTCACCATCGACCCTCCAATCCACACTGAGACTCTAAATGAGTTTTGGGCAAACACAGAGACGGTGACGGTGAACAACAAGGTGATCTCCCTCAATTCAACCATCCAAGGGAGAAGAATGGCAATCACACCGGCTATTTTGGCAATTAGGCTGGGTTTGGATGATGTAAATGCCCCAGACCAATTTCCAAACTCTCAGATTCATTTAACCATGACAGAGTGTGGTTACCAAGGTACTCTCTCACATGCTACAATCTTTAAGAAATATTTTGAACCAAAGTATAAATTGCTTTTTCATTATATTATTATGTGTTTGAGTCCAAAAACTGGATCTTATGATCAGATGCCCTCAACTTTTCAACCTATTTTTCATTCCATAGTGAATGAAACAAAATTCAGGGCATCATCACTTTTCTTTAATGAGTTGGTGTTACATCATCTCAATACTAAAAAGAAGTTTTTGTTGTACCCAAGATTTATTATGCATTGCATAATAAAAGAACCTGGAGAAGAGGTGCTTGTGGGTAAAACTTCAATTTTAAACCCTTTGTCCTCACAAGCATACTCATGGCACAATAAACCGGCTGCCTGACCAGAAGATGACCAAGGGGAACCAGAAACAGTCCCCATGGAACCCTCATCTTCCAAACCTACACCCCCAAAGGCCAAGAAACCCAAGCAACAAAAACAAAAACCCACCAACCCAAAAAGAAAAGCAGTTCAGGAGGTTGAGATGCTTGAACTAGCTAATGTGCAAGCTGCACTTGATAAAGATGTAACTGAAACATCCTCTCAGTCTCATCCATCTCAAACCCCACCAAGAGCACCAATCACCATACTTTTCAAAAGAAAAAGACTAAAGAAAACTATTCCTATTGACTCCTCTTTTGAAACTGCTGAACCCATTGACCAAACTACTGAACCAGCACCCCAAATTTCTGAATCTGATATAGAAATAGCCAAACTTCTCTCTGGGCTAAAAGAGAGAGTCCCATCTGAACATGTCAGTCCCTAACAACCACATCAAACAGGGGACATAGCCTCAGAACATGACATGGATGTGGACACTCAAAGCCCTAACCAAAGAGATGAGGATGAACCAGGGTCTCTAAGCCCAAACTTAGAAACTCTTGGTACTTTTGAGGCTGCTACTACTCATTTACCACCCAGTGGTGGATCTGAGGAAAGAAGCAACATAGCTAAGACCTCAACTGTGGCAACTACTGATGAAGGCTTAATGCCTGAAGTAGGAAATCCTCTGAACCAAGAAAAAGAGGTACATGAGAAAACTGAGTTGGGCTCAGCTCATGATGTAACTGATACAATCCTCATTGAGGATGTAATTATGGATTCAGATGATTCCATTGACTTGGATGATGATTCACAACACAAAACTACTGAATTGACGGCTACAAGTGAAGGTCCTGCACCTGCTGTATCTATGCTCAAGAAGCTAGTCACACCAGATCAGGTTAAAGTCCACTTAATCCCTGATTCCCCAATAGTGACATCTTTTGTACAACAAGAAGATCAACCAAAAACACACCCCTCACTACAAATGCCTACCCAATTCCCTGGGCCATCCAGCATAGACATGAACCAGCTATGCAGCCCAGATGGTCCCTTATATCACATGATGAACACCCTCATCAAAAATCACTTCCAAACCTACACAGCTGACTTGGAGCTGTCCATCAAAAACCATTTTGGAGTGATACAGACTAAGATGAACGATCTGTCCAACAAGATTGACTTCAACTCCAAACAGATTGCTACTCTTACAGGTCATTTCTCTGAACCCTCAGAAAAAGCTTGATGAATCCAAAAAGGGGGAGAAAACTAAGGAACCTAGGGAGTCATTCGAAGCCAGAATAAAGGCAAGAGTGGCTATCCAAGAAAGAGAACAGAGAGACCAAGCCAGAAAAGAAAAACTGGCCCAACAGTTTGGTGTCTCTATACAAGAAATAGAAGATGCTGAAAAGCCTGATGAATCCCAAGGCCATCAGGCCACAATGAAGAAACTTCTGATGGTGAAAGTTCTGATGAAGACTCAGAAAATACTAAAGACAATCCTTCAGTAGTTGACAGACCTTCAGTAGTTGTCAACCCATCAGAAGTCAACACTTCCAACACTGAAACTGCTGAACAGCCTTCCAAATCAACTGAACCTACTCAACCAACTCCTATTCCAAAGCCTACTACAACTACAACAATGACTGTGCTGAACCCTTCTTCTCTATCAATGTCCAAAGAACTACTTGAGAAGAGTTTAATTGCAGTTGAAAGAAAGGCTAAGGAAGATGAGATCTGGAGTACTTTGGAAGCAAGGGATGACTTGAGCCTCAATGAAAAGTCACAGGCTTATGAAGCAGAACTTCAAAGGCAGGCTAACCTGGAAAGAATTGCTGAGGAAGACAAAAGACAACAACTGATGTCTTACATCACCAAGAACAGCAAGACCAAAGCCTATACATTGAAGGGACTCTCCATGGAAGAGCTAACAAGAAGAGCTTAACTTATTGCAGACAAACTTGCAACAAGTAAAGATGGAAAAGCCAAGAGAGCCCAGATGATTGAAGAATTAGTAGCAAATGGTTATGGTTCAAAAGCCTCTGTGTCCAAATGGAAAGAAGAAAGAATTGTGGACACTTATAGAAAATACAAGGCTGCAAGGGCTGCAAATCCAGAGAAGTTTGAAACTGCTGAAGTGTCAACTTCAGTAGTTAGAACTTCTGGTGTTTCAAGAAAACCTACTACAAAGAAAAAGACAGAGGAGAATGTAAAGACTGATTTCAGGATGGTACTACTAGAAGGAAGTACAGTAGTCCATTCTGACTTCGACATTGAAGAGAAACCTCTGCTAACCCAATTCAGGGATCCTTCCACCTTTGCCTATCAAATTCAAAAGACCATTAAAGACAAACTGCACACTAAGGTAGTTACTGAGCATCACTTGCCAACCTTTCAACTACCTAATGTGATGCAACAAGAACAAGGAAGAGAATCCCACCTGAGAGTCACTGAAGTCGAAGACATCCAACACTCAGGAGCATCCCAAGGTACCAACATGGTTCCCTATACTTTAGACTTTGACAAGTCTAAAGTGCCTATCATTAGATGGTCCTTTACTGATGGCAACTCAGTACAAGTGACAAGAAGAGACCTCACAAGCAGAGCCTATAAGTCGATGAATGATCTGAAGAAGCTATCAACTCAAGACCTGCTTACAATCCAGCATCTAGAACCACAAAGAGGATCTCTCACTGATGAACAGCTGAACCAGTTGAAGAATTCCATGTTCAAAGGAATATGGAAGATTGTGAATGACAGAAGAAAACAATAAGGAATTAGAAAGGTTTTGGCTTCATCAATCCAGGGGGAGATTGTTAGGACAAAAAGGATTGGTGAAACCACTTTTGCAAACCTTAGTCTAATTCACTTCTGTCAAATTATTCTAAGTATAGAACTACTGAAGAAAGAAGACTAAACTGCTGAAGAAGGATTCTACAAGTACTGAAGAAGAAATGCATCAGAAGTTCTGAAGTCCAAACCAGACAGTTCACTGAAGAACTACTGAAGACAAACTACACATCAGTAGTTTGTCATTCATCAGCACTTGTTCAAGAATCTTTCCACCGCCTTATGTTTCAGTAGTTTATTAGTTTAGTATTACTTTAACTTTTTGTACAAGTTCCAAGATTGCAACTTGTTGCAACTTGTCTCTGAACTTGCTTTTTGGCAAGGTTCATGTATTTGTAAAGTCTATAAATAGATGGTTTCATCCCTCTGTTTTAGACATTGATTTTTAATACAGAAATCCTTCAAAGCTTATTATTGTTTCCATTTCATTTACTGAGAATCTGTTTAAGTGTTCATTCTTATTCAATGCTTAGATTCTCATTAAATACTTGTCTTTAGTTTTATCAAACATCCAGGGGGAGTAATAACTCCTGTTGATAAGTGTAGCTTTAAACTCATATCATTCCGCTGTGCTATTACTGATAAAGAACTTGCTAAACACTTAAGTGTTCACTAGCAAGTTCATAGAAAGAGCAATACTGATCCAACACTGTCTCTGAACTGGACACTCAGATGTGTCATGACCCCCCTACATACTTCACACCTATCTAACCTCATTTGAAGATCTCTCGCCTGCTAAGTTAAGATCTCAATCACCGCGGCTAGACCAGTATCAGGTGCAATCTAATAAACACCTCGAGTAGTAGGAGAGGTGTTAATAGTTATGGGGTTGGAATTCTCAGTAGTATGCTTTGGTGGTCTTTTCGAACCATTAGTAACTCCATCAATATCCATTATTTCCATGAAATTACCTTGGGCATCAGTGTTAAAACAATTCGAGTCTCAAAAGTGAGGCCATTGTAGAATTTCTCCACAAGGGCCCGGTCAGAAAGACCATGCTGAGGGCATCTGCTCAATAGGGTCTGGAAACGCTCCCAAGCCATGTAGTATGGCTGATCAGGATCCATAGGGAAAGAGTGAATATGCTCCTTTATACGGGAATCCTTGGAAGCTGGGTGATACTTTTTTAAGAATTTTCCAAGCATGTCCTCCCAAGTAGCAATGGAAATATTAGCCATAGTGTCATAACAAGTGGCGGCATGACTAGATAAAGTAAAGGGAAACAGACGCAGATAAATGTCTTCCTTAGTGATATGGGAAAAATTGAAAGTGTCACAAATACGCACAAATCGGGACAGATGTCTAGGAACATCCTCCTCCTCAAGACCATAAAATTAATAGGCATTTGTGACACCCGACATATTCAGGTTAATCCTTTTCATACTTTACATACATATGTTTCATACTTTGCATACATACGAGTCTACCTCAACGAAAACAACTACTTAATATCATACTTGACCGGGTCGGTTGAGTCGTGTCGATGATTCGGGAATCATCGGGAGTCGTTACAATGGTCCGAGGGATCATTGGGTGTCGGTCCATAACGATGTGTACAAGGATTGGCGATTTGTAGAATCGTCGGGTTTAACGCACACACGCAAATCTCGAGTCCCAGGAATTGGTGAACGGATGGGAACGGGTTAGTTATCATGCATTATGTGCTTACAATCATTATATGACTTGCCGGTATGTGAATACGTGTTTATATGTGTTAAAATGGTGATTACGCGTAATTGCATGACATTATAGGTGATTACGCGTAATTGCATGCTGATAAGGGGTGATTAGCCTAATCTCCAATAAGTAGGGGCGATTAGAGGAGAATTTACATGCGATTGGTCTAATCGCCAGTAGCTGCATGCGATTAGACATCCTAATCGCCTGTAGTTGCTGCCCAATCGCCTGACGCGTACTAAACGACTAGAAACGCCTATAAATACCACCCTTATGTTTTAAAACATCATTTGTTAAACCCTAATACACCCTAAAACCACCCCACACCTTATTCAACCTCTGCAACACGTTTTTGATCAAGAAATCACATTTCCAAGCTTTACACCTCATAATCTTACAATTTCAAGGTGTGTTCTTCATCCCAAACCTTTGTAATGATATTGTTTTGATCCCTAAAGGTCCAGACCTGGTTTCTAAACATTTGTGTCTTTGAAAACTCATTAAAATCAGTTTCTAAACAAACCCAAACCTCTAAGCTTGTTATATGTGATGTATTCATGCAAGATAGGATTTTTATCATTTAAACATGGTTGTTCTTGTATTATTGATATGTTTCTGATCTAAATGAGTTGATATGATGTTAACCTAGGAGTTTGAAGGTTCATAGATGTGTATTATTGATATTAGGCGTTTTGACCCGTTTGAATGATTATGAAGGATTGTTGATGATATGTTGTGTTTTATTGATTGTTTGAGGTTAGGGTTTACTCTAGGATGATGCTAGAACAGTAGGATAGTGTCGGACAACGTCATTATGTGATGAAATCTAGATATTTGCCATTTAGGGTAAGGTTTGCATGTTGATGTGATGTTTACATGCTAAGTTATGCTATTTTGGGAAAACGCTTACATTCGGGACAGCTAGAATGATAATAAATTAGGGGTTTTTGCTTGAAATAGTTGGATTAATGTTTTGGGCTTGATATTGGGTGTTTCCACATGTTTCGGATCTGATTTAAAAGGTTAAACGCGCAAAAAAGCGAAACCAGGCTGCAAGGGGAGATTAGGGAGCTCCAATCGCTTGAAGGAACTGGCGATTGGGCCAATTGCCTGATATTAGAGGCGATTGGGCACCTAATCGCCTATACTGCATGCAATTACACTCCTAATTGCTAGTTTGACCATCCTAATCACTAGTTGACTTTCCTAAATGCATGTATGATAGCCTAATCGCGTGTGCTGCTGTTGTAAGAGTATTTTGACATCCCGAAACATGATTTGACACCTAGGAACATGATAGGAACCCCGTAACATGTCCAATGACTTAGTAACACGCGTTCGGACTCGTTTATGCATTAATTGAGCGTTATGCTAGACTTTGTGGATTTTTGCGCATGCTAAGTGTTTAATTGCATATGTTGCATGATATCTTGCTTTTGGCTAACACGTGGGATGTCGGGTCACCAATGGGATGTCGGGTCTTGTCTGGTGTGGTCGGTTAAACGTTTAAACATCATTTCAAATGTACACGGTTATGGTCTGGACTGTTGGGGACTAATCAACCTACGGGTTGTTAGTCTAACATCTTATACGCTCGTCATGATAGGTCACCGGTAGTTGGTGCCGTCTATTGAGCGGGTTTACTTATCTTAGAGGGGAAGCAGTATCAGGTGAGTTTCACGGCCCCACTTTAAGTCTTTACATTTCGGGGGAGACACATGCTTTATACTTATTTCATAAATTATCATGTTATACTAGTGTTAATTCATTTACATACTATACGATACGTAAAGTCCCGGGGAAACCATGAATGTGCGGGGCACAACGAGGGAAATGTGGATAGATCTATTAGGACTGACAGACCCCACTCGTCGGCTGGGAGTCGGGTGGGTGCATATTGTCTCGGTCATAACACTACCGTGGGACGGTGGTGCATATCGTTTCGGGCAAAATCATATATCGTTGTCTGTAATGGTTTCCGGTCGTAGTAGTATTATTCATGCGTCTAGCTAATGCTATCATTTCTAACATAGTGATAACATGATGGCTTTCATTACTTAAACATTTAACATAAAACCTGTGAACTCACCGGCATTATTTGCTAACGTTTTTAGCATGTTTGTCTCTAGTCGTTGAGGTAGCAGCATTTCATAGGCGCACGGAGTCTCACGGCGTCTAGGATTTATATGCATCTTATTTAGCATTTTCAGACTTTTATGCTTTTACTTTCGTGTTGTAATAAAGTGTTACGCTTCCGCAGCGATGGATTATTTATGAAAACTTGATGGTTTGCTTATGTCGTTTTTACGTATCATATAGTGTCGTTTATTGTGACCGTTGACTTAGATCCTGGTTTGTCACGCGCCTCGCGGTAAATTCCCGCACGTGGAATTTGAGGGTGTGACAGCATTAGTAATAGTGGACATGACATGGGAGGGTATTTGCCAATTGTTGGTATCAGCAGTAGCAGGGCGAACACTGGGGGAATGAACCCTAGTGAGTCCCTCAGTGGCACGAGAGTGCATAGTGCGTCTGACATTTCCTTAAGCCATTTCAACAGTGAGTGGTGGGAAAGGAATGGGTTTTAGTGGAGAATGGATGGTGGGTTTGGTTTCAGAAAAAGAAAAAGATGAAGAGATGGAGAAGACGAGCGTACCTGATCCATTTTCTTCCAGATGACCGTTCGAAACTCGTTAAGGCCCTCGTGGATGTCGAGGTTGGGATCCGTGCAGTTGGTGAATTCAGGTGGTCCTTTTGAGTGAGTATGTGGCATACACTGAAAGTGCAAACCACGCCGGAGTTACTAATGGATAGAAAATAACCTAAGACTAAAAGCACAAGTAGCACAGATAATCAAAGGTAAATCCAGCAAGCAGTAAACAAGCAAAAAAAAAAAAAAAAAAGTAAAATCAAAACGTGCAAGTAAAAGGTCCCTGACAACGGCGCCAAAAACTTGATGTGTGCAAATATGTATATAAATAAATTAATCAAGTTAAATCCTAGACTCTTCTAAAAACACACACTATCGGCAAGTGTACCGATCGCAATTAGCAAGTAGGCAATACCAGGTATCGAACCTAAGGACTTTATCTAACATTTTTCAGATCACTTTTAATGAATTACCTGACAAATTATTATTATTATTATTATTATTATTATTAATTTGATTTGTTGATTTGGGGGTTTAAACTGGAATTAATATGAACTAATTAAAACTAAATTACTGATTAAACTAATAAATTGAAAATAAAAGAAAGCTAAGAAATTGGCTTGAAACTCTAACGAGGAGAAGACTGGTAACCTGGGTAGAATCCCTAGATTCTTGTTATAAAAGTTGACTTATGTAATTCGAGTGGAGACCCTGTTCTTACCTAATAAAACTCCTGTCAAGGATAGCCGACTAGACTCAAGGTGGGACAAGTGTTGAGATACTAAAATGAAAGTAGATCACCCCACTGAAACCAAATCCCACAAAATCCTTGTATCAACCACTCTTGGATCGAAAACTCCCAAACTGCGAAGCAGACTTAACTAATACGAATGAAATCCTAAGAAAACTCTAAACACGAATAAGTAATCGGTCTCGACCCAGCGATAAGCAAACGACCAAAAAATGCCTAGTTAGTCAACCTAGTAATCCCGAATTAAATTCCTAACCTTCGGGAAGGGATTGCACACCTTAGCTAACTGACTTTAAAAATCTGTTAAACTTGTGTTATTCCTAACTGCAAGAACTAGCTCGACAACAAAAGTTAATCAAACCATAATGATTTCTAGATCTAGGGGATATTCCTGTATGCCTAGAACATCAAAACTAACAAACAAGTAAATAAATCACAAAACACTAGTACACAAATATTCAAAATCAAACATAAAAATTAAATCATGTAACTCAACACCTCCAAAACGGAAAACATAAGTCTTTAATTAAAAACCAAAATCTAGTTCATCATCCCAAGTCACCAATAAAAAGTTTAGCTACTCATAATATCCATGAAAACAAAAACTAAGTTCAAACAATAGAAATCAAACATGTTCAAGACGATGAAAAACAATTAAATAACTTAAAACCGAAACGAAAGCTCTTCGAATATGCGATGTATAGCTTCGGTAGGCTCCTCTTGCTCCAAAATCTCCAATTCAGGTCTCCAAATTCATCCAAGAGGTGTATGTTTCGAAAATAGGGTTTGTTTAAGTATTTATATAGAGTTTATCCCTAATTTGTTGGTTAAAGATAACTTTTCTCAACATATAACCCCCTCCCCGTACGCGGGGAGTTGGCCCCTGCTCCCCGAGGGACGCAATGGGTGAGCTCCATCGGGATGGGCTTTTCCCATGTTGGGTTAACTTCGTGGGCTCATTTTTTCTTGGACCTTTTCTTTATAAATCTTCATTTAATGAATATTATTGGTCCAAGTTCTTCATGGCTCCTCAAATTTTCTTTTCTTTACTCATCAAGTCTTTAGCCCGGATGTTCGAAACAAATATTATTTCTTCGATTCATGTCCTTTTTCTTTCGAATATCAAAAACAAAAAAAACACGTAAATAATAACTAAAAAATAAATAAAACCTATAAAATTACTAAATAGACCAAAACCAACTAAAAACTAACTAAAATGGTAAATAAATAACTCGAAAAAACTACTAAAATGCTAAGGAAAAGTGCATGTGTTTCGCAACACATCAACCGGTATGTCATTATTTCACATATGCTCACTTTACACATAAGAATTGTCTATCATCATCATGACATCATTTGATACCAATTTACTCGGTTTTTTTTTAGGTTCACATCGCAGCTTTAGAGTGTCTTGAGGAAGTGACAAAGTTGTATAGAGACTTTACTCAAGCAAGACGTGCACACGAAGAATTAGAAGTAGGTTTTATGAGTTATCGAATGTTATTGCTTTACACATTTATTTTTTTGGAAAAAGGTCTATTCCTTTCATGGTACACACATTTTAACATTTCATACTAGATTTATCTATCCAGTAAAGCTAATGGGGAAAAACTAGTTTATATATATATATATATAGATATAGATTTCTTTTCATATTTATAACATAATTTACTACTAACTAAATTTTAATTTTAATTTCAATTTTATTAAATGAAATTATTTAATGTATAAAAACAATATACTAACCAAATTTATAAATACAAATTTAACCTTGTCTTTTAACTTAACTATTTTATTAGATAATTAGATTATTTTTTATTTTTATTAAATAGTTGTGTTACTTAATAACTATTACATAATATTTCCCTAACAACCTTTGAATCTTTTTCAAGTTAAATTTGCTACAATATTGTTAAAACAAGACCGTCTGGTCAAACTATGGACCGGTCCTCGCGTCAATTTGGTTTGCATAAGTTAAATCGCCAAGATTTAATCAATCGGTCTTTTATGAGGGCCAATTGAACCGGTGACTTAGAGCATCCACAATAAGCAACCTTAAAAACCCCTAAAAACCTGTCCAGTCAGCTGTCACATCTGAAAAACACATATTCTTCAAAAACACTAAAAACTTACCTAATAAGAAAACCTATAAAACCCCTAAAAACATTGCCACATCATCACCACCTTTTACATTTATTTTCAATTACTTATCTTTATAATAATATCCCAACGCCACCACCCGGACCCACCTCTTGGGTTTTTAGAGGTTTTTTGTGAAGAACCTCCACCAAAAACCTCCCCTAAAAAACCAACCCCACAATAACCACCCACCAAAAACCTCCCCTAAAAATCTCTAAAAACCATGCCAATGTGGGGGTAGCCCACTTGGTAGAGGCTTATGCCTCTTAGAGGGAAGGTCCTATGTTCAAATCTAGGCAATGGTGTATTTGGTGTAATTATAGTGGGAGCGTAATGTTAGCCGTTCAAAAAAAAAAAAAATCTCTAAAAACCTCTATTGAGATGCTCTTAGTTCATTGGCTAAACTGGTTTTTGAGTAACATTATTACTTGAATTTGGGGACCTCCGATTTACACGGAGTAACTTTAGTTATTTAGTGATAATAATTACTTGAGTAAGTCTATTACTTTAAACTAATAATAATTAGTCTAGTTTAAATAATAATTATTATAGTTATTTGTATGTTTAATATGATAAAACATATATACGTTTGATCCTAACACTTAATTTATATATCTAAAAATATAATAGGAATATCTTTTGAATTAGTTGATAAATTAGATAAAATAGTAGGTTACTTCCATTTTTACCAGATCCAACCTCTATAAATTAAATACCCTCCCAACTCTCTTCTAAAACATATACTTAAGAAAATAAAATATGAACTTGCTATATAACTAATCTAATTAGGTGTTTGTATGTGTTCATGTTGGGGCAATCAACTATAAAAGCAATACATAATCTAAGGAATTTGATGGAAAAGTATATGGAGAAGAAGCGAGATCTAGATATGGTGTTAGTTGACCTTGAAAAGGCATATAGTAGTGTGCCACATATACTGATTTGGGATAGTTTAGAATGTAGAGGGTTCCTGGGAGATATATAGACGTAATGTAGAATATGTATGCTAGGACTTAAACTAGTGTTCATGCATGTGGTGGGGATACTGTTTCCTTCCCTGTGGAGGTAGGACACCATCAAGAATCTGCATTAAGCCCATTTATTTTTGTAGTTGTCCTATATGGGTTGTCAAAGTTGATTTAGGACTCAATTCCATGGTGTTTGATTTTCTCTAATGATATTGTGTTAGTGGTGAAGAGTAAACAGAGCCTGGATGTCAGGTTAGAGGAGTGGCGAGCAACTTTATAGGGTTGGAGTTAGACCTGCTATGTTATATGGAACAGATTGTTAGGCTATCGAGAAAACACAGGTGCCTAAATTGGAAGCAACAAAGATGAGGATGCTAACGTGGATGTGTGGGCATACTAGGTTAGGTAGGATTTGAAATGCGGTTTTTTAGAGAAATAGTATGAGTGACTAGCATATCAGATAAGCTAAGATAAAAGAGTGGAGATTAAGATGTTGTGAGCATGTCATGAGGAGACACGTGATGACCGTGGTTAGAACTATAAAAAACTCTCTCTGTGGAGGAGAGGTAGAGTAGAGGCAGGTCGAAACTGACTTGGGAATAATGAATTAGAAAGGATTTGCTACACCTCTTTGAGGACGTGGTCGAGGAAAGGAGTTTATGGAGGCGTGGGATTAAGATTAAGGACTTTTAAGTTTGGTGGGGGGTGTTTACGCAACTATAGGTTGTTATGGGTGGTGGTGCATGCTATCATTTGCCTGTGTATGTATATGACGTGATTTCTGTCCTTATATGTTTTTACTAGTTTCATGTTTGATAGCAGACAAAAATAAAAATGTTTTTAACACAATAATTTTTATTTTATTATTATTATTATTGTTATTATTATTATTATAGTATTAAATTACAAATGATTTATGCAATATGGTGTTGTACATCTTGCTTTATAGGTTATTTGTGCTTAGTAAATACATAGGTTTGTATGGTTGTACATAATTATTTCCATTGGTTTCTATAACTTTCTTCCACCAAATTACACTTGCATTCTCTTTCAACATTTTCACTGCTATAATTCCATCCGCATCTTCTTTGTCTTTCAGCGTCTTCACTGTATCATCGGTCATCTTAGAAACCAAAAATGTAATATTTTTGTTAATTTGTCGTACAAATTGAATAATTTAAGGCTAAGGTATCGCCGTTGTTAGGGTTTGTCGCACATAAGTTGTTTGCTTCCATTTGATGATGGTGACCAGCCGATCACCATGGGAGGTTACCGCAGGCCCGGTGGTTGCCGTCGATGGGATTGTTGTCAATGGTTGTGCGGGTGGTAGGGAAAAAAGTTGGTTGTGGTTTTAGGCGGTGGGGGTTGTAGAGCTCCGATCGGAACCAGAAAGGACCAAGAATTGATGATTATGAGATTTGATGGAGATCTCGCTAGTGAATGGCTGGCCAGACGACTGCTGAGAAGATGGGAGGCCCGTCCGCGAGCAAATTAAAGTTTTAAAACATAACAGATAAAGTATGCAAATGATTTATTAAACACATATTGCGACAAAAATTTATTGCCTAAACATTGGACGGTGATGTGAGGAACTGGTGGTGTGCTGAGAGAGTAATGAAATAGAAATGTGAGTTGATAGTGTAGAGAAATAGAGATAGAAAGAGTAGGGAAAAACAAAATATGCATTTATTATTTTTTAGAAAATTAAACATCTTGATACCAATTACCAACTTTTATGTGACTACAAATTGCCTAATCTAACAAAAACCACCCCCATTTTTGTACAATCACCAATCATAAAATGTGTAAACGACACACGATAAAACAATCCACCAACACGATAAGCCCGCCGCATCACACGGGGTAGAATTAGTTATTATTAGTAGTAGTGGTTTTAAGATATCTCTTAATTTGGAGTCAAGGGTCTCATGAGAAGCAGTTTCTATACCTCTAGAGATACAGGTAAGGTATGCCTATATCTCATTATTTCTAATCCTACCAATAACTTCTATGGCTATGAGTGGGATACACATACACCGGATTAGATAGATAGATAGATTGATTGATGTGTATTGTGTAGCTAAATTTAGTACTATCCCAAAAAATCTTTACTTTTTTTTTCTATGAAACAATACATTTATTTTCTTTACTTAATATAATCAACAAGGGGGGCAAGGTTTTGTTTTTAGTAGACTAGGGTTTGCAATTCAAAAAGGGGTGGCGGCGCAGCTTGTTGCCCGCCTACCTGCTATTATGATGTAACTTCCGTATTTTGTTTTAATAAAAATTTATTAGTTAAAAAAAAAAAAAAAAAAATAATAATCAACATAACATTATTTGAATTCTATCTGCTATTCTATATTTGATAGAATTAGTCGTGTCGTCATCCGGTTGTTTAATTAGTGTGGCTTGGTTTGATGTTGGTCTAATTTTCTAAAACATTGGTTAATAAGACAAAAGAGCAAAACATTCTTGACCATAAAAACATATATGTTAATAAAAAGGTGGTTTTATTGTATTCATAAAAATCTGAAATCCATTAAAAGACAAAGTACATCGAGGGAACACAAAACGAATTTGGTCACGGCGCCGTTGTCCCATCTTTCTCGTTCATAAATTTAGTCCACCCAAACCAAGCCTACACGTGCTTTAATGGAGTAAACTATAATTTCTTGTGATAAGATGAAGAGCACGAGAGGTCTTAAAGTGAGGTTCAGTAGGACACTAACAACTCCTAGCTTCAAAAGCGAATCTTATGCAAAGGCAATACCAAATAACACTCGACTAACAATGGTAATATATGAAAAAATACGAAAAGATTGTATTGATATGTGTGAGCATGATTATAAGGATTACAGACGAGTATTATAGGAAGAATATTTCAACCAATCTTTCTAACAAAACTTAGAGTATTGCACTGTGTGTGTTTTAGTGTGTGAGAAGCCGACCCCCTCTTCATGGAGTGAATGGGTATTTATAGTGTCTGTGGGTCGGTCTCAGGTGAGGCCGTTGAGGAATTGTTGTTGTCCTTATCTGATTGGCCGGACGTGCTTCCTCTCGTGCTTTCTGTCATTGCTGATGGCATGAGATCATGGAGCAGGGAACGAACGCTTATGATTGGTTAGACGTCCTTTTCATCCTCTTCATGCAGTTGTCACGTACTGGGTGTCGTGCGAGCTCCACAAAAGGTTCTGCTTGCAATTCCTTTGAGATTATGTTCTGCTAAAGTCTATTTATGTGGCTTGCGCGTGCGCATGATAGTACATATCTCTTCAAGTCTCCCCAGTCTATTATCCTTTGTGCTTGCGCAAAGGATGATAGACTTTATGTAGCCTGGGTGTATTTATGCGGGTGCTTTTTTATGGCACTTTTTGCGGGTTGGCGGTGGATGCGGCTGACGTCAATTAAAGCGTGTCACGTTTTCTTTGCCGTGAGTGCGAAGTGACGTTATTGAGCAATCCGAGCGTCCGTGTCAGTTACCTTTTTCATAAAAGGTTGTACGGTTCTATCTCTCTTCCACGTGGCACGTTTTTACTGGTTTAGTGTTCGGCTTGCGTACCCAGGTTTCGAGGAGCATTGATTGCTTTCCCTATAAAGGAAGAGGAGCCCTTCGTTTGACGATTTACTTGTCTTTTTGCTCAATTCCCTCTTTCAAAACTCTTATACTTTTAAAAAAAATTCATCCGCTTTATGCCCTACAATGGCTTCTTCTTCAAACTTTACAGGAAAGAAGCAGAAGGATAAAAAGAAAGATAAAAAGGAGAATCGTGGCGCCTCGCTCGCTGATGAGGTGACTGCGAACTGGACGGATGTTGAGTTCAGTCATTTCAGTAGTTATTACGGGATCTTGCCCGCTTACGAGCCTACCATCCCCACTCCCGGGCAGGTATTACCAAGCCTCCTGCGGGCAAGATAGGATTATACCAGGTGTTCTTCATGATCTGCAACTTCCGGCTGGCTGTGACAAAAAAATTTAAGTCGGTGATGGAGCATTACCACCTGCATGTCGGTCAGGTGCACCCGGGTGACATGAGAAAAATTTGCTTGTTTGAGTTTTGCTGTAAGGCGAAGGGGACTGAGCCGACTCTGGAGCGGTTCAACATTTTTACGTGTTGAAGGTTGCTGACAGCTGGCTCTCTTTCCTATGTCGCTCTGGGCCGTTGTCCCACTATACTCTTTCACCCAAGAGTTATTATGACTAGAAAGATAAATTCTTTTGGGTTGCGGAGGGGGTCATTTCCGGGAAAATGTCAGCTCAGAAGGTGGGGAGAAGATCCCTGTGACCGCTTGCATCGCGTATGAGGGGATGACTTGGTATAACACACTTGTCTCTCATCCTGCCAAGATGGTGCTTATAGATGAGATTGCTTTAGTGGCTGTGGGGATGAGCCGACATTATGAGCAGGAGGAGGAGAGAGAGAACCCTATTTTGTGTCACACCCCGACAGCGCACAACGGAAAGCAAGTCATGAGGTAACGGAAGTTGTTACCATAATGTTTAGCAAATCACTTGAGTATACGCATGGACATCTTGTAACCACCCTCTAGCCCAACACATTTAAGCTTTTGGTCTAAGAAAGTTTTAAAAATATGTCATAGCCAAGATAGAGCGAAATTTCATAAGTAGTGTTTTACAATTTATTTAAATAAAAGATAGTAGAACATAGTTTTATAGTTTAAGGTCCCATTCAACATGTCCAAACGTAGTCCCTGCTAAATCCACTCTCCCAAAAGCACCACTCATTCGTACCTGAAAAACATGCTTAAAATCATCAACAATATGTTGGCGAATTCATAGGTTTTAAGATAATAATTAAACTTTCAAGTTTTAGCGATAACGTATGATCAGTTAGTACTAAAGAGAGAACCAAGTATGGTAGCTAAATCCTACAAGTATGATGTATCCGAAGGCTCCTAATCAAACCATAACTTTTGTTCCCGTGGTGACCTCTAGTCCAAGAGGTGCCTTTTTGAGTTTACATTCTTTTCCCATAGACATCGCCAATCCGCTAGGAAGGGACAAATGGGGCATCAACCCAATAGATCTACAATATAAACAACGGCTCTGCTCGGAGAGCTAATGATTAAGAAGTGCTGGGAGTGTATCAACCTGTCGGGACACTTGTGTCACGTAAATGTTCCACCGGTGCACAAACCTAAGGCCATCAATTGTTCTATGTTTATAGTCTAACTAATCATACAAGCATGTTAATCCCACGATTGTAAAAACATTCAATTATATTCAAGAAAAGGGGCCGTGAACTCGCCTTTGTGCCGCAATCACAATGTCTTCAAATATGTGTTACACTCTTTTACCAAACTAGCCCTAAATATTAATAGGGGTGTTTAGTGATTAATCTAAGTTAAATCAAGCATTTCACCAAACTTTCATTATTCAATTATCAATAGTTTCTCGTTTTACTCATTATCCACCCGTTCATCCCGTTGGTGTTTAGATGTTTGATCAACTTTAGATTCATGTGTTCACATATATCAATATTCACTTATTTTCATGGATCCTTTTATAAATATTTATTCATTCATACATCATTTGTGCTTTCATCTTATAACCAATTACAACCTTATTAACGTAATCCATATTACTTCATCATAAAACACAATCATGCATATTCAAGCAATTTTTCATGTCTAGCAATCTTTTGACATCTCAAGTTAAATTATGATTGATTTATATGTTCTAGTTAGTCCTTAGAGTATACATGCAACTTGACAAATAAATCTAATTTGTTTTTCCAAGTTATCCATAAGTTGTGACTATTCTATGCCTCGAAACTTGCTTTTCGGCGACTTTTGCGACATAGTTTTGCACTGTAATCGTTCGTGGTTAGGGTGAACATATAATGTACCTTAAATAATTACTTTTCTACTCATTTTAACCTTAATCAAGCTATTTTATATCAGACCTGAAGTTAGGTGTTCCTAATGGGCATAAATTGTCGAAAACTTACGATTTTGCGCATTTTTCACCATTACTCTTAGTGTTTCAACTTAGGTAATTCTCATTTAATTTATTACACTTGTTTTTAAATCAATATAATCTTCAAAGACCTGTTCTAATTCAGTTTTAACATTATTGCATTACAAGTTCGTATTTTGGCGTTTTAAGCCGAAATACGCGTCTTGATCGTACATGCAAGGCCTTCCTAGCATGTAGTTTATAATCAAACTTGTTTTGCACTTTATTGGTTTCATAAGAACCCTTAAAATCTATTCACAATCAGATCTTAGAATTAAGTGTAATTTTATTAGAATTTCATCATAAATCTTAGCAAAAACATGCAACTAGGTGAAAGGTATCGGTATCCTACAGTTCCATCTACCTCGTTTAAGAAATTTTGTTTGCGAAATTTTTTTATCCAATTTGTTAGCTTAAAACAATTCACTAGGTGAAAGGTATCGGTATCCTACAGTTCCATCTACCTCTTTATTTATTCTAGGTTCGCGTTTGGTGCAATATTTAACCTTCTATCCTTTCAAGCCTAAACCGCATATCACTAGTGTTGTCACTGTATTTTGTCCTCCTGTTTGAAATATTAGATAGCATCCTAATTTTCTCCAGTTCTATCATGCCAACATATGTATTCTGTAAACCTAATCATTCAATAACCTCCATCGAAGGGTACATATATGCCTATTTCTTAATGAATTGCTCGACATTTTCCTTATGCATAATCTACTAGGAATCTTACTACTCTAGGATCAATAATTCAAATAATCTCCTTTAGACTCATATCGGGCCATCTCTTATTCTAACTATCTTTAGTGCTAACTATAAGATCAAGCGTTTCTTTCCATGGAACTCCTTTATTCTCTCTTTATGCACTTACAATGTTATATTCAGTATCTCAATCCAGATTTCATTACTACGGCGAACTCTTAGGTTTTAAGACACAAGGTACCAATTATCACTCTGACTCATTATAGCATTAGCATCAGTCTAAACTTTTTATCTCACTCTATGACCATCATGGTTTTAGCTATATTAAACACAGATTTACTTATTATCGTGGAATTTACTGGTCACTTCGGAGGATCATGAAAACCACGCCCAAGCCTGCCTCCAGCTCCTTCTTCTCAGCATCCATCCTAAGAAATCCTGGGCATTCTCGCTTGAAATGTCCCTTTACACCACAACAATAACAATTGGTTTTCTTCCGAATCTCATCAGTCTTAGCTGACAAGCATGTGTTACAAATTGGGGCCTTATGCCCGGTTTGTCCACATTTCACAAATCTTAATGACCTTCCATTTTCCAGCCTTGCAAGTCTTGTTCCTCTTTCTAATATACCACTTAATTAGATTCACCACTCTCTTTCTCTTTCTACCTGACTTCTGCGCCCTTTCTTTCACTCCACCTTCAACTTCCTCAGTCGGCTTTCCTTCAACCTTATCCTTATCCACCAACATTCCCAGTCTGGCCGCCCCTTCTGTTAAGGAGTTTGCCAGAGCCATAGCACTTCATAGAGTGGTTGGTTCTAAGGACATTATCATATCTCAAATTTGGGGCACTAAGCCTCTCACGTAATGCTTAGTAATAGCAAATTCTGATAAAAACAATCTGTAAGGCCCATAAATTGTGTAGGTTTACGCTTGTCTTTATAAAGCAAGTTTATTATCATTGGGCTTAGCTTTGGTTATTGGGCTTGGGTTAGGCCATGTGGCCCAAGGCTTTAGTGAACCCTATATAATGTTTTGTTCTAGTTCATTTTAAGGTTAGACATTCCAAGACATTAAAATCCTCTCATTTGTAATTCTAGAGCCATCACCTTGTACCAGACAATCCTAGAGATTGTGTGCAAGGTGAAGCATCAATACAATTGATTGTCCTGTTTATTATCTTTTGTTCTTCACATTCAATCTTGTTTTCCGCACCTCGATTGTGTGTTTGATACCCCGGGAAGAATCTTGGACTTACAATTGGTATCAGAGCCTAAGAAGTCTTTCGAAGGCTCAGTTTGGTATCATTCGAAGTACAATCAAAAGAAGAAGTTTTTGCTGCTGCGTTTTGTCGATTCTAACAGGTTTAATTCGCATCTCGTGTTTAATTTTATTGATCTAATCAGTTTTGGTGTCTTAGCATTTTTGCAGATTTGTTTGGTTCGATTTTTATGTTTCTGAAGAACACAAAGAACAATGAAGAATTGGTGAAAAAGCGGTTGTTGGATATGATTTGGTGGTGCATGACTTGTTTCCGAGTTGCTAGGGATAATCAGTTTTGGAAATTATTAATTTTTTTAAAAGGTTTCCATAAGATGCATTTGAAATTATTCGGAAATAGTCAAATGGTGCAGCATTAATTGCGGTCACTATCACTTGCATCATTTTAGACTGTTTAAAAAAAATAAATAAAAAAAATAAAAAATCCTGTGCTATTGTATTCTTCAAATCAATAACATAGTCACCCAAAACTCCATCGGAAAGCAAGACCCGGGACACCAACTTCTCAAAAACCCACTCGGAAAGTGCAGGAAAGCTTGGAAACTCCTCATCTCCTTTGAAACGAAGGCATTGGAAACACGCTGAGAACGCACCTCGAGAACATCACCATCCGAAAACAAAGAAACCCCTCGAGAACACTTCAGTCACTCGAACACCCACCACAACTCGAACACAGCAGAGAACTCGAACACAGCTTAGCACCTCGAACACAGGCTTGACATCGAACACTCGAGCTCGAACACCGCACTCGAACCCAAATCTGCTACTCAAACACCCACCACCTACTCGAACACCCCACCTCAAACACCCATCCCCACCTCGAACACCCATCTCCACCTCGAACACCCATCCCCACCTCGAACACCATCTCCACCACTCGGACACAACAACAGAACCACATCCTAAAACTCCAAGAAGAAACCCAACCCACATCCAAAAACAACTCCGATCCAAAAACCCAGTCTTTGTCCGAGAACTCAGTTGACACTTGAGAACCCAGATCCGAGCACAGCAACTTCACTCGAGAACAGCACCTTTACTCGAAAAAAAAACCACTTACCCGGATACAACAGCTTGAGACCCACATCAACCGGAAACCTACACCCACCTTGAAAACAACCCATTTATGTCGATCACTTAGCCGCTGACCTGAAAACATCACCCGGACATCGTCACCACCTGCAACCAACCCAACCCCCGCCGTCCTTCGCCGCCACAACTGTAAGACCCTAACCCGTAATCACGTGATTAACGTCTAATCTTACGGGTTTGGACCTTACTTAAACCATTCCCGATTAAAACTTTGATATTTATTATAAACTCAAGCCATTAAGATCAAATACATATTTGATTCCCACAAATTTTTACATTTTAGTAGTTAAAACATACTATAAGATTTTGCATTTTAACGGGAGTTCCTTTAATTCTAACGCGGAAGCTTGATGAGTGATCGGGGTGTGTTCGGCTCTTATCGCGGCTTGATCCTTGCTCCGGGACTTCCATCACATGTTTACCTAGCACCATTATACAAGGAATGGTTAGTGGGTTGTAAATGATACATTTAAACTAGTACGATAATCGTTACACGTCGAAACGGAACGAACCAGGCCAAACAGCCCTTTATCAAGAGAACAAACTGCTGCAACTTTTGCGCAGCAGCTGTTCGGATCACTTTTACCCATTCTAAAACCCAAAATCCGACTTCGACTTTCAAATAAGAATTGTTCTACGCTCCGAGAGCTTTCCAGACATATAAAGAACACCTCCTAACGATTTTTCTACGATTTTATATGCAATTTTAAAGATCGTGCTGTCATGCTGTTCTCTGTGAGCGGCCGCGCGGTCTCTGTGAGCGGCCGCTCACAGCTTCTGATGTAAATTTGGTGATTCCTTAAGCATGAGAATCATGTCGCAACCACATTTGATGATTCCCGAAGCCTAAGTATTGACTTGCCGACTAAATAAACCTTTGTTTGACTGAAATTATAGTCCGGTTCATAATGCTATGACCCGGTTCAAAGTTTTAAGTGTTTATGTTGATTTTTACCCATATTGACCCATTAAGGCCTTGAATCAAACAAGGCACTTTTTGACCACACAAAATGCCTACCGATTAAATTGTCAAGTCATTAGACACTTGATCAACAAAAGCGTTTATCCGATTTGTTTCATTATGATTTAGTTTCTTAGATTCAACCTTTAGAAATCTTTTAACTTCCCAAAATGCCCCTTCATGGTCAAATATTTCAATTTAGCCATTCGTGGCGAAACCTCTTGTTCCAATTCCAATGTTTTTGACTCATTGACTTGTTTAAAAGCCTCTAAGTCCTTCCGGACTTAGATTTTCATCTTTTCTCAAGTTTTCACTTGTTTAGTAGATTCTAAGCGCATTAGCGCGCATTAGACATAGTTATGGAAATAACTTACTTGATGGGCATCCACACTTCGTGTGAGTGCTTTTATCACCTATGTTGCTTCGCCCGAAGACGTTTATTTGACTACGGACTTACCGGGTGGCCTTGACCCATATCCATACCTTGTGTTTATCCTCCATGATTCTTAGCATTAAGCATGCACGCGCGAATGCATTTACCTGTATGCTTTCTAAATAGGCAACGTTAATTTCTCGGAATTCAAATGGCAATAACTTGCCATTTGACCCGTTTAACTTTATGAATTTTAATGTTTGGAATACAAGCATCAAGTGTTGGACTCACATGGTGAGGACATCACCATTTGACCCGTTTAGACTCATAGTTCATAATACTATGATACCCAAGTTTTTATCTATGGACCAAGTGACACAAACTTGACCCATTTAACATCATGCTTAACGACTCCATTCAATTGATTTAATTTGGATTAAAACATCATTTCTCACATATCTTTATTAGTTGACCCGTTTGATCGATTTCTCCATTTGGTCATAACTCATTATCTAGATTAAGGTCAAAAACCACATTTTGTATTGAGCGCACATAGGGCAACCCACTTAATAGATTCTACCCCTTGGGGTTTATCTTTATCTCACACTCAAGATTTAAAACTAACGTTTATAACAATTAAGCTATGTTATAGTACATTGGTGTAAGTAAAACTTACCTCATATCCATTCTTGCTTCCAAGCGTATTGAGCTTGCATCCGTTTGACCCGTTTGCATCCCTAGTTCTTGTACCTAACTTAGGGACATGTCAAACCTTGTTTTGTTAGAATACATAATATGGATTTCTTTTATAATCCACGACATCATGTATTCGTTTTAACTCTAGTCCAACATCACATTTCAAGTATTCATGTTCATACATGTATTACACATTTATTTCCTCATTCAAGCATTTTATCGAACACCTCATATGCACCATTTACATCATGTTAATTCTAGGTGTTCAAGACTCCCTAGATTCCGCCATGGCTTAGCTAACCATTGACACATAATCATTTCTACAATTAGCACACTTACATGATACCAATTACATAGAAATTGCAAGATTATTCCACTTACTAGTGTAATTCATGTTTAATGTAAAGACCCACTACATACACATAACACAAGATCATAATTTCACATGACTCAACAATATATTATGATTCACCACGTTTTATAGCTTCCTTGGTGCCTACTAACACATAGAAACTCATAGAAACCAAGAAATTCACGTTTTTACCAAAACCCTAGAATTTCACCATGATCATAAACGAATTATAACATCAAATTACACCAAATTAAAGGTACCTTGGTATATGTAGGACCTTAGATGACTTGTTTCTTGCTAGAGCATCGAAAAGCCCCTTGATTTGGCTTGGATTCAAGCATGTTCTTGAGTGTTTAGGGTTGGAGATTGAAGGAGATAAATCTCCTGATTATAATCGACACACACACTTATGTGTGTGTGTTCTTCCCTTTTCAACATGATGCACCCACAAGTTTCCCATTTTGGCAACTATGGTCCCTCCAAAAATCCCCAATTGTCATTTCTTATGAAACTAGCTACTCAAGCTAGTTTTTCTTATTTTATTAGCTTGTTAATAAGATTAATAACACTAACTAGATTATTTCTATGTTAGAACATAACCTGTGTTCTTTCTTTGTTCGGATCTCGTTTTAATAATTTTGTTAATCACGCCTAATGGCATAATTAGACGAACAATTGGTTTTGGGTGTTAAGCCACTTGTAAGACCCTACCCCTACTTTCATATAATTAGTGAATTTAAGTGGATGTAAACATGACTTGAACACTAGTTACCAATTACCAAATAAACACAAAACGTGATTCATACCCAAAACTAGAGGGTGTTAAGTTTTTACAAACAACCAAGTAGTTAAGTTTAGTTAAACACAGCGGAAACAAAGTGATTTCGTTCGACTAAGCTATGTTATGGCTAATCCCTACAAAAGAAGTTCCAAAAGACGCGTTCGGTTTGTTTTGATTGCTTGATCTTCCACCCGGAGGTCCATCATATCCCCCAACCTGTTACACATACATCAAATAGAGTTAGTTAGCCTTAAGAAGCGTTAAAATTGGAAAAACGGTCGAAAAACCCAAACTGAGCGTTTCGCGCGGGCAGGTGCGCGGCCGCTCCAATTCGCGCGGGCTAAACCTAGATCTTCTCAGAAAGTTTGCTCGGCCGCGCGAAGGGAGTGCGCGGCCGCTCGCTTGTCCCTGATGCTGTTTTCTTTCTTTTTCACTGCCTCACTCTTGGTTAAGGCTGAAATTTCGCTACCTCGGCCCCTACAACCCCTTCGGATTGTATTCGCCTTGGTTTATGAATGTTTTAGGGATGCCTCGGGCTCTACAATCCGCACGGGATTGCTTATGCCTTGGTCTTATTCCCTTTATCGCTTTCCAAGCTTGTTTTCTTTTCCATTTGACCCGTTTGGGTCATCAATGGATACCGTTTTCATCATGGTCGTCTGGCTTCATACACATCGGTACGAGTTGCGCCCACGACTGCTTTCATCTAACTAAGTTTCAAGTTTTCGGGTCCTTCCGGACTACCTAACAACTATACATCCATGTTATCCGTTCTCATATCAACATGCTATTCTCCATATCATTTCATCATGGCAATTTGTAAAATATACCATTCCATCAAACGGTTTTCGGATTCGTTTCATCATGACATTTTGTAAGTATTCTATACAATCTATATCACAAATGAATGCAACCAAACGTACCTCAAAGCTTTCCTTTTTGGCGAGTATCCGGTTCGCCCTCGACTTCAAAACTCCCACTTGATTCACCTAGATAAGTATCCAAGTTTTTATCAATACAATTAGTGGTTTGATCATCAATTTAGCGTATTCTACTAATGATTCCATTACTTTTATGGACTTCCATACAAGTAACTTCATTTGAGCATTTAATCAAACACTTAACATACATGATTCTTTAACCAATTAATCTAGCCAAATGGGTCAAACAATCACTTACTACCCGCCTCATATTTTCATTACAAGGTGTTATTCTAGTCTTGCTAATGACTAACAATTCACAATTTCAAGTTCCTCAAGTAATTATACAAGGTTATTAGGGGTTGTTTCACCCTTCTTGAGGGAACCAACCCATATCACCCTAAATTCCCCAAAATCTCATGTTCTAGGGTTAGATAATTTACATAGAGCAAAATTTACAAGACTTTAAGGTACCCCTTTCTCATAAGGTTCCTTAGAGTCTATCAATTTGTTTCCAATCAAGAACCCTAAAATTTTAGTCATCATCAAAGAAGCTATAAAACAACAATCTAGATAAAACAAGTGATACCTAGATGTTTACTAGAGCTTATTGAGTTGATTAAGCCTTCATGCAGTTGGATTAACCTCTTAACAAGCAAGATTCAAGCTTCAAAGGAGTGTAGGAGCTTAGTGTGTGTTCATGTGTGTGTTTGGTGGTGTTTTGGTCGATCCCCTGATCACCAACACCACTTGATTTCTTGTTTTTATTATTATTACTTATAATCTTTGGTCATTTGGCAGAAATGGCCCTTGTAGTTTTTATTCAACTAGTCAAGGCACCAACCTACCACTTGGGTTTTATTTAGTAGTGATTATCAATACCCCTACTTAACCCGTTTCCCTTTTTAAGTTAATATTGTGATGAACTAGATTTTAGATTTTCGGGTGTTACAACTCCACCCCCCTTAAAGGGGTTTCGTCCACGAAACTTAGAACGTACCGAATAAGAAGGGATATAGCCGTTTCATTTCTTCCTCGGATTCCCATGTCATAGGCGCCCCTTTTCGTGATTCCCATTTCACTTTCACTTGAACTACGGTTTTGGTTCGGAGATTTCAAACCTTTCGATCCAAAATCTCTACCGGTCTTGGGTTATATTCCGCTTTGTATCGATCTCGAGATCATCAAGGGGTTCGAACACCGCCTCTTCTGCTAAACATTTGCGTAAATGGGAGACATGGAAAGTATTGTGGATAGCACGTAATTCCTCTGGCAACTCTAAGCGGTATGCGACTTGTCCCACCCGTTCCAACACTTTGAAGGGTCCGATGAATCTAGGGCTTAATTCCTTTCTTTTTGAAACGAATTATCCCCTTCCAAGGTGAGACTTTGAGCATGACCTTATCCCCGGGTTGGAATTCAATGGCTCTATGTTTCTTGTCCGCATAGTGCTTTTGCCGGTCTTGAGCCGCCTTTAAATGTGCCCGTATTGCCTCGATCTTTTCATTTGTGGCACTAAGGACATCCCTTGGCGCAATTTCGCGAGGTCCCACCTCGCCCCAACATACCGGAGTCCGGCACTTTCTTCCATATAACATCTCATACGGTGGCATCCCGATGCTTACATGGTAACTATTATTGTATGAAAATTTAACAAGCGTAGATTGGTATCCCAACTACCCCCGAAATCGATGACACAAGCACGAAGCATGTCAGTTAGTGTCTGGATGGTTCTCTCGCTGTGCCCATCCATTTGGGGATGGTAGGCGGTGCTAATTAGTAACTTTGTACCCATCCGGTCTTGAAAGTTCCTCCAAAACTGGGAGGTGAAGCGCGTGTCCCGGTCGGAAACAATCGACACCGGTACACTATGTCTCGATACTATCTCGTTCACGTACACCTCCGCCATTTTCTCGGACGTGTATGTTTCCTTAATAGGAAGGAAATGGGCACTCTTGGTCAGCCTATCTATTACCACCCATATCGCATCAAATCCCCGCGCGGTTCTAGGCAATTTAGTGAGCAAATCCATGGTAAGGTTTTCCCATTTCCATGTTGGTCTTTCCAAGGGTTGCAACTTACCATAAGGCTTTTGATGCTCCGCCTTAACTTGTAGGAAAGTTAAGCATCTTTTCACATATTTCACCACGTCCCGTTTCATTCCTGGCCACCAATAATTTTGCTTCAAGTCTCGGCATTTTGGTGGCACCCGGATGGATCGAGTAACGAGACTTATGAGCCTCGTCAAGCAAAAGCTCCTTAACACTACACGTGTTGGGTACCCAAATTCTCCCAAACCGGGTTTCAACCCATCATTTCTCTCGACTAGGTCTCTTGTCTGACCTTGAATTCTTTCTTTTTTCCAGTTCTCTTCTTTGCAAGCTTCAACCTGTGCCGCTTGAATTTGGTTCATTAATCCCGATGTCACGATTAGTTGCATTGACTTCACGCGAATCGGGGAATAATCTCCTTTTCGGCTTAGTGCATCCGCCACTACGTTAGCCTTCCGGGATGATAATGTATCTCGCAGTCATAGTCCTTGATAGTTTCTAGCCACCTTCTTTGCCTTATATTCAGATCTCTTTGATCGAAGAAATATTTCAAGCTCTTGTGGTCCGTGTAAATGATGCACTTTACCCCATAGAGGTAGTGCCTCCAAAGTTTCAATGCGAACACCACGGCGGCCAACTCAAGATCATGGGTTGGGTATTTGGTCTCATGGATCTTTAATTGCCTTGACGCATACGCGATCACCTTTCCCTTTTGCATAAGTACGCACCCAAGGCCTTGATGTGATGCGTCCGAGTATACTACAAGGTCCTCGATGCCGTCGGGTAAGGTCAATACCGGTGCTAGGGTCAATTTTGCCTTTAAGGTTTGAAATGCATTTGCTTGCTCCTTCCCCCAATCAAATTTGACTTCCTTGCGGGTCAACTTGGTTAGAGGTAATGCGATTTTTTGAGAAGTCTTGAATAAATCTTCGATAATACCCGGCCAACCCCAAGAAGCTTCTTATCTCTGACGGGTTTCGTGGTGGTGCCCAATTGATCACAGCTTCAATTTTTGAGGGGTCCACCATTATCCCATTGGCGCTAATTACGTGGCCCAAAGTAAGACCCTAACCCGTAATCACGCAATCATACGGGTTTTGAACTTAATTAAAACCACTCCCGATTAAAACTTAGATATTTAAGAAAAACTTAAATTATCGTGATAAATACTTTTTGATTCTACACTTTAACTATTACAACATATGATGATATTTCGCAATTTCACGGGAGACTCTTGAATTCTAATGCGGAAGCTTGATGAGTGTTCGGGCGTGTTCATTCTTCTCGCGACTTGATCCTTGCTCTGGGACGTCCATCAAATGTTTACCTAGAACCACCACACAAAGAATGGTTAGTGGGTTGTCAATAATACATTTAAACTAGTATGAGAGTCGTTACACGTTGAAACAGAACGAACCAGGCCAAACGGCCCTATCTTAGGAGTACAAACTGCTGCGACTTATGCGCAGAAGCTGTTCGGATCGCCTTTACCCCTTCTAAAACCCAAAATCCGACTTTGACTTTCAAATAAGAATTGTTCTACGCTCCGAGAGCTTTCAGACATATAAAGAACACACCCCTAACTATTTTTCTATGATTTTATATGCAATTTTAAAGATCGTGCCGTCATGCTGTTCTCTTTGAGCGGCCGCTCACAGCTTCTAATGTAATTTTGGTGGTTTTTAAGCATGGGAATCATGTCGCAACCGCATTTGATGATTCCCGAAGCTTAAGTATTGACTTGGCGACTAAATAAACCTTTGTTCGGCTGAAACTATAGCCCGGTTCACGCTGCTACGACCCGTTTCTTAGTTTGAGTGTTTATGGCGACTTTTACCCAATTTGACCCATTTAGACATTTAACTTATCCAAAACACCATTTGACCACGCGCATTGCATCTAGGTTATGTTGTCAAGTCATTAGACACTTAATCAACGAAAGTGTTTGTCCGTTTTGTTCATTAGGATTCCGTTATTAGATTTATCCTTTAGTAAATCTTTATAAATTCCCAAAATGCCCCTCCTAGCTAAATCTTTCGATTTAGCCATTCATGACGACACTTATTGATTCAAACCCATTGTTTTGACTCAATGACTTGTTTAAAAACTTCTAAGTCCGTACAGACTTAGATTTTCAACATTTCTCAAGATTGTTCTAATTTGGTCGATTCTAAGCGCCTTAGCGCGCATTAGACATAGTTATGGGACTAACTTACCTATTTGGCACCCGCACTTCATATGGGATGCTTTAGCACCCATATTGCTTCGCCCGAAGGCGTTTACTTAACTACGGACTTACCCGGTAGTGTTGACCCATTCTCATGCCTATCGAACCATCCATATGAATCCTTGACATCAAGTGTTCTTTTTCCTTCAATTTAGTAACCTGTGTAAACATCTCATTTCACACACATTAATAGCCCTGGATCCAAATGGTGTCACGCCATCATTTGGCCCGTCTAACCCTTTGAATTCTTAATGCTCAATATGAAAGTATTTAGTATTGGGTTCGATTGATGCTCACCTCATCTTTTGACCCGTTTAGTTATTTACTCAAACTATCACCCATAATCAAGTTTTATTCATGAGTTTTAATGAAAGTAACAACTTTAACTTATTTAACCCGTTTAGTTCAATACTCAATTATTGTCTTTCAAATCTTGGACTTAAGTGACATCCACATCACTTAAGTCATTCCTAAAAATACCCAATTATACGATTAGGCGCCCTTCTTCGGACTAAACCCTTTTCCCTTCATTTAGGCGATTCTAACCTATCTTTATTTAGAATCCCATCTTCCCATACTCCTCTCTATAATAGCTTACCGGTGTTTCACTAATATCATAAAACCCCATGTTTTCATGTGGTTACGCAATCAATTATTTTCTAAGAGACTTATAGGACAAGTCACTTACCTTGGCCTCAATTGTACATTCCTTGGCTCGTTTGTCCGTTTGATCCTTTCCTCCTCAAGCTTCCACCTAGCTTGACTAGATCAACTTTTCTATACTCAAGATAAATCAAGTTAGTCATTATTTCAAATAACCAACTCATATCATGAGTTTTCACACACAAGCTTATTCAAACTTACGTTAGGATCTGTTTGACTTTTAAAAAGTCAAAGTGCCCTTTACATACTCATACGCACACTAACCTAAGGCAATACTCTTAAATTATGAGCTATCCCCTTTCATATAATTTATCAACATCATTAAGTTTAGTGCACATTTAAAATTGCTAATCATAATTAGGCCTCATATTTCATCATATTGTGTTTCCATCGTAATATTTATTCGATATTACTAACTAGGCATTTCCACAAACACCTAGTATGCATAATTCTACCATCCTTGGTTATTCCACTTACTAGTTATCTAGTAAGTAACAAATTCATGGACTTATCAATCATTCTAGCTTTAATGTTTAGCTACTTTCAATTTCAACTTTCAATTTAATCAACACAAAAGATTCATGCAATGCATATAGAATGAATTTCTTTCATAACCCATGCCTAAAATATAGATTGGTATCCATTTTAACATCATCAAAGCCACTAATTAAAGCCCAAAATCACCATCTTTGCATACAAGCAACTTCTAGTTATTTAACTCATTCCCTAACTATTAAGGATGATCAACATCACTTATTTCAAGTAATACATGAATTTCACATAATTTTCTCAAAACCCACATGTGTGTTTCGAAATCCACACGAATTGGGTGTTATGGTTCTTACCAAAAACTCCAATCCTTGTTGATAAGCCTTAATTTGCAACCCACCAAGTTTAACTTCAAACCCCTTTCCTATCTTCTTCAATTTTGAGCATTTAGGGTTGAATGCTTTGGAGAAGAGCTCCTTGGAGCTAATTTTCGTATACCCTAAAATGGGGTTCCTGACCAATTTTGTTTCCATCAAAACTTACCGATTTGGCCCCTCTAATTTACCCCATGGTCATTTTTAATAAAACTAACTAATCAAGTTAGTTTCTTATATTGTTAGCTCATTAAACACATAATATTATTAACTCGGTTATTCCTGTGTTAAAACATAACCCGCATCCTTATCTCATAGGTCTCGTCTAATTATTTCGCTATTCACACCTGATGGCGTAATTAGACAAACTAATGGTTTTGGGGCGTTACACACTTGTAAGACCCTAACCCGTAATCACGCAATCAACGCCTAATCATAAGGGTTTTGAACTTACTTAAAACCACTCCCGATTTAAAACTTAGATATTTAAGAAAAACTTAAATTATCGTGATAAATACTTTTTGATTTCTACACTTTAACTATTACAACATATGATGATATTTCGCAATTTCACGGGAGACTCTTGAATTCTATTGCGGAAGCTTGATGAGTATTCGGGCGTGTTCGGTTCTTCTCGCGATTTGATCCTTGCTCTGGGACGTCCATCAAATGTTTACCTAGCACCACCACACAAAGAATGGTTAGTGGGTTGTCAATAATACATTTAAACTAGTATGAGAGTCGTTACACGTTGAAATGGAACGAACCAGGCCAAACGCCCAATCTTAGGAGTATAAACTGCTGCAACTTATGCGCAGCAGCTGTTCGGATCGCCTTTACCCCTTCTAAAACTCAAAATCCGACTTCGACTTTCAAATAAGAATTGTTCTACGCTCCGAGAGCTTTCAAGGCATATAAAGAACACCTCCTAACGATTTTTCTACGATTTTATATGCAATTTTAAAGATCGTGTCATCATGCTGTTCTCTGTGAGCGGCCGCGCGGTCTCTGTGAGCGGCCGCTCACAGCTTCTGATGTAAATCTGGTGATTTTTATGCATGGGAATCATGTTGCAACCGCATTTGATGATTCCCGAAGCCTAAGTATTGACTTGCCGACTAAATAAACCTTTGTTTGACGGAAATCATTGCCCGGTTTATGTCGCCATGATCCGGTTCTTAGTTTTGAATGTTTATGGCGACTTTTACACAAATCGACCCATTTAGACATTGAACTTAAGCAAAACACCATTAGACCACGCGCAATGCGTATAGTTTATGTTGTCAAGTCATTAGACACTTGATCAACTAAAGTGTTTGTCCGATTTGTTCATTATGACTTTGTTATTAGATTTATCCTTTAGTAAATCTTTATAAATTCCCAAAATGCCCCTCCTAGCCAAATCTTTCGATTTAGCCATTCATGGCGACTCTTCTTGATTCAAACCCATTGTTTTGGACTCAATGACTTGCTTAAAAACTTCTAAGTCTGTACGGACTTAGATTTTCAACATTTCTCAAGATTGTTCTAATGTGGTCGATTCTAGGCGCCTTAGCGCGCATTAGACATAGTTATGGGATTAACTTACCTACTTGGCACCCTCACTTCATGTGATGCTTTAGCACCCATATTGCTTCGCCCGAAGGCGTTTATTTAACTTCGGACTTACCCGGTAGTGTTGACCCATTTTCATGCCTATCAAACCATCCATATGAATCCTTGACATCAAGTGTTCTTTTTTTCCTTCAATTTAGTAACCTATGTAAACATCTCATTTCACACACATTAATAGCCCGGGATCCAAATGGCGATCCACCACCAATCGGCCCGTCAACATTATAACATCTAAATGCTTAGCATAGGAGCATTATGTACCGAGTTCAATTGATGCTCACAACATCATTTGACCCGTTTAACTATTTATTCATACAATCTTCAATCTTTAAGTTTTATTCATGAGTTTTAATGAAAATAACATTTTAACTCATTAGACCCATTTACAAAGATTTTCCCACTATCTAGTTAGGCGTCCCAACCGGACTTATCAATTTTATTTATTTAGGCGATTCTAGCCCATTACAAGCTAGTAACCCATTCTTTACATTCGATATAAGAATTCATGATTCAAGAATGTTTACAAGATCTTCTAGTTTCTAAGAGGCTTATTTAAGATAAGTCACTTACCTTGGCCACAACTCATGCGTTCCATGATCCATTTGCTTCGTTAGGTTCATCCCATCCAAGCTCCTACCTAGCTTGACAAGACCAAACCTTCACTATACTCACAAGATCGGTCAAGTTAGTCATCATATCCAATAACCAACACATCTCATGAGTTTATTCACACCATTATATCATATTCAAATCTCGGGTCAGTTTGACTTCTAAAAGTCAACTACCCGTAGCATGATCATGTGCACTAGAATAGGACAAAGTCTCTAGTTTGGGACTATCCCTTCATTTATCATATCAATGTCATCAAACGTATTGCACATACAACTTCCTAATCATCATTAGGCTACTAAATATCATATGGTGTGATCTATCCTCTAAGCATGTACTTCATATTTCATATGCAAGTATTTCCATGTTTTACTCAATTAAGTTATCACCTTAGTTTGCAAACAAGGTCATTGTGGCGTTTCATCAAACACCTTGTAGGCATCATTTACAACTTAGTTTCTAAACTCCATAGGTCTTATGGATGCTACCTCCTTCCACCCTACTCATGATGGTTAGGCAATTCATCATCCAAGGCATAATTATACCATGTTTCACATTATAACAACTCCAAAGAACCACCATGATTACTAGATGTATGTGGTTTCAACCTAGAGGTTGAATCCCAAATTTCACATATTAACATAATCATATGAGTATAATCAAATACACAAATAAAATGAAATTCATAACCGAATTAGACTTGATTGAGGTTCCCTAAAGCTAGAGTAATCACTAAAAATCCAAAATTCCACGTTTTTGTAAAAACCCTCAATTTACACCATGTTCAAGAATGAATATAGCATTAATTTCTACCACATAAAAGGTAACTTGATGTTTAGTAAGCCTTAGACGACTCGTTTCTTGCTAATGCACCGAAAAAAACCCTTGATTTGGCTTGGATTTGAGCAAGGGTTTGATGTTTAGGGTTTGGAGGTAAAGGAGATTGCTTTCTCCTGATGATAATCGACACACACACATAAGTGTGTGTGTTCTTTCCTTTTCAACATTATACACACACAAGTTTGCCATTTTGCCAACTATGGTCCCTCCAAAATCCCCGAATGTCATTTTCTAGTTAAACTTAGCTAGTCAAGCTAGATTTTCTTGTAATACTTGCTTATTTATAAGATTGGTAACATTAAATGGATTAGTTCCATATTAGAACTTAACCTAAGTTCTTATTGTTCGAGTCTCGTTTTATTATTTTGCTAATCACGCTTAATGGCGTAATTAAGCGTAACGGAAGATTTTGGGGTGTTACAAGTCTACCCCCTTAAAGAGGTTTCGTCTCCGAAACCTTTCTTTGTATTTGCTTTGGTTACCCCCAAAGTACCTTGGTTCTCTAAACCAATTTGAGAATCGCTCGTTCATTTGTCATTCTATAGTTTAAACAACTAGTACTGCATACTTAAGGCGATTCTTCGTTTGCTCGGCCTCCTAACCTTTCGATTTTTATATGAAAGCCTTAGCTTTCATATGATACCACTTGTAAGACCCTACCCCTACTTTCATATAATTAGTGAATTTAAGTGGATGTAAACATGACTTGAACACTAGTTACCAATTACCAAATAAACACAAAACGTGATTCATACCCAAAACTAGAGGGTGTTAAGTTTTTACAAACAACCAAGTAGTTAAGTTTAGTTAAACACAACGGAAACAAAGTGATTTCGTTCGACTAAGCTATGTTATGGCTAGTCCCTACAAAAGAAGTTCCAAAAGACGCGTTCGGTTTGTTTTGATTGCTTGATCTTCCACCCGGAGGTCCATCATATCCCCAACCTGTTACACATACATCAAATAGAGTTAGTTAGCCTTAAGAAGCGTTAAAATTGGAAAAACGGTCGAAAAACCCAAACTGGGCATTTCGCGCGGGAAGGCGCGCGGCCGCTCCAATTCGCGCGGGCTAAACCCAGATCTTCTTAGAAAGTTTGCTCAGCCACGCGAAGGGAGTGCGCGGCCGCTCGCTTGTCCCTGATGTTGTTTTCTTGCTTTTTCACTGCCTAACTCTTGGTTAAGGCTGAAATTTCGCTACCTCGGCCCCTACAACCCCTTCGGATTGTATTCGCCTAGGTTTATGAATGTTTAGGGATGCCTCGGGCTCTACAATCCGCACGGGATTTCTTATGCCTCTGTCTTATTCCCTTTATCGCTTTCCAAGCTTGTTTTCTTATCCATTTGACCCGTTTGGGTCTTCAATGGATACTGTTTTCATCATGGTCGCCTGGCTTCATACACGTCGGTACGAGTTGCGCCCACGACCGCTTTCATCTAACTAAGTTTCAAGTTTTCGGTCCTTCCGGACTACCTAACAATTATACATCCATGTTATCCGTTCTCATATCAACATGCTATTCTCCATATCATTTCATCATGGAAATTTGTAAAATATACCATCCATCAAACGGTTTTCGGATTCGTTTCATCATGACATTTTGTAAGTATTCTATACAATCTATATCACAAATGAATGCAACCAAACGTACCTCAAAGCTTTCCTTTTTGGCGAGTATCCGGTTCGCCCTCGACTTCAAAACTCCCACTTGATTCACCTAGATAAGTATCCAAGTGTTTATCAATACAATTAGTGGTTTGATCATCAATTTAGCGTATTCTACTAATGATTCCATTACTTTTATGGACTTCCATACAAGTAACTTCATTTGAGCATTTAATCAAACACTTAACATACATGATTCTTTAACCAATTAATCTAGCCAAATGGGTCAAACAATCACTTACTACCCACCTCATATTTTCATTACAAGGTGTTATTCTAGTCTTGCTAATGACTAACAATTCACAATTTCAAGTTCCTCAAGTAATTATACAAGGTTATTAGGGGTTGTTTCACCCTTCTTGGGGGAACCAACCCATATCACCCTAAATTCCCCAAAATCTCATGTTCTAGGGTTAGATAATTTGCATAGAGCAGAATTTACAAGACTTTAAGGTACCCATTTCTCATAAGGTTCCTTAGAGTCTATCAATTTGTTTTCAATCAAGAACCCTAAAATTTTAGTCATCATCAAAGAAGCTATAAAACAACAATCTAGATAAAACAAGTGATACCTAGATGCTTACCGAGTTTATTGAGTTGATTAAGCCTTCATGTAGTTGGATTAACCTCTTAACAAGCAAGATTCAAGCTTCAAAGGAGTGTAGGAGCTTAGTGTGTGTTTGGTGTTGTTTTTGGTCGATCCCCTGATCACCAACACCACTTGATTTCTTGTTTTTATTATTATTACTTATAATCTTTGGTCATTTGGCAGAAATGGCCTTGTAGTTTTTATTCAACTAGTCAAGGCACCAACCTACCACTTGGGTTTTATTTAGTAGTGATTATCAATACCCCTACTTAACCCATTTCCCTTTTAAGTTAATATTGTGATGAACTAGATTTTAGATTTTCGGGTGTTACAACTCCCAAAACCATTCGTTCGCCTAACTACGCCATTAGGCGTGATTAACAAAATATTAATACGGAGCTTAGATGATGGGAATGCGGGTTATGTTCTAATATGAAAATAACCTAGTGAGTGTTATTATCTTTATAATGGTAAATAACACTAGAAACAAGCTTGCATAGTTAAGTTTTTGATAATAAAGGCTTTGGGTAAAATTGAGGGACTTGTGGTGTAAATATAACACAAAACAAAAGGTCCAAACACACCCCAATTGGGAAAAACGAATTCAGCCCTCAAAGAGGGCATTCTTGCTTCAAACAAGCCCTAATCACACCAAATTGAAGAAAAGATTCAAGGGGTTTTGAGGGTAGACTTGATGGGTTGCAAATTAAGGGTTGTTCTACATGTTTTGCAGCCTTAGTAAGAACCCTAATCCATAATTTATATGAGTTTCGAAACCCACTTGTGGGTTTGAACAAAACATGTTAAATCGATGATATTGTTGATTATTAGTGATATTGATCATTCTTAATGGTTTAGGAATGAGTTAAATGGCTAGATACTTGCTTGTATGCAAAGATGGTGATTTTAGTTTTAATTAGTAGCTTTATTGTTACTAAAATAGTGGAAACTCTATGTTTAAGGCATAGAATGTATAAGAATTGCATTCTATATGTATTACATGAGTCATGTGTGTTAGTTGAAATTGAAAGTAGCTTAACATAATGGCTAGAATGATTTTTGATGATGAGTTCATGAATTTGGTACTTGCTAAATGTCTAGTAAGTGGAATAATCATGAAAAACATAGTACGACACTAGGTGTTTGATGAAATGCTTAGTTGATATAAATATGTGAAGATATGTGAAAAAGCCTTACAAACTAAAATGTTATGTGAGGAATGAAGTAATTGATAAAATAGGATTGCCTAATGATGATTAGAAAGATGAAATGTGCACTAAACTTAATGAGTCGATATGATAAATAAAAAGGGATGGTTCATAACTAGGACTATTTCCTAATGATTACTGCATATGAACATGAAAAAGGGTAGTTTGACTTCTAGAAGTCAAACTAACCCAAACACAAGTATAATGAATTGGGTGTGTGAAAACTCATGACACAAGTTAGTTAATTGATATGATGACTAACTTGAATTAATCTTGAGTATAGTGAAGTGATCTTGTCAAGCTAGGTGGAGGCTTGGAACAAACCGGATCAAATGAGCTAAGTGGGTCATGGAAGGCATACATGAGGACAAGGTAAGTGACTTATCTTAAATAAGCCTCTTAGAAACTAGAAGATCTTGTAAACATTCTTGAATCATGAATTCTTATATCGATTGTAAAAGAATGGGTTACTAGCTTGTAATGGGCTAGAATCGCCTAAATAAATAAAATTGATAAGTCCGGTTGGGACGCCTAACTAGATAATGGAAAAATCTTTGTAAATGGGTCTAATGAGTTTAAAATGTTATTTTCATTAAAAACTCATGAATAAAACTTGAAGATTGAAGATTGTATGAATAAATAGTTAAACGGGTCAAATGATGTTGTGAGCATCAATTGAACTCGGTACATAATGCTCCTATGCTAAGCATTTATAGTTAAGAGAAAAAGCTAGACGGGCCAATTGGTGGTGTGACACCCTTTGGATCCTGGAATGTTAATAGGGTAATGAGTTTTTGCACAGATGGATAAATTGGAATGGAATGGCATGCGATGCCATGTTTTCTTGAGGGAGATTCAAGAGGTATGGAAATGGTCAACACTACCGGTAAGTCCATAGTATAAGAAATGGCTATATGCGAGTAGTCATGTGGATGCAACCACCCACATGAAGTGTGGGTGTCAAATAGGCGAGTCTTGTTCATAAGAATGTCTAGTACGCTCTAATGCGCTTAGAATCTACTAAACAAGTAAAAACTTGAGAAATGATGAAAATCTAAGTCCGGAAGGACTTAGAGGTTTTTAAACAAGTCATTGAGTCCGAAAACAATGGGTTTGAATCAAGAAGTGTCGCCATGAATGGCTAAATCAAAAGATTTGGCTAGGAGGGGCATTTAGGGAATTTATAAAAATTTACAAAAGGATAAATGTAATATTCGGAACCATAATGAACAAATCGGACAAACACGTTAGTTGATCAAGTGTCTAATGACTTGACAACATAAACTAGATGCATTACACGTGGTCAAATGGTGTTTTGGTTAAGTTAAATGTCTAAATGGGTCAAATTGGGTGAAAGTCGCCATAAACACTCAAAACTAAGAAACGGGTCATAGCATCATGAACTGGACTGTAACTTCAGTCAAACAAAGGTTTATTTAGTCGGAAAGTCAATACTTAGGCTTCGGGAATCATCAAATGCGGAGCGTAGAACAATTCTTATTTGAAAGTCGAAGTCGGATTTTGGGTTTTAGAAGGGGTAAAAGCGATCCGAACAGCTGCTGCGCAAAAGTTGCAGAAGTTTGTTCTCCTGATAAAGGCCGTTTGGCCTAGTTCGTTCCGTTTCGACGTGTAACGACTATCGTACTAGTTTAAATGTATCATTGACGACCCACTAACCATTCTTTGTGTAATGGTGCTAGGTAAACATGTGATGGAAGTCCCGGAGCAAGGATCAAATCGCGAGAAGAACCGAACACACCCGATCACTCATCAAGATTCCGCACTAGAATTCAAGGAACTCCCGTTTAAAACGCAAAATCTTAGAGTATGTTTTAACTACTAAAATGTAAAAATTTGTGGGAATCAAATATGTATTTGATCTTAACGGTTTGAGTTTATAATAAGTCAAAGTTTTAATCGGGAGTGGTTTAAGTAAGGTCAAAACCCGTAAGATTAGACGTTAATCATGTGATTACGGGTTAGGGTCTTACAAGTGGTAATGATGAAAACGGTATCCATTGATGACCCAAACGGGTCAAATGGATAAGAAAAACAAGCTTGGAAAGCGATAAAGGGAATAAGACCGAGGCATAAGCAATCCCGTGCGGATTGTAGAGCCCGAGGCATCCCTAAACATTCATAAACCCAGGCGAATACAATCCGAAGGGGTTGTAGGGGCCGAGGTAGCGAAAATTTCAGCCTTAACAAGAGTTAGGCAGTGAAAAAGCAAGAAAACAGCATCAGGGACAAGCGAGCGGCCGCGCACTCCCTTCTCTCTTATAACAATATGGAAACGAACTTGAATAGAAACTCTCTTCACACTTGAACTCGGACACCCACTGCCACCATTTCCGTACCTACAACCAAACCCAACCTGACACCCCTCGTGACTGCAACCCGACCCGAGATTACCAATATTATTTGTTGTGGGAGTCGGCTTTAAAGTATAAAGGTTTGGTAGTTTTGTTGGTTAACGAGAAGGTGGATTGTGTTTTGTTGACAAAAAAGAGGAAGAGAGAGAGAGAGAGAGAGAGTGTGACACCCGGCAAATTCTGGTTAACAACGTTGTCTAGATGAAAGTCTACCTTAGCGAGTCACGCGTATATTGTACTTAACTGGGTTAGTTAAGTCGGGTTATGGTTCGGGAACTATTGGTTTAGTCTAGAGGATCATTGGATGTTGGTCTAGAGGTTCATTAGATGTCGGTCCTTAACCAAGTGTACAAACGGTGACGATCGGTGGGATCGTCAGGGCATACGGAACATACGAGTCTCGAGTCTCGGGAATTGGTGAACGAGTGTGAATATGTGTATTTACTTGTGTTATGTGTTTACAATCATTATGTGACTTGTCGGTACGTTAATATGTGTTAACATATGTTAAAACGGGGTTTAACGCGCAAAACACACGAAACAGGCCCATATAGGCGATCAGGATAGCCCAATCGCCTATATGTGGTGCGACTGGGGATCATGTGGTGCGACTGGGGACTGATCGCATGACTGTTCATGCGATTAGGCCCCGATCGCATGAACTTACATGCGATTAGGCTTCCTGATCGCGTGTAAAGCTGCATAATCGCATGTTACGTGCTGGACGACTAAAAACGACTATAAATACCATACTTAACCTCCTAAACTTCATTATACAAACCCTAGTCGTCCCATAACCCGCCCCAACACATAAACAACCTCTGGAAGGCGATTTTTGATCAAAACACAAGGTTTCAAGCTTGAATCATCATTCTTTCATAATCCCAAGGTTTGGTTTCATCCACAAATCTTTACAAACGTTTTTAATCAATCCCTAATGGTCCAGACCTGTTCTTAAACGAAAAAGCTTTCTGAAAATCATTAATAAGGGTTGTTAATCGGATTATAACTAATATACATGCGTTATGGGTGTGTATGATTAGAAAGCTAGGATTTTTATGATTCAGGATGATGGATTGATATGTTATTTTGTTAGATCAGAATTGATATTGATAGTATGATGATAGGAATCTGAGTAATTGATTATTAGGGTTATTGTTATGCATGTTAGTATGATGATTGCATGCTATGTATATGGTGTTTGGATTATGTGATTTCATGCAGGACTGATAATACGAGGCAAAACGAAGGGTTTTGGTTGAAACATGTTTAGGATAGTGTTTGGGATGATATTGGGTAGTTACACACGTTCTGGATCTGACTTGGAGCGTTAAACGCGCGAAAAACTGGAACAGCAAGGTTACAGGCGATTAGGATTCCTAATCGCCAGTTTTACATGCAATCAGGGCCAAATCGCATGACTTTACATGCGATCAGCCCCAAATCGCATGAATTTACATGCGATCAGCCCTAATCATGTGAACTTACATGCAATCAGCCCTGATCACGTGAACTTACATGCAATCAGCCCTGATCACGTGAACTTACATGCAATCAGCCCTGATCACGTGAACTTATATGCAATCAGCCCTAATCACATGAACTTATATGCAATCAGTCCTAATTGCTAGTTTACGTTTCCTAATCGCGTGTACTACTGTTGTAAGTGTAGATTAGCATTCCGAGACCCGATTTGACATGTAGTAACATGCTAGGAACCTTGTAACATATATGGTAACTTGGTAACATATGTTTGGATGTGATTCGGTGATACGTGAACTATGTGCTATAACTTGTTGTGCGTTATCGTAGGTTAAGTGTGATTGCATGATTGTCTGTTTAAGAGCGTAAACATAACACGGGGAGTCTCGGGTCACCAATGGGATGTCGGGTCTTGTACTTTGGGTCAGTTAAACAGTCACGGTGTTTTCAAACAAACTTGGTTATGGTCTGGACATCTAGGGACTAATTAACCTGCGGGTTATTAGTCTAAGTACTTGTAACTGTCATATGTTAGGTCGCCGCTTACGGGACTAGCATAGCAGCTGGGTTTACTCGGGTTAAGGAGTAACGCAACTTAAGGTGAGTTTACGGCCCCTCTTTTAAACTGGTTTCATACTTTCGGGGGAGAAAACATGTGTTAAAACGATTATTTGGTAACTACTGTCATACTATGGGTTTCTATTGTGTACTACACGATCTTTGGAAGTCCCGGGGGGAACCATGAATGTGCGGGTTTGCACAACGGGGAAATGTGAATAGCGCTATTGGGAGTGACCAACCCCGCTCGTCGGCTTGGAGGGCCGGGCGAGTGCATATTGTCTCAAACAGGAACAACAGGAACAATTGGTACTTTTCGGGCACAACATCTGGTATTCGAGTTAGTAATGGTTTTCCAATCGTGGTAGTAACAAAACGTACGCCTAGCTAGCGTATACTGGTTTTCGATTTATTATAGTATGGACAGGTGGACTTGGTACTTGGATACAAAACCTGTAAACTCACCAGCATTTTTGTGCTGACGTAAACTTTTACATGTTTTCTCAGGTCGCTAAGGTAGCACGACTGGACTAGGGCGCACGCGTCTGCACGGCGTCTAACTAGGGTTGCATGGTCTTTTGAACGTTGAACTATTATTTCATTGTTGGGATACTGTTTTTGAATAAGCTTCCGCTGTAAACGGGATTTTAAACTATGTTTTGAAATTGCATTTATATTCATTTAGACTTGTTTATTGTGATCGTTGGTTTGGATCCTGGTTTGTCATGCGCCTCGCGGTAAAACTCCGCAAGTGGATTTTGAGGGTGTGACAGATTGGTATCAGAGCCAATGGTTATAGTGAACTAGGACTGCATGTAGAGTCTAGTCTATAGCCGAGTCGCACACACTAGACGATCACATGGTACTAAACGTTATAGTGGTTTACGTATGGTCTTGTCGGGGTGTCTCTAAATCGTTGGTCTTTCTACGTTACATCATCCGTTCTATCTTAGGCTGGGTTACTTGTTGTCTAGGCAGTGTAGTTTATTGGAGTAACTCGTGTGCTCTTGAGATTTGTCCAAGGCTCGGACATCTCCCTTTCGCACTCCAATAGAAACACTTGTCATAAACTACCGTAGTATTACGGTGTGTAGCTAAGAGTCTATGTTCGGTGATTTGAACTTTGAACTAGGAGAACACTTGGAGGACCATGTAGAGCGGTTTATCATTTTGGGTGCACACAAAATCATAAACCGAAATGCATGGAAGCCCTAGTGAGCTCTGGGTTTGAGGGGATAGTCCTGGATTGGATCTAGCTTTGATCTTGTGAACATTAGTGGTTATCTTTAACTGCGAAACTAAAATTTTCTCGTTCTTTTCTGCCAGAATCATGTCTGGAGTACGAGGAGGACGTGGAGGTGGTCGCAATGGTGGACGTGGTGGTGGTCGTGGTGGTGCTGGTGGTCGTGGTGGAGGTATTAACCTATCGCAGGCTGATCTGAACAACTTGCTCCAAGCTGCCTTTCAGTTAGGGCACAACGGTGGTGGTAAGTTGATTTATCCATTTTCCTTGCCTCATTGGTGAACCTTGTTTACATTCTTCGTGGTTTCTCATACGTTTCATTTCAGGTGGTCCTGTTGACCCACCCCCACCCATGTGCACCTACAAGATGTTCCGGGACTGTAAGCCCCAGGAATTCTCTGGCACTGAGGGTGCGGTGAGCCTGCTTAGGTGGTTGGAGAAAGTGGAGTCAGTATTTCTGATGTGTAACTGTCTCCCAGAAGATCGGGTAAAGTATGCTGCTGCATTATTCCAGGATGTGGCATTGACTTGGTGGAATGGCATCACCCAGAATATGGGTATTGGGGAGGCATATGCTATGCCATGGGAAAATTTTGTGCAGTTGCTGAAGCGTGAGTATTGTCCGAGGGAAGAAGTACAGAAGCTGGAGCATGAGGTGTGGAACCTCAAGATGACTGGGTCGGAAATTGAGAAGTATACTTTGAGGCGGAATGAGCTGGCAGTGCTGTGTCCCGATCTGCACGTGCCAGAATACCGTAGGATTGAACACTATGTCTCAGGGTTAGTACCGGAAATTGCAGGGTTAGTGGCTGCGGGAAATCATCCTACGTATGCAGAGGTAGTTCGATCGGCCCATAGGATGACCAACTTAAAAGTGAATGAGGGTATTTTGCCTGCGAAGGGTTCAACTGTTAAGGCCCCAGAGAGCAACAAGCGCAAGTGGGAAAGTGACGGGAAAGGATCTGGGTCTGCACAGCAGGGTAAAAGGTTTGATAATGGGGGTTCTTCTTCTGCGGGTAACAAGCAGGGTGGTTATGCGGGAAAACTGCCAAATGCAACAAGTGTGGACGTCACCATCAAGGGAACTGCGACAGTAACCGTTGTCACCGCTGCCAGCGAACAGGGCATTATGCTAAAGATTGTCGGGCTACACTTCCATCGACTCAGGCTCCGACTAACAGCTCAGCTCCGACTACTCAGGGGACTACAGGAAAACAAGGATGCTACAACTGTGGTGACACTGGGCATTACAAGAAGGATTGCCCAAAACTGAAGCAGGGTGGAAACAACAGTAATGGGAACAACGGGGGCGGCGGCAGAAATGCACGTGCCTTCGTCATTTGAGCCGCTGAGGCTAGACAGGACCCTGACACAGTCACCGGTACGTTTCTTCTCAATAATCGTTCTGTTAGCGTGTTATTTGATTCTGGTGCCGACAAGAGTTTTGTATCCATGGATGTTAGTCGACTGCTAGATGTAGTACCCGTACCATTAGAGACCAAGTATATTATTGAGTTAGCTGACGGGAAAACGATTGAAGCTACTAGTGTCCTTCGGGAGTGTCAATTAGAGTTGTCGGGTTTATCGTTCCCCATCGACCTTATGCCGGTACCTTTGGGTAGTTTTGACGTTGTGGTAGGAATGGATTGGTTATCTTTGTATCGCGCGGAGATCGTCTGTTACGATAAGGTTATTCGGATTCCTCTCCCTGATGGAGAATTTCTTTCTGTGTACGGTATCAAGGGTGGTGTTCCGCTAAACATCATCTCTAGCATGAAAGCCCTTAAGTGTCTTCGAAAGGGTTATCCAGCCGTTTTGGCGCTTTTATCTGTTTCCTCTAGTGATGATAAGAAGATTGACGACATTCCGGTGGTACGCGAGTTTCCTGATGTTTTTCCCGATGATTTATCTGGTCTTCCTCCTCATCGTCAAGTCGAGTTCGGTATTGATCTTGTACCAGGGGCTGCTCCTATTGCTCGGGCCCCCTATCGTCTTGCACCTCCCGAGATGCAGGAATTGTCTAGTCAGTTACAGGAACTCTTGGACAAGGGTTTCATCCGGCCAAGTTCTTCCCCTTGGGGAGCCCCGATTTTATTTGTTAAGAAGAAGGATGGGAGTTTCCGATTGTGTGTGGACTACAGAGAACTGAACAAATTGACCGTCAAGAACCGTTATCCTCTTCCGCGTATTGATGATCTATTCGACCAGCTTCAGGGTTCTAGTTATTATTCCAAGATCGACTTGAGGTCCGGTTATCACCAGCTGCGCGTCAGGGAGGCTGACGTTGCAAAGACTGCTTTTCGAACACGTTATGGCCATTTCGAATTCTTGGTCATGCCTTTCGGTCTTACGAACGCACCGGCGGTTTTCATGGACTTGATGAATCGCGTCTGTAAACCATATCTGGACAAATTCGTCATTGTATTTATTGATGACATTCTGATCTACTCCAAGAACGAGATCGAACACGGGGAACATCTGCGGTTAGTTTTGGAACTCTTGCGACGGGAACAACTTTACGCCAAGTTCTCAAAGTGTGACTTTTGGTTACGCGAAGTTCAATTCCTAGGACATGTGGTTAATGAACTAGGGATTCATGTCGATCCAGCTAAAATCGAAGCGATCAAGGACTGGGGAGCACCAAAGACGCCAACTGAGGTGCGGCAATTCCTAGGCCTTGCGGGCTACTATCGTCGTTTTATTCAGGGGTTCTCGAAGATTGCTCAACCCCTCACCACTCTCACGCAGAAGGATAGAAAATTTGACTGGGGTGAACCACAAGAGTCAGCATTTGAGGAACTAAAGTCTAAACTGTGTTCTGCTCCTATTTTATCTTTACCTGAGGGTCCTGATGATTTCGTTGTCTACTGTGATGCTTCTATTCATGGTCTCGGTTGCGTGTTGATGCAACGCGAGAAAGTGATCGCGTATGCTTCTCGTCAACTCAAGGTGCACGAGAAGAACTACACCACCCATGACTTGGAGTTGGGTGCCGTGGTTTTCGCGTTGAAAATTTGGAGACATTACTTGTACGGTACCAAATGCACCATCTACACCGATCACAAGAGTCTCCAACACATTTTCGACCAACAACATTTGAACATACGGCAGCGTCGTTGGATTGAACTTTTGAACGACTATGATTGTGCCATAAAGTACCATCCTGGCAAGGCGAATGTTGTAGCAGACGCCTTGAGCAGGAAGGAATCAACTAAACCTCGTCGCGTTCGGGCGTTGCAACTCACCATTCATTCATCGTTACCTGATCAACTCCGTTCTGCCCAGCTAGAAGCTTTGAAGGAGGAAAACCTTAAAGCTGAAACTATGCACGGTGCCGACAAGCACCTAGAGCGAAGGCCTGATGGCCTGCACTACTTCGCAGAACGCATATGGGTTCCTTTATTCGGGGGACTACGGGAGCTTGTCCTTGATGAGGCTCATAAGTCCCGGTATTCTATTCATCCCGGTTCGGATAAGATGTACCAAGATCTGAAGGTGCTTTACTGGTGGCCAAACATGAGGTCGGACATAGCCTCATACGTGAGCAAATGCTTGACCTGTGCTAAGGTCAAGGTGGAATACCAGAAACCGTCGGGTCTCTTGCAACAACCTGAAATTCCGGAATGGAAATGGGAACGGATTACTATGGATTTTGTCACACAACTTCCTAAATCACCAAGCGGGAATGACAAGATATGGGTGATTGTCGATCGGTTGACGAAATCAGCTCATTTTCTTGCCATTAAGGAGACCGACACCATGGATCGTTTGGCTCGTCTTTACTTGAAAGAAGTTGTTTCTAAGCACGGGGTACCAGTTTCTATTATCTCGGATCGTGACTCCCATTTTACTTCTCACTTCTGGAAGTCTTTGCACAAGGCTTTGGGTACCCAACTAGACATGAGCACGGCTTATCACCCACAGACTGACGGTCAGAGTGAGCGCACGATTCAAACTTTAGAAGACATGCTGCGGGCATGTGTAATCGATTTTGGCAAGGGTTGGGAAGCTCATCTGCCGTTGGTAGAATTTTCGTACAATAACAGTTATCACACGAGCATCAAGGCGGCTCCGTTCGAAGCACTGTACGGACGGAAATGCCGTTCTCCTCTTTGTTGGGCTGAAGTGGGTGAGAGTCAACTCACTGGGCCTGAACTAGTGTACGAAACTTCGGAAAAGATCGTACAGATTCGTAACCGGTTGGCAGCGGCACGGGACCGGCAAAAGAGTTATGCCGATCAGCGTCGCAAACCATTGGAATTCCAAGTCAATGACAAGGTACTTCTAAAAGTCTCACCGTGGAAGGGCGTCATACGCTTTGGGAAGCGTGGAAAACTTAATCCGCGGTATGTCGGCCCATTTACGATCCTGGAACGGATTGGGCCGGTGGCATATCGTCTTGATTTACCGACGGAGCTCGGTAACGTACATAACGTCTTTCACGTGTCAAACTTGAAGAAGTGTCTGGCTGACGAGTCTCTCATCGTTCCACTAGAAGAGATCAAGGTTGATGATCGTCTTCGGATTGTGGAAGAACCTGTGGAGATCCTTGATTACAAGATTCGTAGCCTGCGTCACAGCAAGATTCGTATCGTTAAGGTTCGGTGGAACTCGAACCGGGGACCGGAATATACGTGGGAACGGGAGGATCAGATGAAGTCTAAGTATCCTCATCTTTTTCCTAAGGAAGCGTTCGAGTCGAGACATGTCTCTTCTGCAGCTGAATGAATCTCGGGGCGAGATTCCTTTTAACGTGGGGATGATGTGACAGCTCGGGTAAATCTCTCTTTTGGTTTCTATCTTTTGTTTGTTTCCTTCGTTATTCTTTTGTTCTTTTGGTACTTGTGCAAATTTTCGGGACGAAAATTCTTTTAACGTGGGGATGATGTGACACCCGGCAAATTCTGGTTAACAACGTTGTCTAGATGAAAGTCTACCTTAGCGAGTCACGCGTATATTGTACTTAACTGGGTTAGTTAAGTCGGGTTATGGTTCGGGAACTATTGGTTTAGTCTAGAGGATCATTGGATGTTGGTCTAGAGGTTCATTAGATGTCGGTCCTTAACCAAGTGTACAAACGGTGACGATCGGTGGGATCGTCAGGGCATACGGAACATACGAGTCTCGAGTCTCGGGAATTGGTGAACGAGTGTGAATATGTGTATTTACTTGTGTTATGTGTTTACAATCATTATGTGACTTGTCGGTACGTTAATATGTGTTAACATATGTTAAAACGGGGTTTAACGCGCAAAACACACGAAACAGGCCCATATAGGCGATCAGGATAGCCCAATCGCCTATATGTGGTGCGACTGGGGATCATGTGGTGCGACTGGGGACTGATCGCATGACTGTTCATGCGATTAGGCCCCGATCGCATGAACTTACATGCGATTAGGCTTCCTGATCGCGTGTAAAGCTGCATAATCGCATGTTACGTGCTGGACGACTAAAAACGACTATAAATACCATACTTAACCTCCTAAACTTCATTATACAAACCCTAGTCGTCCCATAACCCGCCCCAACACATAAACAACCTCTGGAAGGCGATTTTTGATCAAAACACAAGGTTTCAAGCTTGAATCATCATTCTTTCATAATCCCAAGTTTGGTTTTCATCCACAAATCTTTACAAACGGTGACGATCGGTGGATCGTCAGGGCATACGGAACATACGAGTCTCGAGTCTCGGGAATTGGTTAACGAGTGTGAATATGTGTATTTACTTGTGTTATGTGTTTACAATCATTATGTGACTTGTCGGTACGTTAATATGTGTTAACATATGTTAAAACGGGGTTTAACGCGCAAAACACACGAAACAGGCCCATATAGGCGATCAGGATAGCCCAATCGCCTATATGTGGTGCGACTGGGGATCATGTGGTGCGACTGGGGACTGATCGCATGACTGTTCATGCGATTAGGCCCCGATCGCATGAACTTACATGCGATTAGGCTTCCTGATCGCGTGTAAAGCTGCATAATCGCATGTTACGTGCTGGACGACTAAAAACGACTATAAATACCATACTTAACCTCCTAAACTTCATTATACAAACCCTAGTCGTCCCATAACCCGCCCCAACACATAAACAACCTCTGGAAGGCGATTTTTGATCAAAACACAAGGTTTCAAGCTTGAATCATCATTCTTTCATAATCCCAAGGTTTGGTTTTCATCCACAAATCTTTACAAACGTTTTTAATCAATCCCTAATGGTCCAGACCTGTTCTTAAACGAAAAAGCTTTCTGAAAATCATTAATAAGGGTTGTTAATCGGATTATAACTAATATACATGCGTTATGGGTGTGTATGATTAGAAAGCTAGGATTTTTATGATTCAGGATGATGGATTGATATGTTATTTTGTTAGATCAGAATTGATATTGATAGTATGATGATAGGAATCTGAGTAATTGATTATTAGGGTTATTGTTATGCATGTTAGTATGATGATTGCATGCTATGTATATGGTGTTTGGATTATGTGATTTCATGTAGGACTGATAATACGAGGCAAAACGAAGGGTTTTGGTTGAAACATGTTTAGGATAGTGTTTGGGATGATATTGGGTAGTTACACACGTTCTGGATCTGACTTGGAGCGTTAAACGCGCGAAAAACTGGAACAGCAAGGTTACAGGCGATTAGGATTCCTAATCGCCAGTTTTACATGCAATCAGGGCCAAATCGCATGACTTTACATGCGATCAGCCCCAAATCGCATGAATTTACATGCGATCAGCCCTAATCACGTGAACTTACATGCAATCAGCCCTGATCACGTGAACTTACATGCAATCAGCCCTGATCACGTGAACTTACATGCAATCAGCCCTGATCACGTGAACTTATATGCAATCAGCCCTAATCACATGAACTTATATGCAATCAGTCCTAATTGCTAGTTTACGTTTCCTAATCGCGTGTACTACTGTTGTAAGTGTAGATTAGCATTCCGAGACCCGATTTGACATGTAGTAACATGCTAGGAACCTTGTAACATATATGGTAACTTGGTAACATATGTTTGGATGTGATTCGGTGATACGTGAACTATGTGCTATAACTTGTTGTGCGTTATCGTAGGTTAAGTGTGATTGCATGATTGTCTGTTTAAGAGCGTAAACATAACACGGGGAGTCTCGGGTCACCAATGGGATGTCGGGTCTTGTACTTTGGGTCAGTTAAACAGTCACGGTGTTTTCAAACAAACTTGGTTATGGTCTGGACATCTAGGGACTAATTAACCTGCGGGTTATTAGTCTAAGTACTTGTAACTGTCATATGTTAGGTCGCCGCTTACGGGACTAGCATAGCAGCTGGGTTTACTCGGGTTAAGGAGTAACGCAACTTAAGGTGAGTTTACGGCCCCTCTTTTAAACTGGTTTCATACTTTCGGGGGAGAAAACATGTGTTAAAACGATTATTTGGTAACTACTGTCATACTATGGGTTTCTATTGTGTACTACACGATCTTTGGAAGTCCCGGGGGGAACCATGAATGTGCGGGTTTGCACAACGGGGAAATGTGAATAGCGCTATTGGGAGTGACCAACCCCGCTCGTCGGCTTGGAGGGCCGGGCGAGTGCATATTGTCTCAAACAGGAACAACAGGAACAATTGGTACTTTTCGGGCACAACATCTGGTATTCGAGTTAGTAATGGTTTTCCAATCGTGGTAGTAACAAAACGTACGCCTAGCTAGCGTATACTGGTTTTCGATTTATTATAGTATGGACAGGTGGACTTGGTACTTGGATACAAAACCTGTAAACTCACCAGCATTTTTGTGCTGACGTAAACTTTTACATGTTTTCTCAGGTCGCTAAGGTAGCACGACTGGACTAGGGCGCACGCGTCTGCACGGCGTCTAACTAGGGTTGCATGGTCTTTTGAACGTTGAACTATTATTTCATTGTTGGGATACTGTTTTTGAATAAGCTTCCGCTGTAAACGGGATTTTAAACTATGTTTTGAAATTGCATTTATATTCATTTAGACTTGTTTATTGTGATCGTTGGTTTGGATCCTGGTTTGTCATGCGCCTCGCGGTAAAACTCCGCAAGTGGATTTTGAGGGTGTGATAGAGAGGGAGAGAGAAGGGTAATAATAATAAAGCTGAGAAGGAGTTGATGTTGGGTGATATTACCCTTGTTTAAAGAAGAAAGAGGGAGGAATCGAGAGTGTTGACAAAAAGTGAAAAGTTCCTTTGAGTGTTGCAGTGAACAAGAAAGAAATCTAGAGAGAGAGTCTCGAGAGTAGTTTTTGAAAAGGGCAAACCTTTTGGAATTTTTCATAATCATAATAATAATAATAATAATAATAATAATAATAATAATAATAATGTAACGCCCCAAAAACCCGCTTCATTTAAAGACGTTGATAGGCGGGATTAATAAAAAAATGATGTTGAGTCAAGAGGGCGGGATTAATAAAAAAATGATGTTGAGTCAAGAGGTTATAAGTTGGAGGGTGGAAATTGTCAAATATCCAAAGTCCATATGAAAAAGTGTTAAATAGGATGATAACACCAAAAACACACACTTGGTGTGTGTTTTGGTCGATTATCAGGAAGAAGAAAAAGGGCTCCAACCCTAGTCCAACTACCAAGCTTGATTTAGCAAGAATTCAAAGGGGAAATCGATGCATTATCCAAAAATGGACCATTTAAGGTCGATTGAACCCAAAGGTACCTTCTATTTGGTAGATTTTGATGTTATGATTCATTTTGGATTTGATGAAAATTTAGGGTGTATGTGAAAAACGTGAATCAAGGATGGATGAAGGTGTCTAGATGTTGATAGACACTAAAGGAACCATAATTCATGATACTACATAAGGCTATGCTTGATTCATGTGCTAATTAGATTGTTTTACACCTATGTTGGAAGTGGGTGTTGGTCTTAGTGTAATCCAAGACCATTCTTAATTAGTTATTGGATGTTTTGAAAAGAAAGTGGTGATTTGCTATGTTTGATAACTATGGAATGAAGGATATGTGGTGTAGGTAAATAATATGATGATTGATGTTATGAGCTATGAAGCTAAGCATGAAATAATTGTACATTGAGCTTAGAATGTTGTACGCACACCATGTGTTCGATGAAATGTTTAGATGAACTTGGGTACAAGTAATTGATGAGAATTAATGGAATAGGATGATTGTAGGAAATTAATATAAAGGATGTGTTTCTATGGAAACCATGTGTGAATTATAATGGATTGTATGTAAGTATGTATGTAAGCACATAAGTGATCTTATGGTTGTATGGGTGTCCTATGATGTGTGAAATTGTATGCAAGACTCGATAAGTATGAAAGTAATGTGATAGTTGGTGCAATTGATAGTAGGTTAACATGGGGATTTCGTCTTAGGGAGAGATCATGTGGGAATTAGTTGATTGTATGAATTGGTAAGAAGTATGCATTAGTAGTATGTACACTATGCTTAAATATTATGATGTACACGATGTGTTGATTAATTGGTGTGAAGAATGATCTTGTATCTTAATGAGATGTGAATATGATGTTTATGGTGAATCTTATGTGATCTAGTACATCAATATGGACATATGTTTCTAAGTAAGATGTTGGTATAGTTGGAAGTGGACTTTCTGGAAAGTCAACAATGTTAAAATAACATGGTTATGCTTCCCAAACTTGATTGTGTGATTAGAAACACTATGTGACGCATAACATGTTAAAACTATGAGACATATATGATAATAAGTGGTATTACTATGTGAGAATAAATGTGGTTGTGAATGTATGTTTTAGATATGATAGAAGTTGACTAATGAAAGTCAATGTGATATTTGGTTGAGAATGGTTGTTAGTGTGTTATGATCATGTATGCTAACAATGATGTGAACATGATGATATGAAAGGATAGGAAGCTAATGGGTCAAGAGGAGGCAAATAAACAAGCATGAACTTGGAGGACTTGAGGTAAGTGATTTCCGAACTTAACTCGCATCTATGATATTGAATTATGTTCACATAGAATGGGAATCTTGAAGGAGTACATGGTTTTGGACTTGGGTCGAGTTTTTGTTGCTCGACCATTTCTTTATAGGAATGAAATTTCCTTTTCATATCCCAAGTGGCCATTTTCTCGTATTCAAGCTGCTTGAATGCGGAGAGAGTTTCTTCTCTAAACCCGTTAACTTTTGACTTACACTGCTCAGTACAACAAAAAGCGACTAACATATCAGAATATACCTCAGTTGCAGGAGCAACAAAAACGGGTGAGCAGTCAGAGTTTGAATTCGAAGATGAAGTGTCAGAGGCGGATGAGCATGTTGTAGCAGAGGTGTTGCTTTGAGTCTTCAGCTTTGCACGCTTAGCATGTTCTTTCACGAGTAAGATTAACTCATCTGACGTCATTTTGGACCAATTTGTTTCTGTAATGATCCAATTTACATACTCAAACCAGTTGCAAGTCGGCTGATCTGGTACTTTAACTGCAGAATTGATCGATTTAAAATCCAAATTTGAAAATGCCGATCATTTTAAAAAATTCGATTGTTCTAGTAACAAAGTCAAAAAAATAATCAATACTCAGTTAAAATTCAAACCAAAGGAAGTGAGGAATAAAGGTTTGGGGTTTGTGGAAATTCCGCCACCCTTTAATGAAAACTATTTCTCAATTCCCATGTCGGATGAAGAGTTGTTGGCTCTTCCTGTTAAAGGATACGGTCCTCCAATAGAAGAGCCAACCAGTCGACCATCAAGGGATCAAATTGAGATCTCCAAACCTGAATCAGTCCCTATCCGAATCTCTAAACCCAAGAACAAACAACCTAAGCAGGAGCAGGCTCCATCAAAAACCTTTGTCAAGTCTCAAGATGCTTCAAAGCAGACTGAGACATTAAATTTTGAGAAAAATAAAGAAATTGATAGTTTTTGATGTGAAAAGAGATGAAGTTCCAGTTTCAAATGACACAACTAAATTGAATGATGTCTTAAAAGAAACCGTTTTTGAAACTGAACCAAAAATTGAGCAAACTGAACCGACCGGCCAATCAGACTCAAATGTGCCCTTTAAGTTTGATTTCATGAAAACATTCAAAAAGGTTTATGAAGAGTACATGGCACCACAGACCGTTGAACCAGCTGCCCTACCAACTTCTGAAAGTGACTCCAAATGTGAATCACCCGAAACAACCGAATTTGAGAAATCAGTATCGGTTGAATCTAGTGAGCCTAGTTGTGAGTCTTCTAGAGTAGCTTAGTCAACGGGGGATTCAGTATAGCCACCACAAGTCTCTGAATCAAGTGGCTCAACTGAATCAAATGACACACCCTCGACTGAGCCAGAATCTGAAGAATCTGTGTGTTCAAGGCCAGTCGAGACTAAACAAGAATGTGAGGATCCCTCATCCAAAACTATTGGCACAAGTGTGGTAAAGCCAATAGTCCCTGAATTTAAATGTGTGAACGTTACTGATGCTTCTACTTCATGTGCAGTTTTAGTAAAAGTAGAGGTTAAGGTTGAGGGGGATGATTTTGTTTGCACTAACAATACAGGTGTTTGTGTGAAACAGTCTAATTTGTCTGCAGATGTTGTTCCTTATATTAACAAGACTGTTTCAGAGCTATCTGTTAATGGCACGACTGATAAATATGTGCCACCACATAGAAAAACTACATGTGCTAACTCTCATGTACAAATTCCTGATATTAAACAGAAAGATCAAGGGCAATCTGCATCACAAAGACAATCTTGTTCACACGGGTGTTCAAGATCTTCTAAGAGCAGAAAGACTGGGAAGCCTGCAAACAAATCATCCAACAGATCCCATCACTTACATTCATCAGTGGGATCTAACAGATCGGGATATGCTCCCTTTGCAAAGAAGCAGACATGTTACACCTGTGGAAGACCTGGTCATATTGCAAGAAACTACGCACATCATCCTTATGTGCCCTACTATAGACAATATCAGAAGGTTATGCCTAGGGATAACTACTACTCCAAGCCAATGAAGGTTGAGAAACCTAAGGCTAGGAAGAATGCAAATCCTAAAGTTAAACCTTCTGATGGAGACTGGAATGCTACCAAGAACAAGCGAAAGGTTGTTCCTCCACAGAAATCAAAACAACCTGGGAAATCAAAAGCTACTACTCCGAAAGTAGCAAAACCAATTCTTAAGCCTAAGCAAGTCTGGAAAGCAAAGGCGGCAACAACACCAGTCCTAAATGAGAAAAGGGATATGTGCTTGAGGGAAGTGTGCTACGTTGACGCTTCAGGAGTTCCTAGGACCGCGATGGCCTGGGTACCAATGTTTAACTAATCTCCTTTCTTAATGCAGGGACATCCAAGGATGATTGTCGACGACCACTTGTATGTTGATAATGGTTGTTCCACGCACATGACAGGAGAAAATGGAGGTAAAATCAGCTAGAGAGGTACGCTCAAAACCTGATGCTTTTTATTCTGAACGTAATTGGTCTTTGATTCGAGAATGGTTTAGAAAAACACAAAAAGATTTTTCTTAGTTTTAGGTTGTAAATTTGTTCTTTAAATTTTCAATTTTAAGCACAAATTTAGGGGGATATACCCTCTCAGAAAAATACAAAAACAATAATAAAAAAATTTTCAGAAAATGATATTTCGTGGTGCGAAAAAAAGAAATGATAGTACATCAGCTGTTGAAATGTCACACTTTAAAATTGAAAAAAAAAATTAAATTGAGTGTGGTTGCAGCTCCATTATATGATGTACCGGCAAGCAAACTACACAACGAACTTAGTCCAAAACATGCTAAAGATAAAGGACTGTGTAGCTTGTGGGTAACACATCATTGGCGTATGATTTTATGATCTTAAATCTTGTGTTGATAGATTGCCAAAATCTGAGATTTCGGGTCTTTAAATTGTTGATACATCTGGGATGTCCTGGCTGCCCCTCTGCTGCATCCAGATATATGCTGACCTAGGCACAGTCAGGACGTCTTAAAAGAGCAATAAGGAAATGCCAAAACCCAAAATTCTCAAAGAGAATTCAAGCTAAAGGCACAAATCAAAAGCCTAAAGCAATGATCATACCGAAACATTTGGTATTTTCCCTAACCCTGGTCGAGAATCCATTGGTCTCTCTGTTGCATCCAGATATATGCAGACCTGATCACCGATGATCTTGACCTTGTAAATCATACAGATGTCAGCAATTTACTCACCTATGAAGAAGCTTTGTGCATACCTTGATCGCGGGGGTATGTCATGATGTGGGACACACAGTTATTTCGGTCTAACACACATTAAGAAAATAAGAAAACATCGGACTTGAAGACGTGTGTGTATGTTTGTTTAAGTGGATAAACGATGCTGGTAATCGTCTTGGACTGCTTTCTGGCACTTTAATAAGTATACCAAAACAAATATACTAACGGTGTGTTGCATTTTAACAAAGCTGATATGATCTTCTTACACATGATTCTCACAAAAAGATGCACTTTAAATAGTTTGAGGTTTATTTTTAATTTTGTTTATCTTTTATAAAGTTGACCATTCTTGAGGATTTGACCGATTCTCAAACAAAATTCAGGTTTTGAGAAATTAACATGGAAGTACACAGATGTACTTGGTGTTCATGGGTATACTGGACCCTCTGTGATATCAATTGTTTGCTTACAAAATTATGAGAATTTGCAGAATTTGATTCAAATCAAGAAATAGGGGTTGATGAAGAATGAAAGAGTTCCAGTTGCTGACAAGCATGAATCACCTCAATGAGAAGATGTACGTGAGTCAGAAGAACCTGAAGTGAATCATCTTTTGACAATGAAAGTACAAGTGAAGAAGTACCTGAAAAGTTGTTTAAAAACACAACGCATCAACTAACCTGTCCTAGCATAATGCTTTGGCGGATCAACAAGGTTCGGAGCTAAGAAATTCGAGCTCAACCTTTCAATCAACGACTGCGCACCCTCCTGAACTTGATTATAGACCACATGTGCAGGTTCCCAGCCATGTAAATGGAAGGGCATGTCAAGACTGGTTGGGTCTGGTCTCTGCCTTTCTGTTTCGTGTATGGTGCAGCGAGTAAGGTGAGTCTGTTGGCTTGATGGTTCCAGTCAGATTGGTTATGGCGCAACAGTTGGTTACGTTGAGTTTGGGCCTCGTCTTCTATTCATTCTTTGTCTCAGGTCAAGTCTTTCGGTTAAGAATAGAGTCGGTCAACATCAGTCAACCATGGTCAACTGTGGTCAATATTCCATCCAGTCAAAGCTGGTCAACGGATATTCAGACACGAGCACGTGTCGGTTCGCGAATGTACAACAGGGAGGTATAACGCATACCCGACTCTTTGGTTTAATTACTTTGCTTTTTATTGTTCTATGTATAAGAATATAGTCTAAAGCTGTAACGAACCGACTTGTAATAAAAGCTTGAAGTGGTAAAGAAGCGATTGATAAAAACGGTTACACATGAATTCATATTATGAAATATTTATATAAACATATACATTGGTGCATATGCCAGCTTATTATTCTAGCGAAAAGTATTCTTTTTAGGCTCATGGAAATCAGCGAATAAATTGTTGATAACATGCATGAAATTCGAATAGTGAAGTCTGTAAATGTCTATACATATATCTACATTATTAAACCCATTACTCAAAGCTGATACTAGTCGCCTGACCATTTTGTCTTCGGACTAATGAATAATAACTTACACTTGTACAAACTATTTCGACTACTATCAAATGTCGAACCATATATACATATATGTTTCCTATCAAAGCATATATTTCACATTTATTATAATCTTAATGACTTAAACTTTTTTCCGCATATAAAGACTTGATGAATTGTATTGCGTTTTGTTTTGTTTTGGACAATAGATGTTTTGGGATAAAATATAGACAACTTGAGTTGTCTGGTTTCTTACAAAAACAGAGGAAACTCTGCTCAAATTTTTATAAAATATAAGCAACATATCGGATGGTCAAATCTATTACTTTGTGCAACTAAAGCTACGGATTACAAGTAAATTCTATTAGCAAACCTTACTTTATCATGCTAGAAATATATATACTTATATATATAAACCTAATATATACACTATCCAACCTATGAAACAAGTTAACATTCGAGTTAGGTTGTACAAATATTATTTTCTTAATACAAAATGCGTCTTTAACAATTACTTCAAACGCGACCCTGAATATAATATATAAAGTATTTACTTCAAGTAACTATACATATGAATACATTTTGTGACACCAAACCAAGTTACTATCGGTTCGTTAAGTTATACACATTAAGACACGTATTGTTTACAATACGAGTCCAGGTAGTTGAATCAACTATCTTTACAACCAAGAAACGAAACACGCTTATTTGCATTAGAGTTTAAGGCATCCTTTACTTGTAATAGGACACAAGAGATTCGGTTAATCCAGCTTCAGACATTGTCTGCTATTCTTTCATAATGCACTACAGGTGAGTTCATACTTGTTCCCCTTTTATTCTTTATTCTTTGGGGCTCAACATGTATCACTATCAAAACTTAAACGATTTCATACTCTTAAACTATTATGCTCAATCCATTAAACATACTTATATGCTATTTGCCATGCTTACGATTCTTGATACTTAAACATAATTCATTAACTATTATTAGCCCACTTAACATGTATAGCGCTATAGGAGTAGCACCCCACCCACTTTATGGGTCATTGTTAAGAATCAAACGGACCTAGCATGAATATGTTAGGTATATGCAGTAGACTCGCGGGTTTGAGTTATATATGTTCTTTGTATGGTATGTATGTGCAATGCTATAGTATGAGATTCGAGTAAATCATTCTAATTACTAAGTATGTAAACCAAAACTAGTATGCTCACTAATACTTTATGTGTTGACGGATATTTTATACATGTTGTAGGAAAAGCTTGATGAGACGATACAAGAAACATCACTTAGACCCTCCGTAGTGGAGGGCGTGATATTGAAAAAAAAATAGCGCCCCCCCCCCCCCAACACCGCTACGGGGGGGGGGCTTTATTTTTCAAAAACCTGCTATGGCGTGATACAAGTAACGCCCGGAACAAAAACCCCCAACCAATCATGCTTTGACACCTCATACTCTCTCTCTCTCTCTCTCATTATTATTATTTTATTATTTTTTTAATTTAAAAGATATAATAAAATATTAATAGGGGCTTTATAAATAAAGCCCCACCACTACACCCCGTTTTCACTTTATCTCTCCATGCTGACTCAGCTGCCACGTGGACCAATCAGAAAGGGGGGCTTTATATATAAAGCCCCCCACTACGCATGGTCTTAGGATTTGGCCTTAGAAACAAACGAACACAATCTTTATTTTACTTCATGCTTCAAGTTGATGTATTTTTCTCATGAACAAATTGTATACTTGTTGAATCTTAGATACGAATGAAATCTATTTTAATCTATTGTCACAATTTAATGTTATAAAGTCTTTGAACAATCTATCACAAGTCGCGCCTCGATGTATTTCGCCATCGGTTGGGGTGTGACATTTGGTGAAGTAATCGATGGCTACCACTAGGTATTTGACGTTGCCCGGAGAAGTGGGAAAAGGTCCCACTAAATCAATAGCCCACTTTTGGAAAGGCCACGCTGATGTAACCGGTACCAGGTTTTTATTTGGCCTGAGCGTACCTGGTGCGTGTCGTTGACAAGAATCGCATTTCCGCAGCTCAGTTACTGCGTCAAGGTGCATCCCTGGCTAATAGTAGCCCGCATTCATGAGCTTTGCGACGACCATTCTTGGGCCCGCGTGCAATCCACGGGACCCTTCGTGAATGTCTTTGATCAAGTATGTAGCCTCCGCAGAGTCTACACATTGTAATAACGGCTCGAGGTAGGAGCGTCGGTATAAAATACCGTCAATGACCTCGTAATGTAAGGCTTTGTGTTGGAGCTTTCTGGCTTCTGCTCTGTTGGATGGGAGGATTCCCTTGGTCAAATAAGCCATTATGGGGGTGATCCAAGAATTTCTTCCCGTTTGAACCACATTCACTTGTCGTTGTGGTACGGATGGGTTTTTTAACACCTCGACACGCACATCTTTGGCCATGTGGTCAAATACAGTTGAAGCCATCTTGCTTAAGGCGTCTGCTGGCTTGTTCTGGTTGCGCCGCACGTGAGTGACTATGCAATGGGTAAAGCTGCGCATTAGCTCTTTAGTGTGTTCCAAGTACAAAATCATGGATGGCTCTCTTGCTTCATATGATCCATCTATGTGGTTGGCTACCAACATAGAGTCAACATAAGCTTCAATGTGTTGAACTCCCATCTTTTTGGCTATGCGCAGACCTGCCAGGAGTGCCTCATATTCTGCCTCGTTGTTGGTTGTTAGGAAATCGAGCCTTATGGCAAAAGTATGCTCTTTTCCCTCCAGCGTTATCAGGCGTAACCCCGCACCAGCCCCTTCGTCGTTACAGGCACCTTCAGTGAAAATCTCCCACTTTTGTGTAACACCCCAACCGATGGCGGAAACATCGAGGTGTCACGTAGTGACGATTGTTCAATAGCTCATGGTACTAAAGTGTAAATTTGAATACATTGATTTGAATAATTTTACATTGAAAGGAAATTACAGTATACAATAGTTCTAAAGCGTCAAATCTATCTAAAATACAATAAAGTCAAAGCTTAAATATAAATCCAAAAGCTAAAAAGAAGCGTCGCAAAATAACCTGAAACATGTACGAAAATAGTATATGTCAATACAAAAATGTATTGGTGAGCATACCCTGATTTGAATACATATAGTAAGAAAAGTGTTTAGCAATTCATGTGCGGTACCATTTGCAATTATGTAATAAGTAGTAACAGTCAAAACCAAGCCTATGAATAATGACTAACACATGACTAACAATTTGAATAATGAATTAACAAGACAATGACCAAGATTCTCTCAACAGAGTCTCAAGGGGGTATACCATAGTACTATTCATTGAAATGCTAGGCCGCCCAGCGGTTAATGATTTTGACTAAGCATACACACAAATTCACATAAGGCAAACACACATGAGAATTGCATTAAGTATAAGAAATAGAAACTTGATTAATAGGTACATGAATCACCCCCAAAGTAGTAAAACAGTAAAAAGGAGAAAGATATACTCACATGTAAGCGAAAAGCAAACGCAAGCATATAGCAACCATGTAGCAAAGTCTGAAGATGTATATGTGCATCGCGCTACCCATCCCCTAAAGTATACATTATCACTTTAAGATGCATGTTGGTTACGTATCCTATTCACCCAACTAAACTGATCATGATTTACTAGTTATGTTTTCAAATGTTTTAACTCAACGACTGTTGAAATATAGTGTAAAACTTCTTGAAAATATATATTTATATAGAATATGTATATATATATATATACACGATTGTATGGTAAAATGTCATAACAAAAACTTGTACTCTTGTATGTGAATCATGTTTGGGGTTTATTTATTTAACAACTAATAATATTTATTTTAATCCGAGTCATAACTCGCATAAAAGACATCAAGGTTTCTTCGTTTTCTTTAACTTTTAAAATCATGGTTTACATATAAAAGTTTATAGAAAATGAAGAACTTATTTTTATAAATTTGACCTTGCGAGAATAAATAAAACAATTAATCCATATGCCAAGACTTTTGTAGTTTGTCTAAAATCATGTATAGTGTTTATATATATACCAAAAAAATGGATAAGTGTAGTAAACCAATATTTAGTTCCTGTGAAAAATTAACATCGTGTGTATGTATATATATTTTGACATTAAAAGTAATTATTATTGTGTGTACATATATGTTTGAAAAAAAATCATGGATGAAAGATTAGCCTTTATGTATTGTTATAACAAAACATTTACTATATAAATGTGTTGGGTGACAAAGATTCGTTGTAGAAAAATGTATATAAAATATAAACAAAAGTATAAATGAAAACCATACCAAAAACTAGTAGGAAACAAAGGTTTAAGACTTGATACTTGAGGGCTTTGAGCTTGAACTTGTGAACATAAAACTTGAACTAGAAATGGTGAGAGAGACAGGTTCGGTTAAATCGTGATTATATATAGATAGGCGATGAGGTGCAAGGGTTAAAAAAATGAAGGTTTGTTGTGTTTGTGTGGAAACTTGCAAGACTTGGAAAAAAAAGTTGTCTTCTATTACTATAATAAATGACATTTATATACAAAATTAAAGGAAATGAATAACATTAACACACCTAATTGGAAGTTACTAAGAAAAATAATAATATGATGGTTCCATTCAAATTCCTAATATAAACAACAATCAATCTAAGGAATTAATTTAGAATTTTCAATTTGTCCCTTTTGTTTAAAGATAGCTAACATTTTAGGCCAGGCGATTTATTTTGACTTAAAAATAATAACCCAAAGTTATAATGAAATTAGTTTCATTTAGTGGATAGAAAGAATTAATAAAATATGTTTGCTAAATATCGATCGATTATACAACCAATTAAGATTGTTCATTCCATGTTATACAATCAAAATATATACATTATATATATATATATATGAAAACGAGTCTTCGGCTTAAACAAAAGAGTAAAAAAAATAAATGAAGTGTGACGATTAAATAATGACTTTTGCTGTTAAATAAATAATTCGATTTATAAGGTCTCAAATTTAAGGACTAAAAAAATTTAAGGACTAAAATTGTATATATAAAATAAAATTGAGGGTGGCAGATGTCACAGTCTCCCCTACTTTAGAAAATTTCGTCTAGAAATTCATTTCAAGTGGGGGTTTCTATGAAACAAAAGATATTGTAATAAGGCAAATAGGTTTTAAGAAATGTATCATTCTTGATTTGACAAAGTTTAAAGTAGTGTTTGGTTATGGTGGCTCGTCGGGGAAGTAATGCCGCAACCACCCCTCGTAGGTTTGTTCGATTGGGTCAGAGGTTGTCGTGAATATGGAAAGGATAACCGACAAAAATACGTGATTTTTGTTGGCGTTGACTCCAGTTTGAAGTTAGAAGGTTTGGCAATGTGGTTATGGTTATAAGAAAATTGTCTTGATCAATATCAATTAATAGATTTTAATGGTTTTATGATGCAATATGTTTCACTTGTGGGTTGGACGTTATAACAACAAAATAAATAAATAAATATAATAAATAAATATAATAAATAAATGATCATACTACAAGACTTGCAGATGCTAAGTTTGAAGAAGAAAGACAAAGCATTAATGTTTTTCTTTTATTTGATCTTATGTTTCATATGCATTGCACTAAATGCAATTATGGTTTTGTTGTTTCATGAATTCAAAATTTATTATTTTTTTAAGAGAATTGATATAATAATATTATTATTAGTAAAAGTCGGTATGGGACACTAATGATGAATCATTTAAGAATCCAACAACCATTGGGGTTGGTGGTCCAATGGCAAAGAAAAGCCTTTTAATACACTTAAAGTGTGAGGTCTTGAGTTCAAGTCTCATAATGCGCAAGAAATTCGCCTTTCAAAAAAAAATTAAGAATCCAACAAAATAATTGGGATTTGTTACTGCAAGGCTTTGAATATTCGGGTATTATAATTCTATCCAAACATTACGTTAAATACGGTTTATACTATTTTCTGTTTTGGTTTATTGTCACCATAGGTCCCTAAAGTTATAACTAAATATTGGAAAAGAAATGTTGGTTGTCACAGTCTCCCCTACTTTAGAAAGGTTTCTGACCAAACTTTATTAAGGTCATGCAACAAAATTTCGACTAACATAGAGTGTAAAAGTATATAAAGTTTAAGGTTTTTTGTAGCGGTGGTCAACAAGGAAGGCTCCAACATAACTAATTGAAGCTTATGTAAAATGTTCTTATCGAAAATGCTAGCTATTAGTCAATGATCTAACGAAGTGGTAATTATAAAGTAATGAGTAGGTTCTTGGTTAGACTCCCAGTCCGCTCCCGCAGTATCGTTTATGCTTATATATAGGGTGTACCGCAGCTGACCCACCACACTCCGGATACTTTGGACTCGTACTGATTGTCCACCAACCGCCTAAATAGAATTACACACCACCCTTACGTACCTGTAAACCCATGATTGCGTTCCGGACCGTAATCATCGATTTACCTTACACTAGGGTGTTATGCTTTTCCATAACCCTATCCTAAGTAATACTAGAAACAAATGCGTGCAATCAGGATATGCTAAGTAATTGATACTGCAATGAAACAATGACATGGTTAGAGGTCATTCCCTTTTGGGTTTACCCTTTAACCGTAATGAGAGTAACAGGTAAGTAATAGACATGGTTAGAGGTTCTTCCCTTTCGGGTTCACCCTCAACTGGTAACTTCTATTCACATCGTTGGGCTCTAAACACCTATATTGATAAACTCCGAGATTTACACCGTTCCCCTCGGATTAAAGAACTACTCTAACCCGAGTCGTACGTAGGCACTGGCTTAGATCCCATATGAGTTATCAACTAGTATGTTCGTTGGCCATGACGATGAACAAAATAATGTAAAGTATAGCAGGGTTTTGCTCAAAACAGGAAAGAAAACATGCATACCAAATATGTGTTCATGTAAGTATATAAGTATAGCATAAAATTTCGATTGAAAGGATAGTATAATATAAATCGAGTAAATCGCATAGTTGCGCAAAATGAAAGTAAACGAGTTCAACTCTTGCAAATAAGCAGTGTGAAAAAAAATCACAAATAACGTGTTAGAGATAACTATGGTGCAAGAATAAGATAATGAAATTTACGGCAAGTGAGAGTGCACGGAATAGGTGTAGTATAGCCACTGACACGCGAGTTAAAATTTAGTAACTTTACATATATGCATTATACGATAAAAGACATTTAGCAACATTCTGATAAGAGGATATGTTCATTGTTTAAACCAAAAGTTTTGCAACTGAAAGAGTACAAGTGTTAATAGATAAATTTTCGCAGTTTACTCAAACTTTGTGATATTTTTGAAAGAATAGTAGTAATGCATGAGACTAACTTTTTAGAAATCGAAGTGTGTTTTAGATTCAAAACAGGTTCACATGAAAAAATTTCGTAGGTACCCATTTTCATGTGTTTACGAGAAGTCGAGTTTGAAAAGTGTTATAAGGCATATTAATAGTTGCAAGTTTCTCCCGAAAACATATATTGGGTAGGTCGTATGAAAATAAAAGGTTTACATTTGATTTGTGAAAGATGCAATACAAGTTTATAAAATGCAAGATGAAACCATTTCATGAAGTATGTGTAATTCGAATGTGTTTCAAAAGACCGAAATTTAAAATGGCGTGAAGGTTGTGAATGATCCCAGATGCCTTGGTGAATTTTGGAAAATAGAATTTTTCATATTTAGACATTTATTTAACTTGTAGGTTGAAATCTCATTAAAGTCGAAATTTTTTAATTATTATGAAATGTTGAGAAAATCTAAGGGTTATTGGGTTAACTTGAAACTTTTTAATTGTCAAACTTCTACGAAAATTTATACATAAAAAGATCGTTTGTTTTTAAGGATTGTTAAGGCATCTCTTTGGGCTCATTGCGGCTACTTGTTTCAAGACACAAGGTGTATATAAAGTGTGTTCTAATTTGACGAATGGGCTTTGTGAAAAAACTTATAGGATAAGTTGTCAAATTAATCGTTTTAGAGATTTAAGGATATACTGTGACTTTGATCAAGTAAGTTTGTAAACATGGAGATATAATATAAGCTTTAATGTGATAATAAAACGAACAAAAAGTTTTAATAATGATGATAAGGAATTCAAAAGCGAATGATCAATGAATAATGACATATGAAACATCAAATGATTAAATTGGGTCTTCAAATGATAAACAAATATAAATATTAATGATATAAAACATTGGAATTGTTTCCATAGGAAACTTTGACTAATTCAAGTATTTGAAATTTCCTAGTGACTTGTGGGGGCGTACTTTAGCCTATAAGTGAATGCTCACCCTTCCAGATTGCACGTGCCCCATCACTAGTGAATTCCAAAGCTTTAGCGAGATGAAAAACGAGATACAAAAATAGATCCTTGAGAAATGGATTTCACTCCTAACTCAAAAATGTATTTCAAAATTGAAAACTATTATGGAATGAAACCAATCACTAAGTTAAGGACATCACTCCTAGCTTAGTGGTTAAGTTTCTTATTGAAGGAAATACTCTTTGAGGTGTGGATGTTACTCCTATCTCAAAGATATATTCCAAAGATAAATAACATATAGAGGAGTGAAACTAATCACCAAGGTATGGATGTCACTCCTAACTTGGTGATATCGTTTCGTTTGTGAAATACGAATGTCTTCTACTACAAGCAAAATACCAAAAAAAACGAGAAAGAATCATAGCTAAAATATCTTGAAAAAAATATAAGAATAAGAGAAATATACACGAGAGGACTCGTGAAAGTAAGCTTAGTTATAGACTAGGCTAAAAGGCATTCTAATAACCTAATTCCCTATAACCATGGCTCTGATACCAATCTGTAACACCCGAACCGATGGCGGAAACATCGAGGTGTCACGTAGTGACGATTGTTCAATAGCTCATGGTACTAAAGTGTAAATTTGAATACATTGATTTGAATAATTTTACATTGAAAGGAAATTACAGTATACAATAGTTCTAAAGCGTCAAATCTATCTAAAATACAATAAAGTCAAAGCTTAAATATAAATCCAAAAGCTAAAAAGAAGCGTCGCAAAATAACCTGAAACATGTACGAAAATAGTATATGTCAATACAAAAATGTATTGGTGAGCATACCCTGATTTGAATACATATAGTAAGAAAAGTGTTTAGCAATTCATGTGCGGTACCATTTGCAATTATGTAATAAGTAGTAACAGTCAAAACCAAGCCTATGAATAATGACGAACACATGACTAACAATTTGAATAATGAATTAACAAGACAATGACCAAGATTCTCTCAACAGAGTCTCAAGGGGGTATACCATAGTACTATTCATTGAAATGCTAGGCCGCCCAGCGGTTAATGATTTTGACTAAGCATACACACAAATTCACATAAGGCAGACACACATGAGAATTGCATTAAGTATAAGAAATAGAAACTTGATTAATAGGTACATGAATCACCCCAAAGTAGTAAAACAGTAAAAAGGAGAAAGATATACTCACATGTAAGCGAAAAGCAAACGCAAGCATATAGCAACCATGTAGCAAAGTCTGAAGATGTATATGTGCATCGCGCTACCCATGCCCTAAAGTATACATTATCACTTTAAGATGCATGTTGGTTACGTATCCTATTCACCCAACTAAACTGATCATGATTTACTAGTTATGTTTTCAAATGTTTTAACTCAACGACTGTTGAAATATAGTGTAAAACTTCTTGAAAATATATATTTATATAGAATATGTATATATATATATATATACACACACGATTGTATGGTAAAATGTCATAACAAAAACTTGTACTCTTGTATGTGAATCATGTTTGGGGTTTATTTATTTATTTAACAACTAATAATATTTATTTTAACCCGAGTCATAACTCATATAAAAGACATCAAGGTTTCTTCGTTTTCTTTAACTTTTAAAATCATGGTTTACATATAAAAGTTTATAGAAAATGAAGAACTTATTTTTATAAATTTGACCTTGCAAGAATAAATAAAACAATTAATCCATATGCCAAGACTTTTGTAGTTTGTCTAAAATCATGTATAATGTTTATATATATACCAAAAAAATGGATAAGTGTAGTGAACCAATATTTAGTTCCTGTGAAAAATTAACATCGTGTGTATGTATATATATTTTGACATCAAAAGTAATTATTATTGTGTGTACATATATGTTTGAAAAAAATCATGGATGAAAGATTAGCCTTTATGTATTGTTATAACAAAACATTTACTATATAAATGTGTTGGGTGACAAAGATTCGTTGTAGAAAAATGTATATAAAATATAAACAAAAGTATAAATGAAAACCATACCAAAAACTAGTAGGAAACAAAGGTTTAAGACTTGATACTTGAGGGCTTTGAGCTTGAACTTGTGAACATAAAACTTGAACTAGAAATGGTGAGAGAGACAGGTTCGGTTAAATCGTCATTGTATATAGATAGGCGATGAGGTGCAAGGGTTAAAAAAAAAATGAAGGTTTGTTGTGTTTGTGTGGAAACTTTCAAGACTTGGAAAAAAAAGTTGTCTTCTATTACTATAATGAATGACATTTATAAACAAAATTAAAGGAAATGAATAACATTAACACACCTAATTGGAAGTTACTAAGAAAAATAATAATATGATGGTTCCATTCAAATTCCTAATAAAACAACAATCAATCTAAGGAATTAATTTAGAATTTTCAATTTGTCCCTTTTGTTTAAAGATAGCTAACATTTTTGGCCAGGCGATTTATTTTGACTTAAAAATAATAACCCAAAGTTATAATGAAATTAGTTTCATTTAGTGGATAGAAAGAATTAATAAAATATGTTTGCTAAATATCGATCGATTATACAACCAATTAAGATTGTTCATTCCATGTTATACAATCAAAATATATACATTATATATGTATATATGAAAACGAGTCTTCGGCTTAAACAAAAGAGTGAAAAAAATAAATGAAGTGTGACGATTAAATAATGACTTTTGCTGTTAAATAAATAATTCGATTTATAAGGTCTCAACGTGCAAAATAAAAAATTTAAGGACTAAAATTGTATATATAAAATAAAATTGAGGGTGACGGATGTCTCATTTTGTGATTCATCTGGTGGAGTTGAAATTGATGATGCTTCGTTTAGACACTCTTCGATCTTGTCAGTTGGGACTTCCGTAACGAAGTCTGCTAAGATCTGCCTTTTGAAAGAAGGTATGGCTTTGTAGGTAATTGAATGTTCACCTAGCTCAATGGCCCATTTGGCTAGCCTTCCAGAAAGTTCTGGTTTACGCAGAATGTCGTTGATGCGGAAATAATTTAAGACATTGATAGGGTGGCCCTGGAAGTATCTACGTAGCCTTCTGGAAGCATGAATTAGTGCGAGGACCAACTTTTCCATTGATGAATAACGGGTTTCTGCATCAAGGAGTGTACGGCTGACATAGTAGATTCGGGTTTGTACCCCTTTCCTGTCAACCATGAGTATTGCGCCTACCGCCTTGTCCGTAACGAACAAGTATAGTGTGAGTGGTTCTTCTGGTAACGGCACAGTGAGTGTAGGTAGGTTGCTCAAACACTTCTTCATTTCTTGAAAAGTTGTTTCTGCTTCCGTGGTCCAATTGAAGTTAGACTTTTTCAAGCAGTTTTTTAGTGTGTCCACAAAAGGAAATGATTTAGACGCGTAGTTTGACAAAAACCTGTTCAAAGCTACGATGCGTCCCATCAATGTTTGGACTTCTTTGACAGAAGACGGGGATGGCATGCGCTCAATTGCTTGGATCTTGTCCGGGTTTGCGCGAAAACCATCTTTAGTCACTATAACCCCCAAAAATTTTCCTTCTTCCATCCCGAAAGAACACTTGCTTGGGTTCAACTTCATTCTTACACTCCGAAGTTGATCGAATGTTTTTTGGATATCGTTCAGCATTTGATCTTCTTCTCTACTCTTGATGACGAGATCATCCACGTAGACTTCCATGTTGACGTCGTTCTGTTTCACAAATGCGGTATCCATTAAACGCTGGTAAGTGGCCCAAGCGTTCTTGAGCTCAAATGGCATCTTTGTGTAGCAGAAGGTTCCCATATCAGTGCAGAACGCTGTCTTGTCTTCGTCTTCTTTGGCCATCTGGATCTGATGATACCCCTTGTAGGCATCAAAAAAACATTTGAATCTGAAAGGTGCCAATGAGTCGACTTTTAAATCAATCTCTGGCAGAGGATGGCAATCTTTGGGGCAAGCTTTGTTTAGATCCTTGTAATCCACACACATTCGCCAACTGCCGTTGGATTTTCCCACCATGACTGGGTTAGCGACCCAGGTTTGATATATGCTTTTACGAAGAATACCCGCCTTTAAGAGTTCCATTACTTGCTCGTTCATCTCCTTTGTTTTCTCTGGCCCCATGCTACGCTTCTTTTGGGCAACCGGTTCGGCAGTCTTGTAAACATTGAGCCTGTGCTCCGCAATGTGGCGCGGAACACCAACCATGTCAGCTGGCTGGAAGGCGAAGATGTCCATATTCTTGGTGAGAAGTTGTTTTAGTTGCGTGCGGATGGAGTCGGAGATTGCATGGCCGATGATGACTGTCTATTTCGGGAATTTAGGGTTGATAACCCATTTTTCCGGTTCGGTTCTGACAGTTAGCCTTATTTATTTTGCGGGTTTCTACGCATCAGTGGTATGACAGGTTTTATTCCCGCGTATGAAAGCTACGCCGGTCCGCGTGGGAAAACCTGCCATTTGGTGTGGTGTAGATGCGTTACAGTTGAATTTTGCTAGGCGTTCCTGTCCCAACAAAATGTCATGTGATGAGTTGACGGGAAGGACGATGAAATCGCACACTTCTATGCGCGAGTGTTTCCCATCTGAAAGTGTGACCGGAAATGTGAGCATTCCCAATGGGAATATCATCTCAGGTATGAAGCCTGAGATGGGCTCTGTCACGGGGACTAATCTTGCTTTATCATCATCATCCAGCTGGTCAAAGCATTGCTAGTACATAATATCGGTGCTACTTCCATTGTCTAGGAATAAATACCTTGTACGGTAATGTCCTACGACTCCCGTGATGATCAGCGGAGCTGTTGAAGAAGCTCCTCCTTTTACTCTTGGCATTATAACTTGTTCCTCTTTCCACGAGTCGTCGTTTGTGACAGCGAATGTTCGCTTGTGACTTGTGGCTCTATGAGTCATATTGCAGTTGTGGCGCAGAGTGTTATATACGTGATGCGCATTAAGATTGCGTATCTTCTTTTGGGGAGGCTCGCCCCCCTCTGTATGATCTCGCTGTTTTCTCCGCATGTGCTTCACAAGATGTGTTAGCTATCCGGATTTAATGGCATTCTCGATCTCCATTTTGAGGCCGGATGTTACAGATGGTATATGATATACGTTAAAATATACATAGTTAAATCCCCGATTAAACTCCCAAATTACGCGTTTTCGACCATAATTGCACGAATTTGGTACTCAACCGCTTTATATGTTTATTGCAGGTCTTAAACGACGTCCCACGAGCAAAGTCGAAGAAACCGGGCGAAAATCGGACAAGACGGAAAGTTTCTGCAAAATCGGCCAAGTCTGGAAAGAGTGCACGGTCGTGCACCCCAGGTGCACGCCCGTGCGGGCTCATGTGGCTCGGACACAGACGAGCTGCACTGCCAGTGCGACCTGGCGTGCAGCTGATGTTCTCGGGCACCCTGATCAGCACGGCCGTGCGGGTGCCCGTGCGACTCAAGTTCTCGAGTGCACTGCCAGTGCACCAGGCAGTGCACACCCAGCACCCGGCTACCACCAGACCCGCACGCCCGTGCACCCTAGGTGCACGGCCGTGCGAAATATCTAGATATTTTCAGAGGTCAATCAGCCACTTGCCCACTTGCACGTCAACTCGTCATGATAAAGTGCACGGCCGTGCACTTTAGGCACACGGCCGTGCACAAAATCAAACTTTCTATAAAAACAGAGCACAACACACTGATCAAGTATTGGGTTTTGGAGAGACGATCTGGGCGATTTCTGGACCAAAGAAGCTGCTGGGAAGCCGTTTAACAAGCCCGGGACGCCGTCCGATCCAACCATCATCATCATCTGATCCTTCACGTTCAAAATTTATGGTTTGATCTATAAACTTTTAAGTAGTTCAAATCTGAATATTTTGGCTTGTATGTGATGTTTATTTAGTAGATCGTACGCCTACGGGCAAGAACACTAGTATGTAGTATGTTAAACAATCATTTGCATAGTTAATCATGTCTTCTATGAATTTGGCGTTTTTCATGTTTGAATCTTGATGATCATAGTGCAACCTCGTTTCATTGTTAATGGATTTGTAGTTATGTTTGAATGACTTTGATGATTATCGAATGTGTTAGGGGGATATATGTTGAAAAACCGTCCGTTTGATCGTCCGGTAGTAGACTAGTTAACTTGTTAATAAGTTTACACCATGAAACTGTAACCGGGTATTGGTTTGGTTAAAGTCAGTCGAATAATGATTAGAAATGCTTACCGGCCCGTAAAAGGGTTTTAAAAGCTTAATGGTGTCGTTACTAGTCTTTGACACGGTTAATGATCTTTGGTAGTTATTTTGGTAAAAATAGCGATCTTAGTAGATCTTGGTTCAAAGTTGGTAAAATGGAATAGGTTGTGAAATGCTCTACGTTATGCTAGTTTAGGTGGCCGTGTTGTGTATTCGGTAATGCTTTCCTGAATTAGTGAGGTTAGAAAACTCTTAACAGATGACTAACTTATCTTTAGAAGATCTACGTGAGATCATATCAGTTGCTCGCTAATAAACGATTTGAAGTGGTTAACGTGTGTATTCGTGTTAGCTTTCTGTATAGTTGTCATGTTAGGATGCCCAAAAGGGACACTAACTGTCGGAAAATGGGAATGTTGATTACACGCCTTTATTTCATATGATTTATAGATGACATGCTAGGGTTGATATATTATAGTTTATATAGTTATATTTTGTATTCGGAGTCTTACATATGTTATTTATATGTTTTAGAATTAATCTAGTCATAAACAAACTCAAACTATCTTTTTCTATTGGTAAATGGGGGACAGAGTTTTAGTACCATTACTCCGCGCGCGTCCATGGATCGATATCTGGTTCTTATCTGTACATTACTACATATATGACAGGGTACACTTGCCCTATTGTGTGTGTTTTAATATTAAGGTCTAAACCATTTTTATAAATATTAAAGCAAAACGTGTGTTATTTCATTGTAAAATTATGTGTATATACGCACACGTCAAGTTTTTGGCGCCGTTGCCAGGGACGCGACGAGCTTTAGGAACGAACCGAGTCAACTTTTTACCAGTGTACATGCTTGTGAATACTTGTTTATACTTCGTTGATTCTTTATTTCATTCATGTATTTGCATATATGATTATTTGATTATTTATTAGATTTATCTGTCTGTTGATATATTGGATTGATTTTAGATTGGTTCATAGGTTTGCATATATATTTGTTCATTTTTATGCTTATAGGATCGAATTGATTATTATTCGTTCATTAGGATGTTGATAGATTTAATTTATTAAATATTGGATTTATTGGTTTGTCTATGAATTTGATTGATTCATTATTTGATTTATTTGTCCGGATTTGGACTAATTGTTAATTTTTAGATTTGAAAAGTTAAATTCTTTATTTGTTGACCATGTGTTCATAAGTTTATCTGTTTATATAATTTTAATTTTTATGTATTTATAGTTTTTATGTAAATATATAATGGAAGTTTGGGTATGTTACGTTTGAATTTGATAGTACGGATGCTTTTATAAAAGGTTTGGGTTAAGAAAAACTGGGAAATTTATTTAATATAGAAGTGGTTTTAATAAAAATAATTTTCTGTGAAAAATGCTCCCTTGCGATTCGCAGAGAACCTGGGCTTATGGTTCCGCCTTAAGCGAGTTCCTAATAACCCCGGGTTTTATCTTTATTGTTCGCGATACGCGAACAGGATCACCATAGTCCTTCGCGTAACGTGAATAGCCGCTATCTTCCGTTTTCAACTCATTTCATTAGCATCCATCATGGTTTCTATCCATCAACTTCCGTTATATTATTTTTCGGTGAAAAAGGGTTGTTTTCGCGCAAACAAAAAGACGGCCTTTATCTTGTTGCGACGAGCGAGCGCCTTGAGTCATTGTAGTCACTTGCGCCACGCGAGAAGCGGTCTATGCTTCTTCGCGATGCGCGAACGACTCAGATTTTGCTTAATATATTGTATATTTTCATATTTTATATATTATCATAATTTAAGTTTATTGTATAGTTTTTGGTATATTGATTTGTGTATATCTCTTCCATTTTTCTTAAATCGAGTCTGTAATTATTTCTTCTGTAATTATTTCGTACATTGCGTCAGTTTAAGTGTGGGGATGGCCGATGTCTGTTCATTGCTCGATCGATCTTCTCGCCCGTACTCAATCTCCATTCGGGCGAAAGCGATCTTAAAGAAAGTCTTTTATGAAAACGGCCATTCCAAGAAATTTAAAGTCCATATGGACGAGTCCATAAATCAAAATGGACTAAGTTTGAAAGTCAACGGTCATCGCTTAAAAGCTTACATTGATGGAACGGTTGACCCGGCTGTGGAGGTACTTGAACTCCACGCCCCGCGCGCCTAAACAAGCGTGGGGAAGTGAGTCTAGCTAGCGACTCGTTAATAAAATTAGCGCGGCGTGTATGGGCGCGCCAAAGGGTAAATATGTAAATAGTGTTAATATTTCTTGCTTTACTTTAATTTTCGTAGTTTAATGTCATTTCGAGTTTTGTGCAGGTTCGTACAGGTATGATCAGAGCCAGAAAGAGCAATGGAGTGCAAACAGTCGCCAAACAGGTTAAATTAGTTACAATAATGTTTTCAGACAAAATGGAACAGATGCAGCCTCAAAACTGCACATCTGCAGGTCGTTCACGGTCAAGTGCACTGCCGTGCAGCTAACCATGCGAGACCCAGTGCACTGGGGTGCAAGGGTCAGTGCAAATGGATGTGCACGGCCAAGCGCACGACCGTGCGCATGACCGTGCGGGCCAAAAAACCCAGCCCAAATTCATGGGTATTTAAACATCCTTAACTTCATAACCCTAAACTCTTGCACTACCATCTGCACCCACGTTCCAAACAGCCAAAAAAAACCCGATTATTCATCATCTTTGGCTAGAATCTTCACTCCTTTCCTTCCAAATCAACCAAGGTACGAATCCCTTCATAATTTTGCACTTGTATTCTGAATTTCTAGATTAGATCTGTTTTATTTTCGTATTTTAGGGCAAGATTTGGGGGTTTCCTTCATAAAGTTTAATAAACCTACTAATTTTGGTTAGTTTTAGTTTAAAGTAGTGTAGTTTTTTGTGGTTGATGTTGAAACCATGCACACCCAGGCCCAAATCACTGTTATTATGAGTTTATTTAAAATATTTGAGAGATTTGGGTGTTTTATTGGAAAATCTTTGAAAATATGGAACGTGTGCACGGCCGTGCACCTAACCCGCACGACCGTGCACCTAACCCGCACGACCGTGCGAGGTCAGGTGCACCAGCTCATGCACTGGCAGTGCAGCTCGGAATCACGAGCTGAACTGCCTTGCATGGTCAGCTGCACGGTCGTGCGCATGACCGTGCGTGCGAGAAAATTGGACTGCACTGCCATGCACAAGGAAGTGCAGCATCTGACCTGACCAAAGACCAAGGGTGCACGACCGTGCACAATTGTGCACGGCCGTGCATCAGATGCAGATTCAGGTAAGAATGCGCGCAGGTCCGTTTTGGACATCCGGGACCTCCGTTTTTTTGTGTACTAACAACTGTGTATTCATTTTTGCTTGCAGATGGCCCACGAGTTCCTAGGATTCGACAACCGAGACAAGAGGGAAGGACCATGCATCGACAAATTCATGAAGCTTTGGAGCCGGCGGAACTCGTTTGGTGTTCCTATTCGTCTCAACTTGGATCTACTGAACACGCTGAATCAGCGTGAAAGATATGATGAGTTTGTCTCGCCGAATATGGCGAAGCTGCTGAGCATAAACCAGCCGGTCTATAGGGAAATAACGATTGAGTTCTTAGCATCCTTCTCGTACAAGAAACCGAAGGAGGGGCTGTATAAGGACTTCCACGAGAAAGATATTCGGTTTAGGCTCTGCGGGAAGTGGTACCATTGGTCAGTTGTGCGACTGGGAAGGAAGCTAGGGATCTACGAGCATTTGGAGACCAACTCGGAAGACTTTTGTGGTATCCACAGCTTCGTGGACAATGACGAGCGGGCCGCGTTTTGGGCATCGATTGCCGTTGGTATACCTTATAATCCGAGGTCTGCCAAGGCAACTAGGATTAAGGACCCGCTTCTCCGCCTATTACACCATGTTTTCAGCCACACTATCTGTGGCTGAAAGGACAGTTCGGGGAACTGTCCCACTCCCGATCTTCTATTTATAAATCATTTTTACGAGGGTGCCCCGCTGAACTTGGCCGCACGGATGGCCGAGTTCTTTCTTACTGCTGGGGGCACCAAGGACGGGAGTGAGATTCATGGGGGAGAGTACATCACCCAGATCGCTGAGACATTGGGAGTTCTGACCGACGAGGTCAAGGCCACGCTGACATTGGTCACTAATGGGGTTATGTTGGATCTTAGATCACTCAGGTCTCAGAGCCTGCTAGCTGACACGGATGGGGGTCCACGCCTTATTAGCCCGGACATTATATGGGACCCCGTACCACCACAGGATAAGGAGGACGAGGAGATGCATGAGCAGCACGCAGGAGGCGGTGGTGACGCACCACACTCTCCACAGCACTCTCCTCAGCACTTCCAGCCTCAGGACCAGCAGTGGCCTCCCGGCATCCCGACATACCCTGAGTTCTACCAGCGGTTCCAGACGATGGAGCTGAACATGCAGAACGTCGGCGCACAGCAGGTGCAGATCAGACAGGACCAGCAGTATATGCGGTCCACTATGGATCGTGTGCAGCAGGATGTCAGGTACAGCTTTGAGTACCTCTTTGCCGGGTTAGAGTCGGTGCATCCGGGTTACTTCAACAACCCGCCCTTGTTCCCTTATGGTGCACCTGGCGACCAGCCAGGAAGCTCCGGTCAGCACCATAGGGACGACGCCGACCAGTAGCCACTACCATCTCATGCATGCAGTTGTTAGTACTTCTTTTATTTATGATTTTTAGTATTTCATTTCCGGGTCTGCGTACCCAAGACTTTTTAGTATTTGTACTTGAACTTTTTTTTTTCAGTATTTCAGTATCTTAGTTTATTTTATTTTTGTTTTGTGGATGTGGATGAATGGGTTTGATGAGTTTGTTTGTGTCAAGAATGCTGGTTATGCAGGTACCTGGCGAGCACCGTTATCGATGCTCATGCCGTCTTTTTACCAGAACGTTTCTTCGACATGAGGGGAGTATTATTCTCCTTTTTCCCACTATAGATGGCTAATTCATAAACGCTTTCTATTGTCACGTTGGGGACAATGTGAATTTCAGGTGTGGGGAGGGATTATATCTTATATCTTGTTTGTCCTCTTGTGTGTGTGTATATATATATATATATATATATATATTTCAAAAAAAAACCCTTTTAAGTACATATATGTATATATATATATATATATTCATACAAACATCAAGCCTAACTAATTTTTGGATAAAGATAACTTGAGGCGCGACAAACAGATGAGATACGAGCGTGTTAGATTCGTACACTTGCACCCATTTCCTTCCGGTTACGTGAGCGTTTGAGCCTTAGAATAGATTACATTTCTTTGTCATGCTTGCGAGTGAGCCGGATGTTTTGTGCAATTTAGAACTTGTCATTAGTATACTTGTTTAGATCAGATACGTGTGACACTGTACGAATATGATTGAGGCATTTAGGATACCCTTTTGATTTAGCCTTTTCTTTTCGTTCTATCTGTTTCCCGCACCCAAATGTTATCCACTAGTTAACCATGTTGAACCTGATCCCGTGTTTTTCTTATTTACCACACCATTTCACCACTAAACCAAACAGCCTTTTTCTTTTAAACCCTTTGTGTTAAAACTCGGTTTAGGTTATTGTTTAACTAGTTTTTGTGTTGTAAATAGTTCGTTTTCGGGTTTATATATTTAGAACCCATATGTTGATTATATATCAGTTTCAGTTCAGTATATATATCATAGATATATATATGTTAAAAAAAATCCAGAAAAATAGAACACCCTAAAATAGGGTGAATTAGTAGTATTCGGGCAATTTTTAGAGCTTTAAAGTTAGAAATTATAAGTTAGCTCGATTTAAAATAAAAATCGCCTATATTCGCGTTTGTGTTGTACAGTTGAATTAGTTGATTTTAGTTAGACATAACCGCCGAGTTTTAGCCAATTTGTCACTGTAAATATCCATTCCATACCCTTACCTATGCCTAATACTACAACCCGTACAAGACCTCTTGATTTGTGCCTTTTCACACGTTAGTTGGTGAAGATTAGATCTTTTGACAAGCTTATGATATTGCATGATTCATTGTCTTGGCAATGGAGCGATTTACACATACACATTACACGTATGTTTCATAAATAAAACCGAGCGTGTGTGAACATTGTGAGTCGTGTACGGGTTTGCGCGCTTGTAGATCGGAAGTGAGTCGTTGCTTTTTAGTTATCTTGTCACCTGTTTTTATATCTTGTTAGCTTGATTATTATCGTCTGTAGAGGTTATATCTTGTCTTTGTTGCCACTTGGCGAGTTTTTCGTTTATTTCTGTTTAGTTCTTTGCTTGAGGACAAGCAAAGTTCAAGTGTGGGGAAGTTTGATATACGTTAAAATATACATATTTAAATCCCGATTAAACTCCCAAATTACGCATTTTCGACCATAATTGCACGAATTTGGTACTTAACCGCTTCATATGTTTATTGCACGTCTTAAACGACGTCCCACGAGCAAAGTCGAAGAAACCGGGCGAAAATCGGACAAGACGGAAAGTTTCTGCAAAATCAGCCAAGTCTGGAAAGAGTGCACGGTCGTGCACCCCAGGTGCACGCCCGTGCGGGCTCATGTGGCTCGGACACAGACGAGCTGCACTGCCAGTGCGACCTGGCGTGCAACTGATGTTCTCGGGCACCCTGATCAGCACGGTCGTGCGGGTGCCCGTGCGACTCAAGTTCTCGAGTGCACTGCCAGTGCACCAAGCAGTGCACACCCAACACCCGACTACCACCAGACCCGCACGCTCGTGCACCCTAGGTGCACGGCCGTGCGGAATATCTAGATATTTTCAGAGATTAATCAGCCACTTGCCCACTTGCACATCAACTCGTCATGATAAAGTGCACGGCCGTGCACTTTAGGCACACGGCCATGCACAAAATCAGACTTTCTATAAAAACAGAGCATAACACACTGATCAAGTATTGGGTTTTGGAGAGACGATCTGGGCGATTTCTGGACCAAAGAAGCTGTTGGGAAGCCGTTTAACAAGCCCTGGACGCCGTCCGATCCAACCATCATCATCCGATCCTTCACGTTCAAGATTTATGGTTTGATCTATAAATTTTTAAGTAGTTCAAATTTGTATATTTTGGCTTGTATGTGATGTTTATTTAGTTGATCGTACGCCTACGGGCAAGAACACTAGTATGTAGTATGTTAAACAATCATTTGTATAGTTAATCATGTCTTGTATGAATTTGGTGTTTTTCATGTTTGAATCTTGATGATCATAGTGCAACCTCGTTTCATTGTTAATGGATTTGTAGTTATGTTTGAATGACTTTGATGATTATCGAATGTGTTAGGGGGATACATGTTGAAAAACCGTCCGTTTAATCGTCTGGTAGTAGACTAGTTAACTTGTTAATAAGTTTACACCATGAAACTGTAACCGGGTATTGGTTTGGTTAAAGTCAGTCGAATAATGATTAGAAATGCTTACCGGCACGTAAAAGGGTTTTAAAAGCTTAATGGTGCCGTTACTAGTCTTTGACAGGGTTAATGATCTTTGGTAGTTATTTTGGTAAAAATAACGATCTTAGTAGATCTGGGTTCAAAGTTGGTAAAATGGAATAGGTTGTGAAATGCTCTACTTTATGCTAGTTTAGGTGGCTGTGTTGTGTATTCGGTATTGCTTTCCTAAATTAGTGAGGTTAGAAAACTCTTAACAGATGACTAACTTATCTTTAGAAGATCTGCGTGAGATCAAGGCACCCCGCCTTGTCAAAAATTTAATTTCGGTCCGTCGTTTTACCATGGACAATTCCGTCTCTATTGAATTTGACCCGTTTGGCTTTCTTGTGAAGGATTACAAGACCAAAGCACCCCTCTTGCGATGCAAAAACAGCGGTGATCTCTATCCCCTGGTGCTTGGGTCATCCACAAACCAACCTTCCGCCTTTGCTGCTATTTCTTCCCAAGTCTGGCATCACCGTCTTGGCCACCCAGGACGTGCACCATTGAATAAATTAAAAACTTTCAATGTTTTAGACTTTGATTTTAATTCCAATAATGTTTGCCAGTCTTGTATTTTTGGTAAAAGCATTCGTTTACCATTTTTTGACTCATCTAATTTTACTTTGCAACCATTTGATATTATACATAGTCACGTGTGGACATCTCCTATTATTAGTTCCTCAGGCCATAAATATTATGTCTTGTTTCTTGATGACTATACCAATTTTTTATGGACCTACCCACTTACACAAAAATCACAAGTCTTTCAAGCCTTCACCCAATTCGCCACTACCATAAAAACACAATTCAACCAAACCATTAAAACCTTCCAATGTGATAACGGACGCGAGTACGTTAACACATCATTCCAAAACTTCTTCACCACCAACGGCATTCTATACCGCCTATCCTGTCCATACACTTCCTCCCAAAATGGCAAAGCCGAGCGAAAAAATAGAACTAAAAGTAATATGCTTCGCACCCTGATGGCCCATGCCTCCCTACCCACACACCTTTGGCACTTCGCCCTTGAAATCGCCACTTACCTACTCAACATCTTACCCTCCAAAACCACCAAAAACAAAACCCCCATGGAACTACTATACATGTCCACACCCACTTATGACCATCTCCGCGTCTTTCGGATGCCTTTGTTACCCACTTAACCCCTCCACGACCATCCATAAACTTGAAAACCGCTCACACCCGTTTGTTTTCCTCGGCTACCCCCACTCACGGAGGGTGCCAGTGTCTTGACCTATCCTCCAAACAAATTTTCATTTCCCGTCACGTCGCGTTTGACGAGACCGCATTCCAGTTTGCTCAAGCAATCGGACCATCTCATTCCTATCAATTTTTAAGTGATCCATTCCCGCACCATTTATGTCCCCACCTTCAGCATCCTCGGCCTAGCCAACCACCAACCCAAATCCCACATGCCGGCCCAAAATCACCCTCACCTTCCAGTCCACCCTCCAACCTTTCAACTAACTCACGACCCACAAACCAAATTCACAGCCCCAACCCGATTACCGGCCCAACTCCCATTCCTGTTACACCGCCCAACAGCAACATTGCACCTAACACATCCACAAACCAACCTCACCCCCACCCGCACCTGTTGTCCACCCGACCCACACGACCGAACATCAGCCCACTTGTACCATTCACACCCGCTCCATGAGTGGAATATTCAAGCCCAAATAACCATTCAACCTCCACACATCCACCACACCCACTGTCCTTCCCATACCAAAAACCCCAACTGATGCCCTGGCCACCCCGGAATGGTACTCGGCCATGACTACCGAATATAACGCACTATTATAAATGGTACATGGGAGTTAGTTCCTCGTGATCCATCTATGAATATTATTCGGTCCATGTGCTTGCTTAAACATAAATACAGGTCGGACGGGACACTGGAAAGGTACAAAGCACGACTGGTGTGTGATGGTCGCTCACAACAGGTGGGTATTGATTGCAGTGAGACATTTAGCCCGGTCGTCAAGCCGACTACCATTCGCAGAGTTCTCTTACTTGCTTTATCTAAAGGTTGGGTTGTACACCAATTGGATGTCACAAACGCATTCCTACAGGGCAATCTCAACAAAACAGTTTACATGCATCAACCTATGGGGTTTAGGGACAGATACTTTCCTGAGCATGTCTGTCTACTTCGCAAATCGTTATATGGGCTCAAACAGGCTCCCCGTGCATGGTACCAACGTTTTACAGATTATATTCTTGCCTTGGGATTTATCAATAGTCGGTGCGACACCTCATTATTCACTCTTAACCGGGACGGTGATACTGCTTACTTACTTCTTTATGTGGACGACATTCTCCTCGTCACATCCTCTGACAGTCTTCGACGGTGTCTTTTAGCGAATCTTGCTACTGAATTCGCCATGAAAGACCTCAGCCCTCTAAGTGATTTTCTGGGCATCTCCGTATCACGGCAGCACAACAATATGTTCCTCTCAGCAACCCTACCTTAGCTTTTACTATTGATGGGATTAACTGAGTATGATGATGATGATGATGATGATGATGATGATGATGATGATGATGATGATGATGATGACTGTTTCACTTATAAAATGATACCGAGTCTTCCATATTTAGGGTGTTAGAGGATTGAAAGTTTTAAACTTTAACTTCATGACATGCTTAAACATTCCCAGTGAACAATAAATCCAAAATTTTCATCCATGATTTCATCATGAATTAAAAACTCTTCAATGACTAAGGTTTAATGTTAGAAATATGTTTACCAAGGTTGGTTTTTTTTTTTTTCGTGTCTAGTGGGTGCTGAACGAAACTCTTGATAAATCCTCTAATAGGCATGCTAATAGAACTCTTGATAAATAAAAGAGAAATTCGGTTGCACCCCTTCCATTTCTCACACACCATTTTTTCAAGGTTAGTGCTTTTGTCATTAAAAGAATAAAAGGTTTGCCACATAAGCATGTTACATCATAGAAAAACTATCTAGGTTGACATTCTGTTAGTTCAAGATCATTGGAGGAAAATACATCCAAAGTTAAGATTGTCTTTGAACGTTTTCTTAGTTTGGATTCATCCGGCCAAAACATAAAAATTAGGTCGACGAGCTGAGAACTTTGATTCGTAGTCCATAATTAAAAAATTCAAAAATCATAAAAGTCGACGGGCTGAACTGTAATTTTGTGTTCAGGTACGCACCCTTTGTCTCATTTTTAATGTTTTATTGTCTTTGTCAGTTGTTTGATAAACAATGCTTAGAACTTTGATATTTATTATATTTACTATTTGACTCGACCCGAACATATCACCCGAAACACTCTTTGACCCCCTTATACCATTTGTTTTGTTTGCGCTTTAGTTTGTTAATCAAGTAGTTTGTTTGTATTTTTTTTTATTTAAACCGTCCCCATTTTATACCATTTGAAAATAACGGTCAAAAAAATGTTACCGTTTTTATATTAAATATATTCAAACGGTCAAAAGGTAATAAAATTCGACCGTTGCAATAATTAGTTCCATCTACCAGCCTGTTAGATAGAACCCGTATTTGGTTCACGGGACCCCTACCAGCAATGGTGGCGATGGTGTTACCGTACTAGTAGTTGGTACCCATGACCAAATCTGATAGCACCCCGTCCCCCTTATAGTTAACTATTTAGAGATGTGGACGTAATAATAAATTTACATGTAAAGTACACAAATATAGTTATGCACATGTGATTTTACATTTGAAGGTAACATTGACTAAGTGCATCTTTTATTAAGTTACTTTGATCCGATGTAGTTGTGAGCCTAAATATGAATACGTTTTATCTCTCTTTTATAAGATAGCACCAATTAAAAAACAAAAGAGATTGAGTTATTTTAGGAAAAAAGAATTTAAAAACAAATTTAGATTTTTCTCTTTCATGTTTCCTCCCATAATTTTCAAACGTTAATATATTTTATATACGAGATTTTTAAAGAAAAAAATTACACCAAATTAACAAGCGTTTTATTATCTTTCCAACAAGTACCATAGTGCTATATAAAAAACAGGGAAAAAACGACTTTTTTATGGGGTTTCATTTATACAGGAAAAAAAACACAAAGTGTTCAGGTTATTCATTAATCATGTATTGGCCAGTCATTAATTATGTTCAAACCAGTAAATATGTACATTGTTTTAGGTTAGATTTTAATGTTAGAGTTATACATTGTTTAAGGTTAGACGTTAACATTGGAGACAAATTGTTAATTGTTTTAGATTAGGTGCTACTCGAAGTTTTCCTGCATGTAACTGTAAAGCGCATCAGTCTATTTTGTATGTAAAATTGATGTCGTATTAGATTTCTCAACCCCGGAACACTTCCGGGATATAAAATTAGTGTATCTATATCTATATCTAAAACGATTGTGATGGGGACACATGTCACTTATGAGGCATCCCATCCTTGCATTCTTGCCAAAGTTTTAGTTTATAAATAACGTAATTAAACCAATATTTATTATTTTATAATCTTTGTATGTATCTTTATTTTTATTATTACTTTACTATATAATAAATAAAAGTATTATGATTATCTTAATTCTTTTTCATATGAAATAATATTATTAAATCATAATTTCACGTTTATTTTTTATTTATTTAATATTTATTTTCTTAAGTAATTCTTTTTTATTTCCACTTATTAAAAATTATTAATATTTTATTAAACCAACCTCATATATATTAAATTTTCTAAACTAATAATAAATAAAGACAAAAAAATGTTATAAACAATGTGATACATAAAATTTCTAATGAATTCTTTACACTAAATGAAACTGTAAATGAGATTTCTGTTTTCATCCGGAGTAGAATAAGTCAAAACCAGTCGTTTCTAAAAAAACTACACTTTCTAGACCACCGCCTCAATCAATCCCTACAATTATTGATTTTGTCTCTGCTTTTCATCCAAACGTGCATTCTCTCGTTAATATACATTTTCATGGTTACTCACATAATTAAAATTGTTGTTTTCTCATATCATATCATAGTATATTAATTTTTATGTTACATTGTGGCACACATTTTATCACTTTACATTAAATTTGTCTATCCCAGGATGTAACCTGGTTTTTTATATGAATTTAAATATTACTCTATATATAAATTTAATGTTATACTTTGCTAATTACATGCAAATCTAGCGTGAGAAATACAAATACCCAAGTGTACATGTTTCACATATCACGCTTGCAGTCAACTTTGTGATAACATACACAACTTTATAACAATTTTAAGCAAGTTTATACGAAGTTAAAAGAATGTATGACTGTGTGTGTATCCAGAAAGTAACCTTTTTCAGTTTATCCTACCTTGTTTTTTGTGAACGGCCAACGAATCAATTTCTAAACACTCTCGGGCACCCATTTGGCGAATCAGGTACTCGAGAGTATCCGGGCCACCAATTACCACCAATTCCTAGGAAAACCCGACCACTCACCCGCCCGAATGCACGACAGTGAAATAATCGGTAAAACCGGTCGGGATCAGGACTCGAACCCAAGCCAATGACCAGGTAATCCCTCATTTCCCCTTTACCAATGTCCTCCAAATGTAGCTAGTGGAAATTGAACCCAAGCCTCTCATATGAAACCTTAGACTCTCAACCAACTGGGCTACAACCTTGTTAGTGGAAAAAAAATCACTAATATATTAACTTCTTTTTTTTTTTTTCCCAAAAGGCACTATTATGTTAATGAGACACGCAACTTACCTATAGTGTATTCGTTTTTAAATTTTAGTGTATATGGCACACGATAAGAGACTTCTTTTTTAAAGGCTAATGTTATCTCCCACTACATTTACAACAAATAAATACACTGTTTTCTAGATTTTAACCTAGAACATTCTTTTAAAAGCTATAAGTCTCTACCAAGTGGGCTAACTCACGTTAATAAATGATAAGAGACATTAATCGGGGGTCTTATCCTTTATCGCCAAGCAAAAAAGATCTGTTAGAACTGCATAGCAGGGGCGGATCTATAGTAATAGCAGGGGGTGCGGACGTTACGGCTCAACTTCGCGCGCATAGTGAAAAATTTGTTTTTTTACGAAATTTGAAAAACGTTGCTACTAAAATGAAAAAAATGAAAAACGTTATTACTGAAAAATGTTTCTAGATCCGCCACTGCTGCATAGATCTTCTCCTTTATCACCAAGCGAAAAATAGGTGCTTCGAGGTATTGTGATAATAGCGTGTTGGCGGATATGGAAGGCAATGAACGAGTTAATTTTTGAAAATCGGAAAACCAATGTGGCGAAGATAGTGACGGATACGAAGGCTATGGGGTTTTTATGGTTTAGAAATAGACAAAGAAATGTGTGTATAGATTGGAGAGATTGGCAAAATTTTGAGGTTGTATAGTTGGTGTTTCAGTGATCCATTTCTGCCTTAGGAATGGTGTTGTCTGTGGTGGTTTAATAAAATTCAATTTTCAAAAAAAAAAAAAAAAAAAAAAAAATTAATCTGATGTCTTACTGATTTTATATTTATCTTTAATATCATATTCTTCAGTCCAACACTTGTAGCCCAGTTGGTTGAGGGCCTAGAGTTTCTTATAGGAGGCTTGGGTTCAATTCCCACTAACTACATTTGGAGGACATTGGTGGAGGGGAAATGAGGGATGACCCAGCCATTGGCTTGGGTTCGAGTCCTAATCCCGACCGGTTTTACCGATTATTTCACTGTCGTGCCTTCGGACGGGTGAGTGGTTGAGTTTTCCCGAGAATTGGTGGCAATTGGTGGCCCGGGTATTCTCGAGTACCTGATTCGCCAAAAGGATGTCCAAGAGTGCTCGGAAATTGATTCGTTGGCCGTTAAAAAAATATCATATTCTCCAAATCTGTATATTTATCTTTAATATCAGATTCTCCAAATCTGTAAGTATTTAATGTTCTTGAATACGAATAAATTACACCTCATATTCTCATTTTATCTTCTCATTTTATCTAGAAATTGTAAATTGGTCAAAGCACACATGTTTTTTTTTTTTTTTCAATTTCCAAAAAAGATGACTTTTGACACCCATAGATTAGTTATATGGCACATGAAGAAAAGGAGGTCGAATAACTTTAAGACTGTAAGGAGTGGGGGCGGGAGGGGCTGGAACACCGCCGCCACAGGGGCGGGAAGCATGGCGTGGGGCTGGGGGCGGGGAGGGCTTCACCGGCGTGGGGGGAGTAGGGGGGACACGTGGCAGGCATCTATTGGTCAGTTTTTTTTTTTTTTTTTTTTAACTTTAACACAATATAATATTATTTCCTTCCCCCCCTCTTCCCCCCCTTCCACTCCCCACAATTATTTTCCCCCCCACAAGGTTCCCACAAGTGCCACATGGCGCTTCATCCCCCTCTTTCCCGCCCCCCACTCCTTATAGTCTAAAAGAAAATATAGTATTCTTAGGTATATTTTATATAGGTGAACATATACTTAAATTCTATTTATTTAAAAGAGAACAAAGATATTGATTCCCAAGACTAACAAGATATTAACATCTAAAGTTATTCTAAAATATTACGAAACGAATTCATGAAGATATTATAACGTTATATTAACTCTAGTAATATTTATTTTTAAAAGTGAATATCAGTATCATAGTGTAGTTGGACAATACATGTAAAATATGACTTCTTGTCGGCATTGTTGTTATCTACCATTACCCCATTCCTTTAAATGGCACCCACTCTTCTCAAACACTCGACACTCCCAACCTCATCTCTCTTGTATCTACCAAGTTGAATTTCAACATGGAATTGCCTAGTGATTGGCTCGAACCCATCGTAAGGGTCCAAGCATTGTCAAACACTGGAAGCCCAGTGATACCTGACCGCTATATCAAACCATTATCCCAACGACCATCGTTCAACATAAAATCAGATAGCCAAAACATCCCTATTATCGATCTTTATGAGTTGACAAACGGTAGCGCTACGGCCCAAAAGGCCGTCATGGACCAAATTTCCATAGCGTGCCGCGAGTGGGGCTTCTTTCAAGTAGTGAATCATGGTATTAGTGGTGAATTGGTGGATGGGGCTCGTGAGGTTTGGAAGGAGTTCTTTCATCAACCGATGGAAGTCAAACAAAATTATGCAAACGCACCAAAGACTTACGAAGGGTATGGAAGTCGATTAGGAATCCAAAAGGGTGCAATTCTTGATTGGAGTGACTATTTTTTCCTCCACTATCTTCCTTCAAAACTAAAGGATCACAACAAGTGGCCTTCTCAACCACCTTTCCTAAGGTAGTTCTTTTTATTTTCTTCACGTGACAAAACAAATATATATATTATATAACTAAGGTTGGCAATTTCTTAACAGTCACGTTCAAAGTTGGCGGATGTAACACGTTTGTTAAACAGACTGACTAAAATATATAGTATATTTAATAAATGGATAAACTAAACACTACACGTACGTGTTGACTTGTGAACCCGTGTTAGCTTAATCATTTCCCATTTGCATGTCACTCAATTTTTTTTTTCTCTAAACTGACTATATTTCATTGGATTTTCTAGTCTTTTGTAACTTTTTTTTATAAGTATTAACATTATTAAACTAGAGTGATATACATGAAACATAAATGAATTCTAGATGCTTATTGATTTTTTATTTTATTTTTTTCAAACTTAACTTGAAATATGAGATAGTTAAGAAAAAATCACTAAATAATAAACAAGTTTCATTATTGATTAATTTAATTTAATTCAAATAAAACAAGAAAAAGTCACTAAATAATAAACAAGTTTCATTATTGTTTAATTTAATTCAAAATAATCACTCAATATTAAGCAAGATTCATTTCATATAGTGTCACTTAGGTCACTTAATTCCTAAAATTTTAATATTTTATATTGCCAAAAAGTCATAAGATTGGAACGCCTAATCTAAAGAATAATAACAAACTTTGAATTCACATTTAAAAAACTTGATTACTATTGGTAGAATATTTTTGTAACATTGAGATTTGATACTATAATACTCATTTACAATAGCTTTATTCATTACTTATAAGCAGTGTTGTAAAACTCAGTTAGGCCTTGTATTCGGCGACCTATCCTGGATCGAGTACTCGAATTAATCGAGGGAATACTCGGGGGTCAAGTCAGCATATGCGGGGAGTACTTGGAGTAATCGGCCAACTTGACTATACTCAACGACCTACCCTAGAGCGAGTACTCAGGGAGTAATCGGTCAACTCGACCTTGTTTTGCAACAGAGCTTATAAGTACTCGTTCTTTAATATTTTTATGAGCTTGAGCTAAATATAAAAAAACCGTAAGTTACAATATATAGTTTTATGACCTTGAGCTAAATATATAAACTCAAGTTTATTAATGGGAAACGAGATAAAAAAAAAAACAATTATAAAATCGTAAGTTTATACATATGTATGTGTATATACACACACATGTATTTCAGAGCTAGATTAATTGACAATTTAAGTTGTTACTAAATTGTCGGTTACGATTCATATTTGCAAATGAACATTAAAGGAGTTGATTCGAGATATAACACAAATTTGAAGTGTTGGTAGGTTATAGTTAATCCGCTAAACAAGTTGATTCGAGACTTTTATTATATGTCCATGTAGTTTATCTACTAATATTCTTTGTATGCTTAGGGGCGTGACCGAAGAATACTCAAAGGAGATTGTGAGACTAGGAAACCTCTTGTTGTGGGTATTCTCGATAAACCTAGGTCTCCAAGAAGACTATCTTAAAGGCGCATTTGGTGGTGATGACATAGGAGCATGCTTGAGGATAAACTTCTACCCGAAGTGTCCTCAGCCCGACTTGACCCTCGGATTGTCGTCTCATTCGGACCGGGTGGCATGACCTTCCTACTCCCTGATGAGCATGTTAGCGGTCTTCAAGTTAGAAAAGGTGATGAATGGATCACGGTTAAACCGGCACGTCACGCAATCATTGTCAACATCGGAGATCAAATCCAGGTATCAAATCGTCATAATCTAAACTTTTTTCTTTGAACGGTGACTTTTATATGAGTGACCCAATGTTACACTGTCGTTTGCCTCAGACTACGTTGTCTTAACTGGGCCCGCGCTCGTATATCAGACTTGGTTACGGCGTTCCCAAGGAAACCGTATTGCCTTCACCCGAGTTTCCTCGCTGGAGTAACAGCCGGGTGAAAACCGGGGTGCGGCTCTGGATCGAACGCTCCTCGTACGTTTGTCACCATCATTGCCCGGATGTCGTAGAAAATAATGAGAAAAGTATGAATCCAACCTGGGTCACAAGAAACACAAAGTATTTCTCAACCACTCTACCACTACATCATTGGACGTTAGAATCTAAACTAACACGTTTTTTTTAGTAAAAATAATATTTTAGCATTTAATATTTTTTAATAGTTAAAAGCACGTTTATTTCGTGGGCCTTACCTGATGGGTCACTTCATGTTTAATTCTCACCACTCGTTTTATATAGGCCACGATCATATATTTTATTATAAAATACTAGTTTGTCGTCCGTGTGAACACAGAACAAGGAAAGCAAGTCAACTAAAAATATTAGTTCATGTGCAAATTAAAAAAATATGACAGTCATTTCCAATCATCTTGCAACTGTTTTACCGTCGTTAACACGGACAGGACTGTTTCGATGGCAGCTAAGCTAAGAGTATTCACATCTCATCTTTCATCCTCATCCGCTAAATTACACTAAAAATCATTATATTTTCTCTTTTTTTTTAATTAAATAATACTTTTTATATCTTTATCATTACCTTTTTTTTTATCCACTCACAACCGCTTTAAAAAACCGTTAAAAAAAAAAATAGGGTGAACGTTGTCCCCCCAAATATACATGTGAATATTAACATTTTTCTCTCCTCCACTCACAACCATCATCAAAATCACTTCTTAAAATATGGGGGATAAACTCACAAAATTTTAGTGGATGTGTTGTGAGTACTCTAACATAAATTTTATAGTAGTGAAGGGGTAAAGGTTACAAGCATATGAACATATTATGGTATAGCCGTTTTTGAGAATCCTAAAAATGATTTGGGCCTCGGGAGAATTACAAGCATCTTTGTCCTAATATTTTATACGTATTAAATTCCGCACACACCGTTTCAAAATTCATATCACTTTCATCTCTCCTTCACAATTTTTTTTTTTCAAATACCCTTTAATACTACTATTAATGTGGAATAGTAGTATTAAAGTCACTAGAATTAAAAACTAATATTAACGCTCCTGATTTTGTTAAGTGGCATTGATTATAAAATTCTAGTTTTTTTTGAATGGCAAAGAACTCTTATTTCACAACCAATATTTACAGTACAGATAATAAGCAAGATGCTCATTATGCATCACTAACCCAACCCCTGTTACATTGAACCGATAATAATTGAAAAACCAAAGTATATTACAGACAACGATTACAAAAACCAGCTTCGGAAATTGCCTTAGATATCAAACAAGCACCATTTTTCCCAGTCTTTGGTTATCTCTTTAGCCCTGCTCGTGATCCATAAATGAGATTGCGCCTTTATTTCGCTGAATAGTTCTTCTAGGACAGCTCTTTTCCCTCGAATAATTTTGTTGTTTCTTCCTTTCCATATAATCCAGCAGGTCGTTAGAATGATTGCGTGTAAAGCCTTTTTCTTTGACCGTGTCAGCCCGTTTATGTTGCTAATTTGCAGCAGCTCGCGAAAGTCGAACACGAAAATCGGTGGGATTATAAAATTCTAGTTGGTCGTCAATCAGAACACAAAAAGCAAGTCAGCTAAAAATATTAGTTAATGTGGAAAATAAAATATTTATTTACTCTAAAGGAAAAGATAAAATAAGATATTGCTTCATTATTTAATTTAAAACTAAAGATTAGGTGTAGAAAATGTTTATTCGTAATAGATATTTTCTAATATCGGACTAGACGTCAAATCCGTCTCCTTATCGGTCTGTTTGTCTAACCGGCCTAACCAGTCTAACCGGATGTAAGAACCAGGTAGCTTCGTAATTATTATAAAAATAAATAGGGCACAATTTGAATAATTTAATCAGTTTTTAGTTCAACCCCCTAAAATTCTGGTTCATCTGGCTGATTATCTGGTCCAATCTTCGGTTCGCATTAGTCTAGTTCAACACCCCTAACCACGACCGCTTAAGGCCCCAGTTCCCAGTCTAACCTGTATGGGTTTCAAAACATTGTTTGTAATGTTTTGTAATGTTTTACCCTTCTGCCTTTCTACTTAACCTAATATTAGAGTTTATATAGTTGAAACTTTTAAACACATTTTGTCTCACATCACTTGCCTAAAGAAACATTGCTAAAGAAAGCCCTTATAAGTAAATAAGAGTAACTCAATAAATTTTCTTAGCGGCTTTGTTTAACTGCGACAATGTGCCCTTTGGCCTGTTTAGTTTTAATAATAAGCCGTTCAAAACTGATCTGAACCAAAAATTATGATGTAACTTCCGTATTTTGTTTTAATAAAAAGAACCAGTTTTAAAATTATGTTAACAACTATGTATTGTGTTAACAACTATATCACACGAACACCACTTTATTAAATGTTAAAATTACAAGTTCAAGTCCATTTTCTTTTGCTTAAGAGTTACAAAAAGAACCAGTTTTAAAATTATGTTTTGTTATAGGTTTTAACAAACGGCATTTACAAGAGCGTGGAGCATCGAGTGATAGTAAACCCTGATAAAGAAAGAGTGTCGTTAGCCTACTTCTTCAATCCAAAGAGTGATGTGCTTATCAAGCCAGCAACAGAGTTGGTTACATCGACTAAACCTGCGCTTTACCAGCCAATGACTTTCGATGAATACAGACTTTTCATTCGGACAAAAGGTCCACAAGGAAAATCCCAAGTACAGTCTTTGGCATGTCAATGATGATGGTGATTTAGATTTACATCTTATGTTCATGAATGAAAGATTTGGAGTCATAAAGCTACATAAATAAAGGCAAGAAATGAAGTTAAGATTATCCTTAATTTCTTTTAATTAATATATTCTTGGAATAAATGTAACCGTGAAATATATATAGCTTGTATCATTAAAGTTGGTTATATGTATTTTATCCTTTTGATTTGAGTGATAAACTTGTTTGAATACCAAATATCAACTTTTCCGATTTGCATCTCTTTGTATGTCATCATGGTGATTAGGCTTTAGATCAACAATATAAACACTTATGATCATAGATGTCGGAAGTTATTATCTTGATAAAGATTTGAAAGGTTTTATCTATTAGTTAATGATTAAATCGATATACTGCATGTATCCAAACTGCTTCACGCCCATACAAGGTCGTGTTAATTCAAAACTAGTTATGTTTTCACGCGCTACACGACAAACTTTCAGTTAGTATCGATTCGGCTCATTACAATATAATTATGATACTGGCACTCAACATAGAGATCGACACATGTTTTTTATCGGTTGAAAACCATACTAACAAGTAACAAATACGCGTACCGGTACCGATGATGTTTGATATGTGTCGCTTTGGTTTGTTATTGCAGTGACACTAGATATATAGGTTATGATACCAAAAATAATACCTTATTGCGAATACAAAGTTGTGTTAAAAGAAATTTATACCGGCAATTCGAGACAACAATAAAAACAAATACGGGATTGGCAATGATGTTGTTTGATCTGCTCGGTTTGTGATGATAAAAAAAAGTTAACTATATTTGACTCATTCGAATAGATATTTTATTGAATTGGCTTCATTCATAAGAAAATAAACTGATGTTAGCGGTGTCGACGTTGTTCGGTCGGTATTTATATTCTTCCTTAAATTTCTTACTTGCAAACTAATACATCAAAATAAAAGGTAAACAGACAACATGCTGTACCGCTAACCATTTTTTAATAGCAAAACCAAGTCGTTTAAAAATTGCATTCATAGATCTTGGGGTCATGACATTACTATGCATTACTCGTTGGACTCTACTAAGCAGTTTCACCATCTCAGGCACAAGAAAACTGAAAGTATTAGGGATGGCAATCAAACCCGAACCCGATGGGTAAACCCGAAACCTGACACATTTGGGACGGGTTTGGGTCGGATAATCGGGTATGGGTCCGAGTATGGGATTAGTTTTTATTTTTTTAGCGGGTTTGGGACGGGTTTGCACTTTCACAACTAACACATATTTATACCATTTGCAATTGTTAAGTTTTGGAAAATAGAGGGGGTCAACTATAAAGTTGGTGAGAATACACAAGTGTTTGTCAAAACGAAGTATAGTATCAAAAAGTGTAAGCATACAATTCTGTGTCAATATGTAACAATTAGGGCATATTTGTGAAAACAAAACTACAGCAAACTGAGGCATAACCAACCCTATGTTGACAAAGTTTAAAGGTCCATCCCATAGACATGGTTCACCTAAGTTTAAGTTTCAGTTCCAATCACCCGCGCTCCCCATAGACATGGTCAACGAATCTAGGTGGGGTTGTCAATCCAATAGATCTATCATTGTTAATGTTGGCTTGATCAAAGTTAATGATTATGCAAGTATTAGTTGAGTTTACTTAGCAAGTTTAAGACACGTAGCACAAAGAATCACACAAGATACATAGTCGAATTGCGTAAGTTTAAATAATAAAGTTTAACATGTTTCACCCCGAAAAGAATTGAAAAACTGTAAAAGAGTGGGGATATGTAAACTCACCTTAGCAAGCAAGCTAAATCCCAAGTATGCAATAGTAGTAAATATTCCCAATGAAATCAACCTAGATTTGGCATTGTAAAGTCTAAATGTCACAAGTCTAATAAGTCTAAGATTTCTAGGTCGTTCGATTAGGGTACTCTAGTTTTGGGGAAGACGCTTAAATGCTAATGGTTTAGTTAAAATATAATAATAATGTTTACAATATTATTACATAGACTAAAAGATATAACTCTTGAAAATATTGAAAATATTTTCTATAAATTATCTTCTATTTATTTTGTATTTAAAACAATTTATTTATAACATAAAAGTTTAAGTGAATCAATGAGTTTAAAACAAAAAGTAATATTTTTAATGAAATAAAATCAAATTGATTTAAAAGATAGAATAGATTTTTAGAAAAATTTTGGCTTTTGAACCGTTAAATACGGAATTTTTAAGAATTAGTCATAAATAAAACAAGATATTTATTATTTAAAACTAATTAATAAATTAAAGATTTTCAGATTTAAAACTTTTATTTGTTAAATCTTATTTTTATAAAGTTTATATAAAAACTCCATAATTTAAAGCATGGTACATATACATATATTTATAATGTAGTAATTAACAATTAATATATACCATTAATACTTTTAATAAAAAAAAAGGAGCTCCCAAGGTTAGAACCTAGGTCTCTAGCATAAACAATCAAGAACCTAACCAGCTGATCTACGTGATCAGTTGGTATATTGTTCATCATCCAGCTTTAAAACAACCAGTTGCAATTAAAATCTCTTATAAAAAAAACATAACTCGGTTCTGACCAAGGGTCGAACCCGAGTCATCGTGGTATGAATCAGTCAAGCAAACCATCTGGTCTATATGACTAGTTTGTTTATCTTTATGAAATAACGTTTAAAACAGTTTATACTGCAGTCATCTTCCCCAATTAAATAACTATAAACCCTAACCCCACAAACCCATTCAATATCGCTTATACGGATTTTGATTGAAGCGAATATTATAGGGGTTTTACTACTAATATAAAATCGAACATCTATACACGATTTAATTGACACAAACTTACAGAGTAGGCTTGATTAGGACACGATATAACGAACAGAGGAAAAAGCTCAATCTGGATCGAATTGAAGGATGGATCCAGAAATTGTTGTGGGGTTAATGGTTTTCGATGTGATCTGAATGCTATGGAGCATTATATTTATAGATGGACAAATGAATTGGATAGATTTGATTTTGGGTAGGATTTGGTTTATGTTTATCTTGAAAATCTTTTATTTTTACCGACCTAAGTTGGTTTCATTTATCTTATAAACTTGATATTTTTTTATTATTAAAACTTGATATATTTTTTTAAAAATATTAGAATTGAAGTATCATTACCATTATAAGGACTAATTTGAGTTTTTTTTTATTATTAAAACTTGATATTTTTTTTTTTAAAAAACATATAAAAATAACTAATATTTAAATGGTATATCTTATAAACTAAATTTTATATAAATTTACACTTATAAAATAATGCTTATGAATGTTAATAAAAAAATGAATGTTAATTTAAAAAAATGATTGGAATTTAGCGAGGTTACAGTCTCCCCTACTTTTGGGAATTTCATCCCGAAATTGTAGAAGAGTCCGCGGGAAAATTTTGGTAAATAGTCCGTATGATAAATTTTAGAAAAAAACAAGGGACTTGATGGTTCTAGAGGATCAAGGTGACAGGATAAGTTCCTAAGTTGTATAAGATGATAGGGATTTGGATTGTATGGTATAAGAATTTAAGTTTCAAGATGACACAATCAAAGAGTTTTAGATGGAGCAATTACGATGATCGAATCTAGATACTATAAAGACTTACAACACAAACAAGGGTTATTCCTGAGTTCAATCCTCAGTCTCATTTTTGATGCACCATTAGCGTTTATATATAGGGTGTGTCACACCCTCAAAATCCACTTGCGGAGTCTTACCGCGAGGCGCATGACAAACCAGGATCCAAACCAACGATCACAATAAACAAGTCTAAAATGAACATAATGCAATTTCAAAACAATGTTTAAAATCCCCGTTTACAGCGGAAGCTTATTCAAAACAATATTCAATAATAAACCAATGTTCAACGTTTGTAAAACCATGCAATCCTAACTAGACGCCGTGCAGACGCGTGCGCCCTAGTCCCATTGTGCTACCTTAGCGACCTGAGAAAACATGTAAAAGTTTACGTCAGCACAAAAATGCTGGTGAGTTTACAGGTTTTGTAATCCAAGCACCAAGTCAACCTGTCCATACTATAACAAATCGAAAACCAGTGTACGCTAGCTAGGCGTATGTTTTGTTACTACCACGATTGGAAAACCATTACTAACTCGTAAACCAAATGTATGCCCGATGTAGTAACCCTGTTGTTCCTGTTGTTCCTGTTTGAGACAATATGCACTCGCCCGGCCCTCCAAGCCGACGAGCGGGGTTGGTCACTCCCAATAGCGCTATTCACATTTCCCCGTTGTGCAAACCCGCACATTCATGGTTCCCCCCGGGACTTCCAAAGATCGTGTAGTACACAATAGAAACCCATAGTATGACAGTAGTTACCAAATAATCGTTTTAACACATGTTTTCTCCCCCGAAAATGTGAAACCAGTTTAAAAGAGGGGCCGTAAACTCACCTTAAGTTGCGTTACTTTCGTAATATGAATAACCCAGCTGCTATGCTAGTCCCGTAAGCGGCGACCTAACATATGACAGTTACAAGTACTTAGACTAATAACCCGCAGGTTAATTAGTCCCTAGATGTCCAGACCATAACCAAGTTCGTTTGAAAACACCGTGACTGTTTAACTGACCCAAAGTACAAGACTCGACATCCCATTGGTGACCCGAGACTCCCCGTGTTATGTCTACGCTCTCAAACATGCAATCATGCAATCACACTTAACATACGTTAACGCACAACAAGTTATAGCACATAGCTCACGTATCACCGAATTACATCCATTCATATGTTACCAAGTTATTAGATATGTTACGAGGTTCCTAGCATGTTCCTACATGTCAAATCGGGTCTCGAAATGCTAATTTATACTTACAGCAGCAGTACACGCGATTAGGAAAAGTCAACTAGCATTTAGGTTGGTCAACTGGCATTTAGGAAGGCTAATCGCATGTAACTACTAGCATTTAGGGCTAATCGCATGTAACTACTAGCATTTAGGGCTATACCACATGTATCTACTAGCAATTAGGGCTAATTGCATGTAACTACTAGCATTTAGGGCTATACCACATGTATCTACTAGCAATTAGGGCTAATCGCATGTAACTACTAGCATTTAGCCCCCAATCGCATGGAACATAGGCGATTGGCCTCCTAATCACCTCTAACATAGGCGATTAGGATTGCTAATCGCCTGTAACCTTGCTGTTCCGGTTTTTCGCGCGTTTAACGCTCCAAATCAGATCCAGAACGTGTGTAACCACCCAATATCATCCCAACAACTATTCTAAACATGTTTAAACCAAAATCCTTCGTTTAACCTCGTATTATCAGTCCTGCATGCAACCATGTAATCCAAACACCATACACATAGCATGAACACCACATTAACATGCATAACTATAACCCTAATAATCGATTACTCAGATTTCATTAACATAACATCAATATTATTCTGGTCTAACATAATAACATGTCATTCATTCATCTTGAATCATAAAAACCTTAGCTTTCTAATCATAAACACACATAACACATGTATACTAGTTAGAATCCGATTATCAACACTTATTAACGATTTTCAGAAAGCTTTTCCGTTTTAGAACAGGTCTGGACTATTAGGGATTGAATAAAAACGTTTATAAAGATTCATGGATGGAAACCAAACCTTAGATTTGTGAAAGAATGATGGATTAAGCTTGAAACCTTGTGTTTTTATCAAAAATCGCGTTCCAGAGGTTGTGTGTGTGTTGGGGCGGGTTATGGGACGACTAGGGTTTGTATTATGAAGTTTATGAGGTCAAGTATGGTATTTATAGTCGTTTTTAGTCGTCCAGCCCGTAACACGCGATTGTGCAGCTTTACACGCGATTAGGGATCCTAATCGCATGTAAGTTCATGCAATTGGGGCCTAATCGCATGAACAGTCATGCATTTAGGCCCTACTCGCCTGTATGACTGCCCACTCGCCCCTACTATAGGCGATTGGGCTATCCTAATCGCCTATAGGGGTCTGTTCCGTGTGTTTTGCGCGTTAAACCCCGTTTTAACATATGTTAACACATATTCACATACCGATAAGTCACATAATGATTGTAAACACATAACACTTGTAAATACACATATTCACACTCGTTCACCAATTCCCGGGACTCGAGACTTGTATGTTCCGTATGCCCTGACGATCCTACAAATCGTCACCGTTTGTACACTTGGTTAAGGACCGACATCTAATGAACCTCTAGACCAACATCCAATGATCTTCTAGACTAAACCGATAGTTCCCGAACCATAACCCGACTTAACTAACCCAGTTAAGTGCAATATACGCGTGACTCGCTAAGGTAGACTTTCATCTAGACAACGTTGTTAACCAGAATTTGCCGGGTGTCACAGGGTGTACCACAGCTAACCCACCACGCCTTTGATGTTTCGAAAGCGTACTGAACATCTTCCCAGATAACCTAAATAGAATTTCACACCACCTTAACGTACCTGTAAATTCATGATTACGTTCCGGACCGCAATCACCAATTTACCTTACAATAGGGTTTTATGTCCTTCTATGACCCTAAACTACAACAATATATCAAAGCAAAAATAAGTTTTAAAAGAATGATGTGTCTATGTGGTTCTGAAGACAAACACATTAGGTCACAACGGTTTGTTATCACAATGATGAGACTAATGTGGCTATGAAAACCAACACGTTGGGTTACAACGTGTCACTTAACACAGAAATGAGATTATGTAATAATGAAAACAAACATGTTTGGTTACAACGACTTGCAAGCATACGAAAAGTTTAAGTATGAGCTACAACCCAAACGGGGAGCCCACTAAGTAAGATGTTTGCACATAGTATACAAAAATGAGTTCAACTGATGAGCTGGCAACAAAAACCTCTATCAGACATGGAGTAGGAACCTCTACCGATTGTTGAGCAGGTACGATGGCCTCTACCAGTCGTTGAGCAGGTTATTAGGTACCCCACTGACTGTTGAGCAGGTAATTCATCCTCTACCAGTTGTTGAGTGGATAAATGTAACAAATGTAATAAGTTGTGTGTTTTTTTTTGTAGTTCAACACGTATGTTGCAAATCGATAGTATACACATACAAGCAAGTTTGTAAATGCGACAAGTATCAAGTATCGAATGAGACTTGTAATTGAATTGCCCTAAACAAGGTTAATGAGCCTAGGTGTGGTTTCACTAGTTGATGATCGTAGCAAACAGTTCATATTAGTTACCCATGTTTTCAAGTATCACAAATAATCAACTGTGCAAATAGAACATGTAATCAAATTCTCATGTATCAAGAAGAATTAAGTTTCACGCAACAAACAATCATTGTAGAATTAAGAATCAGGGATCAAGTTTCAATAGTTTGGTTATCATGGAAATCAAGATCTTATTCGAAAAGGCGAAGAATATGTGTTAATCCTTGAGAGAATGATGAAATCCCATAGTAAATCAAGTTTGTAAAGATTAGTGAATGTAAAGAAATAGTTATTGAATGGTTTAGTCTATAGATCAAGAGAAAAAATAAAGTAGTCATGTTTGTGATAAAGTAGGGATGTGGATAACGAACTGTGTGGTCTAAGAAGGTTTCGTTTTTTTTATTTTTAAATACCACTTTTGACTTTTAAAATTTAATTGAGCATCTGGTATGGGAACCCTAGTCATTTGTTTAGAGAACAATTTGGTTAATATATATGTGTAAATAAGTCAATTTAAAACATCAAAGTTATTTGAAAACGGGGCCGGTTTGTAAAATTGGATGAGATCTTTGTTAAAATAATGGTTGTTTGCAAAACAGTGAAGATTTTGATAAAAACAGGAATTGCTGATTTTGAAAATAGGGTATATACTACACGAAGATTAGGGTAAGAATATTATTAGTCAAATCAATAGATTTTTAAAACAATAGGGTTAAAACATTTGCTGTTTAAATCAATAAGTTTTCAAACAAGAGGACGCAAGAAGTAATAAGGTTGTAATGTATAGGTAAATGTTTATGTAACAGGGAGATTCATGAGGTTTGGAGCAAGGCTGGAAATAGTAAAGCACATGTGACGTAAGGGATTCTTCAAAAAGAAGCAGGTTTGTGATAGACACAAGGATCCTTGCAAAAGAACACCGAAAACCCTTTCGATGTCTTTTCTTGATGATTCTTGAACATTTTTAGAATGAGCTCATTTATCGTCAATCAGGTCTCTAAAAGTTTTTACTGTAATTGTATACTATGGGTTTATGAAATGAAACATTAAAGATTCCGATAAAAAAAATAATAAAATATTACAACGTACAATGCCTTGCTCGAAACTTCACTTCATTATATTTTGGGTTGCTAACGAAATAATCCTCCATTAGAATTTGGTGACCTTTTTTGCGATCACCCGAGTGACCCGACACACATCTTTTTTGAAATGTTGCCATGTTTTTATCTTCAGCTTGAGGAACAATGTCCATAAGAAATTGGAGGATACTACCGGTGCAGAATATATTACTATCATCGTCGAGTGGAATGTATAATTTTCCGTCATTATCATCATCATCTTGCAGTATGCAAAACTGAGTAGAGGGGAGAACGGTTGTAGAGTTAGTGTGTGTACAATAAAAATGTGAGATATGTATATCTAAAAGGGAAATTGGATTTTAACACCGTAAACTATTGACAATTGGCCGCTGACGCACTAAACTATAAAATTGAACAACACCGAACTGTACTTTCAACTTATTGGCCTGTATCACCCTCAGACTACCATGGTTAAATTTTGTTGACGTGGCATGGTGCCGTGTCCATTTTGCTGACGTGGCATGGTGACGTGTCAATTTTTGCTGACGTGGCATGGGGAATTGGATTTTAACACCCTGAACTATTATTATTGGCCGTTGACGCACTAAATTACAAAATTGATAGATTTGAGCTTGGTTCAAGAGTTTCAAGTCTGATTGTGTTTGATTTGGTTTGGTTTGTGGTGAATCATTTTGTTAACATACACATATAAATGGTTAACAAGTTTGATTTGTTAACCATTTATATGTTTGTGGTGAATCATTTTTTTAACATACACATATTAATGGTTAACAAATCAAATACAAACCAAATCAAACACAAACGGAATATCTTCAAGTGTGATTATTGTCCAAAATGATTAACCACAAAGATAGATCTTGGTCCAATGATACAAAGAACCTAATGACCGAACAATACAAATAATCGAACTACAGAAGACAAAGATGATGACTTGAAACTCTTGAACCAAGCTCAAATCCATCAATTTTGTAATTTAGTGCGTCAGCGGCCAATAATCAATAGTTCGGGGTGTTAAAATCCAATTTCCCATGTCACGTCTGCAAAAATAGACAAGTCATCATGCCACGCAGCAAAAATTAACCATGGTTAGTCTGAGGGTGATACAGGCCAATAAGTTGAAAGTACAGTGCAGTGTTCTTCAATTTTGTAGTTTAGTACGTCAGCGGCCAATCGTCAATAGTTCAGGGTGTTAAAATCCAATTTCCCTATTTAAAAGGTAAAAGTTTATTTTTTTTGGATAGAATTACATAAAGCGTCCTTTAATTAATAGCCAATTTGCACCACCTGTATGTTAATTTTTCACTCATTATGTCCTTTATTTTCTCAATTTGCTACACCCTCTGTCCTTTAGCCTAACTTAGTTAAAAAAGTTGGTTAACTTTATTTTCTAACTTTACACTTTTAGCCCTTGTAGTTTTCATAAGCCTTGACTCCAAATAAAACGACGAAACTAAGGCACGACATGAAACGAAATCATAGGACTTTTAACCTACATCAAATTCCGATCAAAACCATAATTTTGAAGTAAAACGATTGATAAAAAACATATATTTTTTTAAACTCATTTTATATATAAACATACACATATATATAACCGAAGTTAAGCGAATTCACATCAAACGTAACCCAACAAACATGAAAGCTGACCGAAACTTGTTAAAAACTAATATCGAATTCAACAGATTCAAACCAGATCGCAAAACGGGTCAAAAACCCGAACCGAACATGACCCGCATTAACAAAAACGGATCTTACACCTCCAAATTGCACCCAAACTTGAATCTGGACCTACCCACGTGTTTACAACTCTAAATCGCACCATACATTCCAATATTAAATGTTAAAGGTTCTAGATCGCTATCCAATTGACCAATTATTTAAACGTTTAAAAACCCAGTTGCAAACCGAGCCTCTATACCACAAATTGAAACCTATTATAACATCTCATGCCTTAGTCGACCATTTCTGTGAAAAAATATACCATAAACACCCATCCAAATCGTTCACAATTTGAAGAACAAGATCAACCATTCGCAATTTTAATCGTTCGGTTTAGCCTAAAAATGATTAGGTCAGTATAATTATTATACATGGTTTTGATCAGAATTTGATGTTCTATAATAGCCCTATGATTTCGTTAATTACCGTGGTCGAATTCGAGGTCAATTGAAATGGGTTCAATGGTTAGGGTTCGATCAAAACTACAGGGGCTAAAAGTGTAAAGTTAGAAAATAAAGTTAACCAACTTTTTTAACTAAGTTAGGCTAAAAGACAAAGGATGTAACAAATTGAGAACATAAAGGACAGAATGAGTGAAAAATTAACACAAAGGGCAGAAAGTGCAAATTGGCTATTAATTAAAGGACGTTTTGTGTAATTCTTTCTTTTTTTTAAGTTGTGCCCATGGTCAATTTGAGCAAGTATCAACGGTTTGATTTGGCCACTTCCCTTTGTTGACTACTATCATTGGCCATTATCTGTCGCCCTAGCTGATTGGGAGCATATTGTGTTATCGAAAATGAAGTAGTACCTGACTCGGTGTGCCTGGGTAGTGCCCCGTTCACTCTTTTGGGACTTGAACCCTTGCCATTTCAGACAGATTGCACATTTATAAACACCTTGACACCATTAAGCTACAAACCCTTTGGTATAGTATCAAATACATGTTTCTTAGACTAAACGGTATGGGGGTCGGCTTGGGGACAGTGAAGGCATCTTGGGTCGGCCAACACCGCCCCGGCCGCCCCCAATACATCACAAACGGCTAATTCCGCACGGGTTGGCCGGTGCTCTTGATTGGTTGTTTTGAATATGGTGGGTCCCCCTTATTTAAAAACTAACCGTTGTAAACAAAAATACCATTTATCCAACTATAAAAACCCACCTATTTTCTTCACAATTTTTACAAACCATCCTCATTTTTTTCTCTAATCTTCACCCTTTTTTTTTATAAAATCTACCAAAAACCAAAACCATCTTCTCTAAAAAATGGCTTAGATCATACGTTAGCTCCAAGACGTTGGTCTCTCACGAAAAGAATCCTTTTCTTTAGACTTCGGATGACGAGGTCAAGTTTGTGACAGCATGGATCAATTTCAATGGGAAAACGGCCGAACAAGTAAATACGTCTTCTTTTTGGAAGAATATTTTGGCAAAATACAATCGATTAAGCCAAACAAATCACCGCAGCGTGGATCAACTCGCTAATAAGTGGCGGGAGCTATACAGAAGGTGTGCGAGATGGAACAACCTATTTCAAGCCACGATAGAGGCGAACCTGGGTGTTACCCAACGAGCTGGAATCCAACGCACACAACAAGACTATCGGGCTGCTCACGGCGAAGAATTCAACATCCCTCATCTTCTCGCATGGCAATTGATGCATTTTTTTAATGTCAGTGTTTAGTGTTTTTCTATTAATGTTTAGGTGTTTTTTAAGGTTTCGGTTTTTTTTAATTTAAGTTTCGTTTTTTTTTACTTTAGGTTTCGGCAAATTTTTTTTAGGTTTCGGTGTTTTTTTATGTCTGTTTTTTAAGGTTTCGGTTTTTTAAAAAAATTTAGGTTTCCGTTTTTTTTAACTTTAGGTTTCGGCAAGGTTTTTTTATTTTTAGGTTTCGGTGTTTTTTTTTATGTCTACTTCTATTGTAACTTTTTTTTAATATTATGTGACTTTTTATGTTATTTATTTTAATTATTTAGTAATTTGAAAATTAGAAAATAAAAATTAATGTTGGTCAATAGGAATGGAGGACTACCCAAGGAAGACTACCCCCACACCCTTGGGTAGTCCTCAAGTTGTCTAAATACAAGGGTGGCCCACTTTTTGCTGACGTGGCGGCAAGTCCTCCCAAGATGGGCCTCTACCACACCACATAGTCTTATTAATATTTATTTACTACTAACACTACAACAAAAATGGCTTTTAAGGACATTTTTTGTGGGACACTTGTAAAATATGGTCCTACAAACTATTTAATAGCACGAATGAACTTTTGGGGTCATTTTATAATATACACTACTAAACTGGTGTCCTAAAAAGCTTTTGGGGTCCATTTTTTGTAACCTTTTCTTTTGATTGATTTCTCTTTCAAAAGTAAGTAATCTCCGATGTAGTTTTGTGAGTGAGAGAAAATCAAAATCTGGTCCTTACTTGACAACTATAGAATACGTTTCCCATTTTTCTGGTAAAGACCTTAAAAATCTATGAAGCATAGATGAGTTTGTGTAGGTCTGACCATTTAAATTTAACTCGGATAATAATGAAGAGAATATTTCAAATTGTTGTGTTAAAGTCTCTCCATTAACATGAGTAAAGGTTTCATATTGTTGAGCAATGATTTCTCTGGTATTGGCTATCACCTCATCAGTTCCTCCAAACTGTTCTTTAAGGCATTCCTACAGCTCTTTGGCACTTTCACAGTGTAGAAGCCCAGCATAAATTTCATTTGGGAGAGCCATAGCCAACATAGAGAATGCCTTAGCATCCAGCTCAAGTTTTAAGAAATCTTTTTTAGTGTAGTCTTTTGGATCTTTAGTTCTTTCCACTTTAGTTTTTGGATCTGTTAATACTGGTTTATGAGGTCCATACATGACAGACTTCCAACATCCAGTATTTTGTTGAGATAAAGTATGTGCCATCCTCCTTTGCCAGATATTATATTCATTTCTAACTAGCATAGGAGGCTTATTGGCAGATCCAGTATTGTGAGGGTCCATTTTAAAGAAATTTGATTGATCAATGGTTTCTTAAAGTGATGGATTGTTTAAAAAGTGAACTGCAATCCTATATTGAATATCAATAAGAGCCTGTGTCTGATTCTCAATTTGTTAGATTGATATTTGATCAAATGAACCAGATGCTCTGATACCAATTGTTGGATCAGTTTCTTGTTTAACAGGTTCTTATTATGAACACATGTATATTTGAACTATCAAAGTAAGTTGCACAACGGATTAAAGTTAAGTGTTCAAGTTAAAGTTTCACTTTTAAACAGGAGTTATTACTCCCCCTTGAGTTATGAACTAAAGCAGTAAATGAGAATCTAAAAATAGTTGTTGATACACGTTTTACGACTAGTGCTATTGGATTGCACATACAAATTTGTTTTGGCATTTACGTAGGGTCGAAAGTGGAATATAAAGGGTCGAAGGTGATGATAATTGGTCAAAGGAAGAAGATTCAGGTCGAAAGGACAGTTTTGTAGGGAGTTGTGTTGATTCGCCCAAACTTTGGGGCGAACCTGCACATTCGACCTTACGAAAGGGCGAATGTGCAGGTCTATAAATAGTTTGTTTTTCATTTTGAAGAAAAAGTTCTGGTCTTTTGTTTCCCTCCTTCGATCTGGTTTTCTCCCTAGGGTTTTGTTTAAGTCTGATTTGTGTCTTTATCATTATAAACAAGATTTTGTAACGTTTATCAAGCATGTTTATGAATGAAAAAGGAATGTTAATGATGATTTGTGTGTTTTGTTGAGTTTATTATCATTTCGTAACTGATTCAGGGATTCTGCACCTGAATTAGTAGACTTGTTTGATCAAACCTATTTTTTTGACAATTCGATCCTCCTACAAAGTGGTATCAGAGCCATAAGGATCAAACAACTACGAATTGAAAATATTTGAGCTGATTTGGACTCATTTTTGATCAAAATTTTTCTGTTTTCATAGAACAATGGTTTTTGATGAACATTGATTGATTCGGACTAGTTTTCATGGATGAAATCTAGAATTCTCTTTATTAAACTTGTTCCAAATCAATTCCGAAGCAAAACCTGCAAAACATCATCAAAATTCATCAACTTTTGAAAAATTGGGATCAAAATAACTGATTTTCAAAGAATAACTGTTTTTCAAAATGACAGGGTCGAACCTAGGGGAGAACGGTCGAAAGTGTGAGTTTTAGGTCGAATCTGAGAACTTTAGGTCGAACGTGGTCATTTTTAAGGTCGAACCTAGGAGTTTTAAGTGTGTTGTTGTACATTCGACCAGATTGTGTACATTCGACCTTACGTGAGGTCGAAAGTGGGTTTACTTTGGTCGAAAGTGAGATTTTTTGTTATATTCTACCTTCGAGTCATCAGAAAGGGTCAAACCTGGAATATTTCCACCTTCAAACCCACGATTATTGATAAACGGTCGAACGTAGAATCTGATAAAAAAAAAATTCTAATTGTTTTGTGTTTCAGACTTCGTAGACGATATGTGGAACTTTCCAACAACACCGAGGCCTAATACTACACCACAACAGCAAGTGACTATGGATCCTTGGTCTATAGATGCACAGAAGACGACTAGTCAACCATCTCAGCCGATCAATTACTTAGCAATGACTAGTTCGATTCCACAAACAGTTGCTCAACCACCACAACAACCCATGAATGATTATTGGGGAGTTGCAGCAGCCGCGGTACACTCTCAAACTACCAATGCTATTTCTACACTAATTCATGATTTATCTTCAGGTAGCGGGAGTCGTCCACCAAAGCTGATGGAGATGGTGGATTACAATCAATGGAAGACCAAATTCAAGATTCATTTGAAGGGAATGGGAATGGAAGGCATTGAGGCATGGCAAATGATAGCTAAGGGTTATGTAGCACCGGTTTTGGAGAACACGGGAGAAACAATTCCATTGGAAAGCTTAGCTGAGGATGAGAAGAAAAAGTTTGCGGTGGAGAAGAAGGCGTTCTCACAACTATCTCAGGCTATTAACACTGATCTTCTACATCAGTTTGGGTCTTGCACAACTTCGAAGAAACTCTGGGATATGTTGAAGAATCGTCATGATGGGAACAAGAAAACTAGGAAGTTAAGGATGGAAGAGTTAAGAAAAGAGTTTGAGAATTTTAGTTACATGGGAAATGAGACTTTGAAGGAGTTGATTCCTAGGTATTGCCATTTGTTGACTGAATTGTCAAGCTATGAGATTAAGATACCTATGTCTGAATTGGTGGATAAGTTTGCTAATGCATTACCACCATACTGGAATCAACATATTGAGGTCCTAAAGGAGAAAGATGCATATCAATATTGGACCATCAATGAGTTTATTCAAAAGTTGGAGAACAAAGAGATGGAAGAGAAGAGGAAAGCAAAAAGAGCACAAGTTCCTCAAAATCCAGAGTTATATCATGGTGGTACATCTTCTACTCTGACTAGTTCAAGTTCTAGTAGTTCTGTTGCTCCACACATTGCTTGTGTTTCAAGCGTTATTGAACCAACCAAAAACCCCAATAAAATATCTAGCTCAAACCTCATCTTATACACCACCATCATACCCTACCACTTACATTCCACCTTTTTCACCAATGAAACAAGCTGCATGCTATTCAGCTAACATGAACCAACCTCAACAACAACAATGCATTTCTCAAATGAACCAAAGTCAACCAAATCAAAGCCCAATAGTGTTGGAGACATTTAACTTGAACAATGTCACTGTTGAAGTTGCTCAGCAACATGTAGCTTTGGTATCTGCTATGTTAGCTTCTTATAATGGTTTGGTAGCTAGTCAAATTGGTAACAACAATCTAACCAGTGAAGACTATGCTCAAAATGATAAGGAAGAGATGGAGCTCATTGACATTCAATGGGCATTTGCTAGTGTTATGAGACGAGCGACCGAGTTTATAGAGAAAACTGGTAGAACTGATCTTTCTACATCTCCCAACACCACATATGGCTTCAACAAAGCCAAAGTCACATGTTTTAACTGTGGTGGGAAAGGTCATTTCAAGAGAGAGTGCACACAGCCAGCTCAACAAGGAAACGGGAATCCATTTAATACCAATTACCAGAACCGTCAATCTCAGAATCAGGTATCTTATCAAAGCCAAAATAATAACAACTATCAACCACAAAATAATTACCAAAACCGACAGAACACCTCACCAAAAAATTTTGTTAAACTAACCACTACATCAAACCAGAAACAAAATCAAACACCACATAATCCAACCAGAACCATCATTCCAATTTCCACACCAAATAGCCAAACCCAAACAGATAACCAAAACCAGGCTTTGGTATTTCAAAACGATGAAGGTTTTGACTGGACTGGGATGCAACTAGGTGTTGAAGAGATTACAGCTGGTATTGTGGCGTGTGTTGCACAGAAGATTGATTTGGAGGAGCCGGTGGTAGTTGAAGAAGTTTTGGAGGTTGAGAAGAGATCTGAAGTGAAGATTGAGGAAATGGTGGAAGAAGCTGATATTCCTGTAGAGAAGACTCCAAGATTGATTATTGATTCAGTCACTAATATTCCTGAAGAGCGTGACTCAGTTTATTCTGATTCGGAGAGCGAGCCTGATTCTGAAGCAAGTGTTAACTCACTAGATGATGACATTGATCAACTTCTAGCCGAAGCTGATTTTCTTATGACTCGCAAGTCTTGCATAGTGGATGATGCTTTCACCAGAATTGATTATTCCAAATTCTTTGCTGGAAAGGAAGCGCACTTTGCTTTGATGGCGATGACAGAGCCTCCGAAACAGGTAAGCTCTGATTCCACCATAGACATGAATAGTGACAAATATTGTGGAACATGTGATAGATTGACAGAAGAGAACAAGCAACTCAGGGTAAAACTTGAGAGTGCTAGACTTAATTGTCAATCTTATCACAAAGAAGCACATGAATTCAATAAAGTGCTTGATAGTTACAAAAAGGATATTTCTGATTTAAAGAAAACACTTTCTTTAAAACAATTGGCCGTTAACAGTTATATCAATGAATTGGAAGAAGCTAAACTTGAAATGGCAACCATCAAGTGCTTTGCTGAAAAGGTCAACAAGAAGCTAGAAAGTTACAAACATATTTCTTACGTTGTTGATCATATTATTGAAGAACCCTCACAACCGAGTAGTGCAAACTACAAGGCGGTTCCATCTCCCGTGTTATTTGAAAATCACACTTTACATTCAATAACACCGGAGAGTTCAATCAAATCTGATTCTACATCAGATGATGAATCTAACACTTCTAGTGTTGGGGATCCAAATTCTGAAATTTTGGGATTGAACAATGAGGGGGTAACTGCTGTAACTGATGATTCTGATTCGGATGATGAGATAACTGAGAAAGTGAGTGATATTCCCATTGAAAATCACATTATCACCAATGAACTGGTATCACCTTCTCAGATTCTTCATCCAATGGCTAACGCTCATCGAGTGAATCAGTCAGTTAAGCAAGTTAAAAAGAATGAACCGAGTGACAAACCCGTCAAAGTATTTTATCGGATGGAAGGATCCGATAAAATTATTTCTGACGAGGAATATCCAATTAAGTTTGCCAATTACTCCAAGATTGAGAAAATCTGGCAGGAGAGTACTATTTGGTTTCCCAAACACGAGAGAACCAATGATGTACCTAAAGAGATCTTAAAGAAAATTTATTTGGATGTTCCTAAAGAACCTAAGGTTCATGTCACCGAGTTTATAAAGCCAAAGGAAAAGGCAAACAGTTTTCTTGAGCCGACTTACTCAAAGGACCCAGCTCCTGAGAGTTTAAGACGAAGGTGTGTGGATGACCAATATCCTATCACTACTTATGCAAAGTCGAACGCCAAGAACGTGTTTGAAGAATACCGTGCATGCTTTAAGTGCGGGGAGAGAGGGCATTTACTTGCTCGCTGCCCATACGTAAGGCATAAGAGGCAGGAGGTTGAAGTGAAGCAGAAATATCAAATTCCAGTTGACAATCACTGTTATCCACAATGACGTTTTGTCCCTCAACCAGCACCGTTTTATAATCAAAGCCGATAATTTCAAAAGAGGGATAATCGTCAGATGGCATATGATCATCGTAACCGGATAGCCATGGAAAAACCTTTAAAGAAACCAGTGGTGAACACAACTGTAGATAAACAGAAGGTTCCACTAAAACCTGCTATTAAATCAATGGTTGGACCTGTCTCTGTTAAATCAGAGAAGGTAACTAAGAAAGTTTCCTTTAAGAATGAAGTAAAGAAACAGACTGAGACTCCAAAATCTCAGATCCGGATCTTGAAACGTTCGGAACAATTCTGGTCACCGGTTGGTTCTCAAGGTGCTTCAACTTCAAAAGCAAATGAAAAATCTGAAAATGAAAAGAATTTGATTGATCAGAAAAAGGTCAATTTAAATTCAATTGAAAGTGAAAAAGAATCTTTGAAACAAAATGTTCAAAGAACCAAGACCAAGCAGGCTTGGGTCCCCCGAAAGAACTAATCTTTTTACTTGATATGTGCAGGGAGCTTCAGCTGGCCCTGTTAGCAGTCTCTGGATTGTTGACAGTGGAGCTTCTGGTCACATGACAGGGGATTTGTCGCTGCTGTTCGACATTAGAAACATCAATGGCGGATATGTAGCATTTGCTGGGAACAAAGGAGGCTACATTACTATGGAGGGAAGTGTGAGTAATGGTATTGTGAGTTTTGAGAAGATCTCGTATATGAAACAGATCGATTATAATCTACTTAGTGTCAGCCAAATCTGCGATAAACAGTTTTCTGTATTCTTTGATGACAAATCTTGCTACATACTCAAACCCGGTTTTGTACTTCCAAAAGAGTGGATCATGCTGAAAGCACCGAGAGTGAATAATCTGTACATTCTCGACATGTCAAAGGCGATGACAACTCAAGGCCAAGTAACGTGTTTCCTCTCCAAGGCTACAGAAAAAGAATCTATTATGTGGCATAGGAGGATGGGACACATTCACCTTAGAAAAATGAATCATCTGGTGAAAAATGGACTTGTCGAAGGCGTTAATGTCAAACATTTCCATCTAAATGCAAAGTGTGTGAGTTGCAAGAAGGGAAAGCACACAAACAATCCCACAAACCAAAGAAAGTAAACTCTGTGGAATTGCCACTTGAGCGTTTGCACATGGACTTATTCGGACCTGTCAAGCGTAAAAGTCATGCTGGAGAGTTGTACTATCTTGTGGTTACTGACGATTATTCCAGATTCTCGTGGGTAATGTGCTTGCATCATAAAAGCGATACTTTTAACAATCTGAAGGTTCTGTTCACTCGATTAGAGAATGTTTATGGTCTGAAGATCAAAAGAATTCGGAGTGATAATAGGACGGAGTTTAAAAATGCACAGATGGATGCTCTTTGTGAAGATAAAGGAATTCATCATGAATACAGTGCTCCGTATACCCCTCAACAGAGCGGAAAGGAAAAACAAGACTTTTATTGAAGCGGCGAGAACAATGCTTGCGGATTCTAATCTTCCAGTAATGTTCTGGAATTAAGCCATATACGCAACATGTTATACACTTAATCGTGTGTTAACAGTGAAGAAGTTTGGAAAAACTTCTTATGAACTGTTGAACAGACGAAAGCCGAACTTAGAGTATCTAGAACCATTTGGAGCACCGTGTACTATGCTTAATCCATCTGAGAAGTTTGCACCGAAAGCTGAAGAAGGATTCTTTGTTGGATATGCAACCCCGCTCAAACGGGTATTCAACAAACGAACTCGTCAGGTGGAGGAGTGGGATAACGTTGAAGTTCAACGATATACTCAGAACGTACAGGGTAGCGGTCCAGATTGGATGTTTGATTACAAAGATTTCTTTGAATCATTCAATGTAGATGACTTGGTTGAAGAGGTTGTATTAAGATTATATTACGAGTGTGAAAACGCAGTGACATCACTGTTGGTGCGTCCGATCACCGTAACTCCTCCAACAGCTTCTAATGATGCCAACGTTCCTGCAGCAGAAGAAGAAGTGTTCCAAGAAGCTTCCACAACTCTTAATTCATCAGAATCGGAAGATGATGATGATGTCACAAGTGAAGCTATTCTAGACTTTGCTACAGAGACACCTCCAGTGAACCCAAATCCAAATGGTGCTTCATCATCTAACTTGGGTAATGATCTGGGTTCGACGGAGAATTTGACTACTCAAACGGGAGTGCAAGTACCTGATTATCCGGAATCTTGGATTCATCGTATTCACCCGCTCGAGCAAGTTATTGGTGATCCTGGTAGCAGTGTAATGACTAGAGGACAACTTCGGAATGCAAACTCACCAGAAAATCTTGGCGCTCTAGCTTTATATGCTAAAATTCAGAAATCAGGTTGTCAGAATGACTGGTCTTTTGCTTGTTATGTTTCGCAGTTTGAGTCGCGGACATACAAGGATGCTCTTTTGGATGATGCTTGGGTAGAGGCGATGCAAGATGAGTTGTTGCAGTTTCAGAAACTGGGAGTGTGGACACTAACAGATTTACCTCCTGGAAGGAAAAAGATTGGAACCAAATGGGTTTTCAAGTGCAAAAAGGATGACAGAAGCGTAATCGTGAGAAACAAAGCTCGACTGGTAGTTCAAGGATTTCATCAAGTGGAAGGAATCGACTACAACGAGATTTATGCACCTGTGGCACGTTTAGAAGCAATTCGCATGTTTCTGGCGTTTGCCTCATACAATAAATTCAAGGTGTATCAAATGGACGTTAAGAGTGCGTTTCTTTACGGTGTGGTGAAGGAAGAAGTTTACATAGGTCAACCACCAGGCTTTGAAGATCCTATCCACCGGGATAAGGTCTACGTTCTGAACAAAGCGTTATACGGGTTGCACCAAGCTCCACGCCAATGGTATGAGGAGCTGAGCACGTACCTTCTATCCAAAGGATTCAAACGAGGTTTGGTAGATTGCACTATGTTCACCAAACGAACAGGAAATGACTTGCTTCTAGTCCAGATTTATGTTGATGACATTATTTTTGGATCTACTAACGAACTTTTGTGCAGAGAATTCAAAAAAGTGATGCAGGAAAAGTTCGAAATGAGTGCGATGGGAGAGATGCAGTTTTTCCTCGGCCTGCAGGTGGAACAAAGACCAACGTGAATCTTTATTCACCAGACAAAATACGTTTCTGAAGTCTTGAGCCGATTCCAGATGGAAGATTCGAAGCCGATGGATACCTCGATCCAACCTAATCACAGGATTGGAGTGGACGCTAAGGGGGAGCTGACTGATCCTTTTACATACAGAGCAATCGTCGGATCTCTGATGTATCTCACCGCATCCAGACCAGATATAATGTTTGCCACATGTCTCTGCGCACGATATCAGTCGAAGCCGAAACAGATTCATCTCGCAGCTGTCAAACGGATACTACGATATCTGAAGGGTTGTCCGTTGAGAGGACTATGGTACCCTAATGATGATAATTTTGACCTAATTGCTTTTAGTGATGCAGATTGGGGCGGTTGTGACAAAGACAGCAAATCCACAACGGCTGGATGTCAATTTTTGGGGAGCAGGCTCGTGACCTGGCAGTGCAAGAAGCAGACGGCAGTCGCACTATCCACATGTGAAGCAGAATATGTGTCAGCTTCAAGTTGCTGCTCACAGATTCTGTGGATTCAACAACAGATGGTCGATTACGGTTTGCAATTTCTTAAAACCCCTATTCACTATGACAACGAAGCCGCAATTGCATTAACTAAAGACACGGTCAATCACTCAAAAGCTAAACATATCCGGATTAAGTATCACTTTATCCGAGATTGTTATGCCAAAGAGTTGATTGACATGGTCAAAATCCACACTGATTACCAACGTGCAGATCTTTTTACCAAAGCTTTCAATAGATCTCGATTCGAGTTTTTGTTAAAAGCTAACGGTATAAAAGAAAAACAAGACTAATCATCACCTCTGTTTATCATTTTTTTTTGTATTACTGTTTTTCAAAAATTCAAAAACCCAAAAATATGTTTTACATTTTAGGGGGAGTTTTAGATTTTCAGAAAAATCCAAAAACATTTAAAAATCCAAAAAGCCATAAAAATTAGAAAAACCCAAAATGATTTTCAGGAGAAAAAGAGGAAATGATAGTACATCAGTGGGGATCTGACACATGCTAAAGATTTGAAATGATATATAAGCCGTGTGTTGAATCTATGTGATGTGCTGGTAGGCTTCGTAGACCTATTACTGCGTGTTAGATACATACATATCAAATGAATTGTAATGTGGATGAACTCCTCATTGGCATATGGTCTTAGTACCGTAATTTCGTTTGATATGGTATTTGTAAAAAACTAGGAGGTTTCGGGTCGTTATGTTACTAGTTATCTGGGGATAGCCTTTCTGATCTTTTGTCGTAAGGTTTTACAGACCTAGATCAGACAGGGTATCTTGCTAAAAGAGCTTTATTGCCAAAACCTAAAGTTACCGAATTGAGGAACTTTTTATGCATGACGATAATCAAAGATTATCAAATGCATCGTATCCAATCATTGATGCAAATCATGATTGATATTAGCCCTCAACCTGGTAGGGTGCATATGTTACTCTGCAGCATTGATTTGCTGACCTGTACACCTCTGTGCCTCAATACCTTGTAATCTTACAGATAACGAAAGCATAATCACGTGTTACAATGAGTCTTTGTGCAAATTATTCCTTGATACGGGAGTATGTCGTGTGTGTGGGAACCATAGACAATTTTTGTTTTTACTATAGATAATCATATCAAACACTGCATAAAAGTCTATATGAGAGCTTATGTGGATAACAATATCAGCAATTGCTGGATCACACATTGACTTTAATGATAATAAACACTAAAGATCAACGGTGTGATCAGATTTCTCAAAAACTGATATGATCCTCTTACCGGATATCACAAAACATTTACTACTTTATGTTTACATTCATGTATTTTACATTTGTTCAAAATTTACAAAAACTCAAAAAGATTTTAGGTGTGTTTTAGCATAAATTTCAGAAAAACCAAAAAGATTTTACATTTTTGTATTATTTTTGATAACGAATGGTGTTTGATGGTCGTTTTTTCTGAAACTTGATGAACCATTTGAGTTTTGTGACTTTAAAATGAGAAATGATGAATGTTGGATGCTTAAAAGATGAGAAAAAGATTGAACGGGATTCGATTTTGAGATTTGGTAAAATGTTCAAAAATTCCAATCTCCATTCGCCCCTTCGATGGGTCACCTTCATCCCACCTGTGATTCGGATCATGGTTTCTCTTTCATAGAGATCAGTCACATGCATCCCTAGGCATGGTAATATTTTAATTGAATAGCATTCCAAGCCCTTGGTAGAATCTCTCCTTCCATTGTTGATAACCAATATGCTCCTTTACCAGCTTCAGAGTCGATCAAGTATGGACCTTCCCACTTGGGAGCTAGCTTACCATCGCTTAGGTTTTGTTTTGTTTTGGAAGGCTTTTCTTAATACCAAGTCTCCTTCTTGAAATTTTCTTATCCTGATATTCTTGTTGTAAGCTTTAGCAATCCTTTATTGATATGCTGCCATTCTTACTTTAGCAGCATCCCTGAGTTCATCCACAGTTTCCAAGTCCTGTAGTAATGCTTCGGAACTGGTAGTTGCATCTTGAAGTTGTTTCCTTGTTGTAGGCATGACCATCTCTGTAGGCAACATTGCTTCTGTTCCAAAGACCAAAGAGAAAGGCGTCTGACCAGTAGCATTCTTGGAAGTAGTCCTATCAGCCCAGAGTACAAATGGAAGTTCTTCTGCCCATTTCCCTTTCTTTTCCCCAAGCTTCTTCTTCTTCAAGTTGTTGACGATGATTTTGTTTGAAGATTCTGCTTGTCCATTAGCTTGAGGATGGACTCGTGTTGAAGTCACCATCTTGATCCCCCAACTCTCACAAAAGTCAGTTGTTCTTTTGCTGATGAATTGAGAGCCATTGTCACAAATAATCTCAGATGGTACTCCAAATCGTGTTAAGATATTTCTTTTGATGAATGAGACCACCTCTTTATCTCTGACTTGCACAAATGCTTCAGCTTCAATCCATTTTGAGAAGTAGTCTGTCATCACTAACATGAATACCTTTCCTCCCGGAGCTTTGGGTAGCTTTCCTACTATGTCCATTCCCCATTTCATGAAGGGCCATGGTGAAATAATAAGATGTAGTGGTTCAGCAGGCTGGTGAAGGATGTTGCTATGTCTTTGGCATGGATCACACTTTTGGGAATATAGCATGGCATCCTTCTTCATAGTAGGCCAATAGTATCCCGTCCTCAAAGTCTTCGAGTAGAGAGATCTTGCTCCTGTATGATTTCCACATTCTCCTTCGTGGATGTCCTTGAGCACCTCGTTTGCTTCATTCTTGTTGAGACACCTCAAATATGGACCTGCAGGAGATTTTTTATACAAAATATTGTCTATAATTGTAAACTTAGATACCTTTATCCTGAAAGCCTTTGGGTTTTCTCCATCAGGAATGACATCTTCTTGTAAATATTTTATTATGGGAGTCATCCATGATGAATCGTCTTGTGCCTGAGTGGCTAAAATAGTGATATCCTCAGGATGGCCTGTTTTATCCTTAGGATGTGCCTTGTTGTCCTCAGGATATACCTGGCTATCCTCGGGATGCCATTCTTCAATCACTGGTTTCAGAATGTGGATGATGGGAATCTTGGACCCTTCTGGTAGATTAAAGGAGGATCCAGGTTTGCTAAGGCATCAGCTTCAGCATTTTCTTCCCTAGGTACCTGTGTTAGTGAAAATTCTACAAAAGTACTAGCTAAATTTTTAACAATTTCGAGATAAACAGCTAACTTTTGTCTTTTTACTGCATATGATCCATTGAAATGGTTAGTAATCAACAAAGAATCAACAAAGACTTCAATATTAATAACATGCATATCTCTAGCAAGTTGTAAACCAGCAATGAGAGCTTCATATTCAGCTTCATTATTGGTTGTTTGAAATGCACATCTAATGGCATGGGATATATTGTCCCCTTGTGGCGATTTTAGTAGTATTCCTAGACCTGTGCCTCTTGCATCGAAGCACCATCAGTGTATAGAGTCCATTTTCCTAAATTTTCATTTAGTTGTTGAACTTTGGACTCTACTTCACTCAGGATGTCACTACTGAAATCAGCCACAAAGTCTGCTAGAGCCTGTGACTTGATTGCATTCCTAGGCTCATATTCTAAGTCAAAAGCACTTAATTTAACTGACCATTTTTCCATTCTTCCAGACATTTCTGGTTTTCTAAGTACATTCTTAATGGGATAATTAGTTTGAACATATATTTTATGTGTTTCAAAATAGTGCCTTAACTTAGTAGAAGCCATTATTAAAGCTAGGATAAGTTTTTCGAGATGTGAATACCTGGTTTCATCATCTATTAGAGTTTTACTTACATAATAGACAAGATGTTGTTGCCTTTCGAAGTCCTTTACCAAAACAACACTTATTGCATTCTCAGAAACTGCAAGATATAGCTTAAGAGGTTCTCCATCCTCAGGTTTCATCAATAATGGAGCTTTTGCAAGATAGTCTTTCAGCTTCTTCAATGCTTCTTAATGTCTCTGTCCCCAGTCTAATTTGTTATTCTTCTTCAAGATGTCGTAGAATTCCTTGCATTTCTCTAAGGATTTTGAGATGAATCTATTCAGGGCTGCTATCCTGCCAGTCAGCCTTTGCACATCCTTAATATTTCTTGGAGATTTGAGATCAAGGATGGCTTTTATTTGTTCAGGACTGCTTCTATCCCTCTTTTTGTTACCAAGTATCCAAGAAACTTTCCAACTCCAACTCCAAAATGGCATTTTGTTGGGTTTAACTTCATGTTGTAAGCATCCATGATGTCAAAGGCTTCTTTGAGATCCTGAAGATGATTTTCTGCTTTCTTGGATTTCACTACCATGTCATCAATGTAGTCCTCCATCGTGTCCCCAATCTTTTCCTTGAACTTCATGTTCACTAGCCTTTGATAGGTGGCACCTGCATTTTTTAGTCCGAATGGCATAGCTATATAACAATATATACCTGATGGTGTCATGAATGTTGTATCCTCCTGATCATCTGGTTCCATCTGTATCTGCTGGAATCCTGAAGATGCATCCATGAATGTCAGCATTTCGTGACCTGCTGTAGCATCCACCATTGAATCTATGTGTGGTAATGGGAATGGGTCTTTAGGAAAGGCCTTGTTAAGGTCTGTATAGTCCACACTCACTCTCCATTTCCCATTTTTCTTTTGAACCACCACAACATTCACCAGCCATCTTGGGAATTTCACTTCCCTTATCATTTTAGACTTCAGCAGCCTGTCTACTTCCTCTTGTATGATGATATTTCTTTCTGGAGCAAACTTCCTTCTTTTCTGCTGAATGGGTTTGAAACTCTTATCAATCCCAAGTTTGTGAGTAATGACATCCTTAGAGATGCCAGTCATATCTTCATGCTTCCATGCAAAAAGTAGACATCCTGCATTTAAGAAACGAGATTAGTGATTGTTCAATATTGTGTGGGATATTCTTACCGATTTGCACAGTGATATCCTTGTTACTATCATCAAGGCAGACAGCTTTTACATCCTGATCAAGATGTGCTTTAACATCCTGAGAATGGCACTGTGCATCCTGCTGTAATTGCTGTGCTTGTCGGGATGAGGCCTTCATTGATGTCGTATAGCAATCCTTAGCTACCTGTTGATCGCTGTTGACCTTCATAACTCCCCAAGGTGTGGGTAGTTTCAGACACTGGTGATATGTTGAAGGGACTGCCTTCATGTCATGTATCCAGGGTCTCCCCAGGATGACATTGTAGCAGGATAGGGAATCTATCACACAAAATCTCTGGATAGAGTTTACTCCTTCTACATATGCTGGTAGCTTGATGTCGCCCACTGTGCTCTTAGTTTCCCCACTGAAGCCCACCAAAATTGATGATCTGGAAACTATTTCAGATTCCGGGATGTTCATTCTTTTGAGAGCTTCAAGCTGGATGATATTCACTAAACTTCCTCCATCTACAAGAATCTGTTATTGTTATATCCTTGGGATGGCACAGGTGTATATCCTGGATCCCTGGTAGTTGCCATCCTGGGTGTAGTAGTTGTTTCTGGAGCAGAGAACCCAGTACTCATGGGGATGAAATCTCCTTGATGAACACCTCCAAAGATGCCAGAATTGAAATCCAACACCCTTGGTTGCAATGGTGTCCCCATATCTTCACTTGGCCTTCTTGAGGATGATTTGAGAGCTTGTATCTCTCTTATCAACATCCGGTTTGTGTCTTGTTGTTGATGTATCGAATCTTTCATCATTGCAAACATAGAAAGGAGTTCATCATTTGACACAAAAACAGGAGGAGTAGATCCAAATGCTCCTATTGATGGTCTAGGTGGGATTTGAGAAGTAGAACTTCTTGGAAGTGGAGGTGGTAAGGCAGTATTTCTGGTAGAGGTTGACGATGGCATGGATGAAGAGACAGTTTTCTTGGAAGAAGACATAGTTGTCAAGTAAAAAAGATTTAAATGAGAAAAGGTTTTAACAAAGTTATTTGTTAAAATAGCACCACTTGCCCCACGGTGGGCGCCAAATTGTTTTGGTAAAAAATTACTTAGTAGAAATAATTCTGTATTCCAAATTAGAAATTGTGAGGTAGAGTGCTAAAGATGTAATTTGTATATTAAAACTAGTTATATTCTGAAAATGCTTAATCAGGATGCAAAAAGAAACAAATAAGTGACAACTATGCTCGGGATGGCTTAGGTTTGCTTTGGGATGGATAGTTATATCTTCGGGATGTAACTGTTTATAATGAACAAATAAAGCAGTAAAACACAAAGAACAACACTCGATCTACGAGGAAAGCCCTTGATCAGTTGTAGATCGCCGGCATAAAACCTCGGGAGGAGACTAGGTTCCTGCCTTGTTTGTTAATATTAATTTGGTAAAAAGGTACAACTTTGGATGAGCAAATGGACGAGTGTACTAAGATTACAATGAATGTGTGAGTGTTTTTAATCAGCTAAGTGTATGTGTGTAGCTATAGTGTAAGCAATGTGTCCTATACTCGTCCAATACTCCCATTTATATAGTACATGAAGTAAACAATGAATCCGAAATAACCGCTAAGTAGTTAAGTTCTTTGAAGTCTTCATATGACCGTTGTGATTGTTTCATCTCAGGTAGACGTTGTAGCAACGGTTTCTTCTTGGCTAGTCATTGTTCCAACCGTTTCCTTATTTGTCGCCGATATTAAATGTATATCGGTTACAACTTTGACTCCATCTTCAATCTTGGACCACGAGTTGTACTTCTACCTTTAACGTCTTCAATTGAGGATTATAATATAGACGTTGCTGAATGTATAAATCCATATTATAACTTAGTTGTACCTGCAATCATACATAAGAAAGCCAATTCGTTAGTTCATTCTCAGGATGTGCACATGCTGAAATACTGTTATATCCTGAGGTCAGTCGAATCCTTCAGCATCCTGAGGATGGTACATTAGGGATGTAGGGTAAAATCATCCTGAGGATTTTCACCACCAACAGAAACATGCATTAAAAACCGGAAAAGATATGTTAAATGAGCTTTAATAGAAAACTTTTGAAAAAACATGTGTTAATAACCAAGGTATATGTGTTAACTAAGGTAAAACACGACTAAATGACATTTTTACACAAGGAAGGTCTGAAACATATGTTAATATGTCACATTTGGTACAAATGATTAACACACATATCATATGGTAACTTATAGTAACCAAGACACCGGTTTTGTCACACAATGGTTAATCATAGTCACAAATAACGACAAAAACGAGCTTTTCCAACATATACAGTGTGTGACATGTATGGACAGTCGTACAAAACACATTCCATAAACGTACAAGTCGGATGAACAATTTCATGGTAAATAGTACAACACATAGACTTAAGTTGTCCTTATTTGAATCTAGGGCACTTTTGTTCAGACATGCCCACGTCAGACTTAATCAGTTTTAGCATTCAGACATCAGGTGAGTTATCACGACCACATTTTTACTGTTTTCATGCTTTTGGGGGGAAAACATGCGTACAAGTTTAATTGCATTTTGACTATTATATGAACATGAGACAAAAAGGTTTAAAGTACCCATAAGCCTTTGTGTCATACATTTTATTGTAACCATTAGCTATGAACTTAGCCATGAAACACAGGAATAGATCTATTGGGTTGACACCCACACTCTTGGTTAGACGCTCTAACCGGATGACAGATATCAAAGGAATGCTTGTATTTCACATTACTTTCATTGTCTTTAGTGTACAATGGGCGAGGCACAACATTCGTCAAGGTTTGGTTACGGGATCATGACGGTCACATAATAATTATTGTCTTAGCTAGGCAATGATCCAGTCAGCCATGATTTACATAAAATCCAAAACCCGTGATATCACCGACTTAATTGTTGACATATTTTATTTGCATATTTTTCAGGCAATTAATTGAGCATCATGGAACTTAGAGTTGCGCACGAGCATCTTGGGGATATCTTGGACCTTGTTTTGGTTAAATGATTTTAGACAATTTAAATTTTAAATGTGATTCTTAAGACAATATTTTGTTTGTTTTTTGTTGAACAATGACGTCTTTTAATATATCTCCTATTTTACGAAACGGAAGCTTGCGTAACTTGTGTGCTTGAAAACCTTTCAAAGTTACATCTCGTGTTTTCGCCTTGGCATGATATGACAACAACTACACATGGTCTTAGGCTACACAGTGTGTGGAGTGGAAGGGGTGGTGTGAAGCCACTCCACACCACCAACACTGGCCCTTGTGTAATGTGAAAGACAGCGTGGGGCAATAGGAGTGGAATCTTCATTGGCGTGGGGGTGATGGTGGTGACATGGCACGATGGGATTGAGTGAGCAGAAACAACCATTAGCATTGACTCATTTAAAAAAAAATTATTTGCCATTTATATATATGAATCAAAACCATCCTACCATTTTTACCTCATTCACGCCATTTTTACACTTCCTCTCTCAAATCAACCCCATCCTACCATTTACAACATTTTTAAAACTAAATCATCTCTGGTGTGTTGGACCGAAGAGGAAGAAATTGCATTAATAATGATGTGGATAAATGTTAAGGAAAATACGAGAGTTACGAGCTCACCCGGTCAGTCTCCTTTCTAGGCTAACGTTTTAGCCGAATTTCATGTGCTAGTCCTTGAAACACACCGCACTTGTCATTCCCTTTCACATAAATGGTTGAATCTCAAAACTAAGTGTGAGCGCTTTGAAAAAAGTTTAAAATAACAATGGATAAAGACCCTCATCAAGCCCAAGACATAGCAATAAAAGTTATTCAAATCGAATATAGTTCTGAGATCGGCAAAAGTTTTGACCATGTACATATTTTATGGCCAAGATTAGATTAGCTTAATAATGTTTTCTAGTTATTTTTTTAATTTAATGTAATGCTAAGACCTAAATTTAATGTTTTCTAGTTATTAGTTTTTGTAAAGCCATTATTTTATTTAATATAAATATTTTTTTTATTTAGTTGATGTGTTTTTACAAGAGAAAAAAAGGTAAAGCGTTCTCTCTCACACTCCTAGCACCTCGTGTTTTTTTGGGGCTTAGAGGAGAAATCATTCTCTGCTAACGTGGCTATCACATGGTGTAGGCTTATAGAAATTAGAAGATTCTTTTTTTATTAGAAAAACGTGAGTTAATACGTAGACCACACGTAATATGGTGCTCGCATATGAAGGTAGAAGTCATGTCGCATTCTCGTGCATTGCATGGCTTAGTTAATAACGCAAGTAGCTAGGGCAGTTTGTCGACCGACGGATCTTGGAACTTTTGTTATAAAATCACGTGCTAATACACTAATTATTTTTGTTCTTGCGAATATGATATTGATGTGAGATGAAAAGGAAAAGTTAACCACCATAAAGTTTTGTTCTAATTCACACCTGACTTCATTCGTTTACATACCAACTAAATGGAAAGTCCAATCCTTCTATAGTTATAGTTATGAATTGAACCATACTCATATCTAGGGTAGGATCATAGTGAAAGAAGAATAGGAAGTCGTAAAAAGGGTATAGATGAATTTCGATTGAACCTATTTAAGCGGAATTTGAACCGTCTTATTGAACCCTACGATCTTAGTTTTTACGTTTTCACTTTTTGGATTTTTAGCTTGTAGTTTTTAATATTTACGTTATATTATTATGTTTTTTATGTAGCATTGTGTTTTTTTTTTATTTTTATTATTGTGTCATTGTGTTGTATTATTGTGATTCATTGTGTCTTTTTTCTTCAGCATTGTGTTGTATCTTTCGGCATTGTATTATATTTTGTGCTTATTGTGTCGTGATCTATTTTTTTTCCCACACTTCTAATTTTTTGTTACTCTGTATAAGATAACTTGACCCCTCACGTATATGTAAACCTAGATTATATCCCGGGAGCGTCCCGGGTTGAGAAATCTAATTTGAAATATCAATTTTAAATCTGAAATAGACTGATGCGTTTTACAGTTACATGCAGGAAAGCTTCGGATAGCACTTAACCTAAAACAATTAACAATGTATCTCCAATGTTAGTGCATAACCTTAAACAATGTATAACTCTAATATTAAAACATAACCTAAAACAATATACAACTCCAATGCTAACACATGTTGTAAATAAAATTCATATTTACTGGTTTGAACATAACTAATGACTTGCCTATACATGATTAATGAATAACCTGAACACTTTGTGTTTTTTTCCTGTACGAACAAAACAACACAACCCGAACACTTTGTGTTTTTTTCCTGTACGAACAAAACAACACAAAAAATAGTCGTTTTTTTTCTCCGTTTTTTATATAGCATCATGGTACCCGTTGGAAAGATGATAAAACGCTCGTTAATTTGGTGAAATTTTTTTCTTTAAAAAATCTCGTATATAAAAGATATTAACGTTTAAAAGTTATGAGAGGAAACATTAGAGATAAAAATCTAATTTTGTTTTTAAATTTTAAATTATTATTTTTCTAAAATAACGAGTTCGATACGCTGTGTCTACCTACCTAACTCTAGACCTATCTATAGAAGGGACCCTTCCCTTTCTTCTTCATTTTGTGTAGACAAAAATCCCTCTAAACTCTCTTAATCTCTCTCATCACACACACACACTCTCTCTCTCTTAATATCCCTCTCGTATCTCTCTCTCATCCTTGATAATAAGCCGCCCGACCAACACCTTTGTTGGATCAGTATATTGCTCTTTTGTATGAACTTGCTAGTGAACACTTAAGTGTTTAGCAAGTTCTTGATCAGTGATAGCACAGCGGAATGTTATGAGTTTAAAGCTACACTTATCAACAGGAGTTATTACTCCCCCTGGATTCCAGAACTAATAAATGATAAGTGTTTATTGAGAATCTAAGTATTGAATGAGAATGAAACACTTCGACAGATTCTCAATAAACAAGAAATGGAAATAACAATAATAAGTGTTGAAGGATTTCTGTATTAAAAATCAATGTCTAAAACAGAGGGATGAACCCTTCTATTTATAGACTTTACAAATACATGAACCTTGCCAAAAAGCAAGTTCAGAAACAAGTTGCAGTCTTGGAACTTGTACATAAAGCAAAAAAGAAATACTAAAGTAATAAACTACTGATACAAAAAGGCGGTGGAAAAGATCTTCATGTAAGTACTGATGAATGACAAACTACTGATGAGTAGTTTGTCTTCAGTAGTTCTTCAGTAGAAGTGTCTGGTTTGAACTTCAGAACTTCTGATTACTTTTCTTCTTCAGTACTTCTGAATCTCTTCTTCGGCAGTTTGATCCTTCTTCTTCAGCAGTTCTATACTTAGAATATTTTGACAGAAGTGAATTAGACTAAGGTTTGCAAAAGTGGTTTCACCAATCCTTTTTGTCCTAACAATCTCCCCCCTGGATTGATGAAGCCAAAACCTTACTAATTCCTTATTGTTCTTTTCTGTCCTTCACAATTTTCCATATTCCTTTGAACATGGAATTCTTCAGCTGGTTCAGCTGTTCATCAGTGAGAGACCCTTTCTGTGGTTCTAAGTGTTGGATTGTAAGTAGGTCTTTAGTTGATAGCTTCTTCAGATCATTCATCGACCTATAGGCCTTGCTTGTCTGATCTCTTCTTGTCACAAGTACTGAGTTTTTATCAGTAAAGGACCATCTGATGATTGGTACCTTAGACTTGTCAAAGTCTAAAGTGTAGGGAACCATGGTGGTACCCTGGGTTTCTCCTGAGTGTTGGATGTTTTCAACTTCAGTGACTCTCAGATGGGATTCACTTCCTTGTTCTTGTTGCATCACATTAGGTATCTGAAATGTTGGCAAATGATGTTCAGTTACTACCTTAGTGTGCAGTTTGTCTGTGATGGTCTTCTGGATTTGATATGCAAAGATGGAAGGATCCCTGAATTGTGTGATCAGAGGCTTTTCTTCTATGTCAAAGTCAGAATGGACTACTGTACTACCTTTTTGTAGTACCATTCTGAAATCAGTCTTCACATTCTCCTCTGATTTCTTCCTCTAAGTAGCTGGTCTTCTTTGAACACCAGAAGTTCTAACTACTGAAGTTGATACTTCAGTAGTTTGAAACTTCTCTGGATTTGCAGCCCTTGCAGCCTTATATTTTCTATAAGTGTCCACTAATCTTTCTTCTTTCCATTTGGACACAGAGGCTTTTGAACCATAACCATTAGCTACTAATTCTTTTATCATCTGAGCTCTCTTGGCTTTTGTGTCTTTACTTGTTGCAAGTTTGTCTGCAATAAGTTGAGCTCTTCTTGTCAGCTCTTCCATGGAGAGTCTCTTCAATGTGTTGGCTTTGATCTTGATGTTCTTTGTAATGTAAGACATCAGTTGATGTCTTTTATCTTCCTCAGCAATCTGGTCTAGGCTAGCCTGCCTTTGGAGTTCAGCTTCATAAGCCTGTAGCTTTTCATCCAGGCTTAGATCCAAGTCTTCCCTTTCTTCCAGTGTTTTCCAAATCTGATCTTCTCTGGCCTTCTTTTGGGCTGCCACTAAACTCTTCTCAAGTAGTTCTGCCGATTGAGAGATTGGAGAAGGGTTTAGCACAGTCATTGTGGTAACTGTTGTAATAGGCCTAGTAGGAACAGAAGTTGGTTGAATAGGAGCAGTTGATCTGGAAGGGTCAGCAGTTTGAGTTTTGGAAGTGTTAACCTCTGATGGGTTGACAACAACTGAAGGTTTGTCAACTACTGAAGGATTGTCTTCAGTACTTTCTGATTCTTCATCAGAAGTTTGTCCAACAGAGGTTTCTTCATTGTGCCCTTGGGATTTATCAGACTTTTCAGCATCTTCTACTTCTTGAATAGAGACACCAAATTGTTGGGCCAGTTTTTCTTTTCTGGCTTGATCTTTTTTATCTCTTTCTAGGATAGCCACTCTTGCCTTTCTCCTGGCTTCAAGTGTATCCATAGGTACCTTGATTTTCTCCCCCTTTTTGGCTTCATCAGTTTTTGAAGTTGAAGCTTGGGAGAACTGACCTGTAAGATGAGCAAGCTGTTTGCTGTTGTAGTCAATCTTGTTGGACAGATCATTCATCTTTGTCTGTATCACTCCAAATTGGTTCTTCATGGACAGCTCCAAGTTAGCTGTGTATGTTTGGAAGTGATTCTTGATGAGGGTATTCATCATGTGGTATAAGGGACCATCTGGGCTGCATAGCTGGTTCATGTCTATGCTTGTTTGCCCAGGGAATTGGGTAGGCATTTGTAGTGAGGGGTGTGTTTTTGGTTGATTTTCTTGTTGTACAGAAGATGCCACTCTAGGGGAATCATGGATTGAGTGGGCTTTAACCTGATCTGGTCTGACTAGCTTCTTGAGCTTAGATACACCAGGTGCAGGACCTTCACTTGTAGCCGTCAATTCAGTAGTTTGGTGTTTTGAAACATCATCCAAGTCAATGGAATCATCTGAATCCCTGATTACATCCTCAATGAGGACTGTATCAGTTACATCATGAGATGAGCCCAACTCAGTTGTCTCATGTACCTCTTTTTCTTGGTTCAGAGGATTTCCTACCTCAGGCATTAAGCCTTCATCAGTAGTTGCCACAGTTGAGGTCTTAGCTATGTTACTTCTATCCTCAGGTCTACCACTGGGTGGTAAATGAGTAGTAGCAGCCTCAAAAGTACCAAGAGTTTCTAAGTTTGGGCTTAGAGACCCTGGTTCATCCTCATCTCTTTGGTTAGGGCTTTGAGTGTCCACATCCATGTCAAATTCTGAGGCTATGTCCCCTGTTTTATGTGGTTGTTGGGGACTGACATGTGTAGATGGGACTTTCTCTTTTAGCCCAGAGAGAAGTTTGGCTATTTCAATATCTGGTTCAGAAAGTTGGGGTGCTGGTTCAGTAGTTTGGGCAGTGGGTTCAGCAGTTTCAAAAGAAGCATCAATGGGAATAGTTTTCTTAAGTCTTTTTCTTTTGAAAAGGATGGTGATTGGTGCTCTTGGTGGGGTTTGAGATAGATGAGACTGAGAGGATGTTTCAGTCACATCTTTAAGAAGTGCAGATTGCACAATAGTTTGTTCAGGCATCTCAACCTCCTGAACAACTTTTCTTTTAGGTTTGGTGGGTTTTTGTTTTTGTACCTTGGGTTTCTTGGCCTTTGGGGGTGTAAGTTTGGAAGATGAGGGTTCCATGGGGACTGGTTCTGGTTCCCCTTGGTCATCTTCTGGCCAGGCAGCCTGTTTGTTGTGCCTTGAGTATGCTTGTGAGGTTAAGGGTTTTAAAATTTCAGTTTTACCCACAAGCACCTCATCACCCAGTTCTTTTATTATGCATTGCATAATGAACCTTGGATATGACAAAAACTTTTTCTTAGTGTTATTGTGATGTAACACCAACTCATTAAAGAAAAGTTTTGATTCCCTGAAATTTGTTTCATTCACAATGGAATGAAAAATTGGTTGAAAGGTTGAGGGCATCTGGTCATAAGACCCTGTTTTAGGACTCAAACACATAATTATATAATGAAACAAAAGTTTATATTTTGGTTCAAAATACTTTTTGAAGATGGTAGCTTGTGAGAGAGTACCTTGATAACCACACTCAGTCATGGTTAGGTGGATTGCAGAGTTGTCAAACTTTTCAGGGGCATTCACATCATTCAACCCCAGTCTATTTGATACTAACTTCTGAAATGTTGATGTGTCAAGGGGTTTAGTGAATATGTCAGCTATTTGATTAGCTGTTGCTACATGTTTCACTTCAATCTTGCCTTTTTCATAGCAATCTCTTATGAAATGATACCTGATTTCAATGTGTTTAGTCTTTGAAAACTGAACAGGATTTTGAATGATGCTAATGGCAGATTTGCTGTCTACAAGCAATGTTTTCTTAGTTTCTTTGATTCCATAATCAAGAAGTTGATATTGGAGCCATTGTATCTGTGATGTATAACTTGCAGCTGCAATGTATTCAGCTTCAGCAGTTGAAGTTGCAACAGATGTTTGTTTCTTTGATTGCCAGGACACTAGACAGTTTCCCAAGAATTGACAACCACCAGATGTTGATTTTCTTGACATCTTACACCCTGCATAGTCACTATCTGAAAAGGCTGATAACTTGTTATTGCTTGAAGCAGGATACCAAATTCCAAGTGTTGGAGTTCCTTTCAGATATCTGAAGATTCTTTTGACTGCAATAAGGTGTGATTCCCTAGGAGCTGATTGATATCTAGCACAGACATATGTTGAAAACATAATATCTGGTCTAGAAGCAGTTAGATATAAAAGGAAACCTATCATACATCTATACATTGTTTGAACAACCTGTTTTCCTTGATCATCTGGTTCAACTTGTGTGGTTGGTGTCATGGGAGTGGAACATGATTTATAGTCTTGTAAAGAAAATTTGTTTAATAATTCTTTAACATATTTTGATTGATGTATAAAAGTTCCATTTGATTGTTGTTTAATCTGCAGTCCCAGAAAGTACTGCAGTTCTCCCATTGTACTCATCTCAAATTTTGATTGCATGAGTTTCTTACATTCATCACACAATTTTGTGTTTGTTGAACCAAAAATGATATCATCAACATATATTTGAACAAGTAAGACATGATTTCCAACATGTTTTATGAAAAGAGTTTTATCAATGGCACCTCTTGTGAAGTTATTTTTGAGTAAAAAGGTTGAAAGTGTATCATACCAGGCTCTTGGAGCCTGTTTGAGCCCATAAAGAGCTTTGTCTAGTTTGTACACCCACTCAGGATGAGAAGGATCCTCAAACCCAGGTGGCTGACAAACATACACTTCCTCTTTTATCTTTCCATACAAAAATGCACTCTTGACATCCATTTGATAAACTTTTATTTTGTTGGAAATGGCATAGGCCAGAAATAACCTGATGGCTTCAAGCCTTGCAACTGGAGCAAAGGTTTCATCATAGTCAATTCCTTCTTCTTGAGAGTAACCTTGTACTACCAGTCTTGCCTTGTTTTTTATTATAATACCAGCTTCATCTTGTTTGTTCCTGAAAACCCATCTTGTGCCAATTGGTTGCTTGTGTGGTGGTAAGGGACAGATTTCCCAAACCTGTTGCTTGTTGAATTGAAGCAATTCATCTTGCATTGCCTGCACCCAATTGTTGTCTTTGAGGGCTTCTTGGTACTTCTTTGGTTCCAACTGTGAAATAAATGCTGAGAATAGACAAAAGTTGGAAAGCTGGTTTCTTGTAAGAACACCTGATGCAATATCACCCATGATTTGATCAAGCGGATGGTCTTTGTGTTCGATTTGTTGTTGTAAACCACTGACAGGTGTTGGTGGCTCATGTTCTTCAAACAAACTACTGAGGTCTATTATATCTGGTTCAGCAGTTTCAGTGTCTTCAGTAGTTGCAGGTGCTGAAGCAGATGTTTGAGTTTGTCCTTCAGTATTTGTTGAATCAGAAGTTTGTGAAACTTCTGATGGTTTTGAAGTTGACTTAATGACTGTTTGAGGAGTCCATGGTGCTGGATCCTCATCATCAAACCTTTGATCACCATAATAAGTAGGTTTGGATGAAGTGACAGTCTTTTCAGGTCCAAAATGGAAGTTGTCAAGGTCAAAAAGTTCAGCAGGATGTGCTGGAATGAGAGTGTGTTTTGACTCATTGAACTTGACATTCAGTGTTTCTTCTACTATCTTGGTTCTTGAGTTAAAAACCTTGTAGGCTTTTCTAGTTGAAGAGTAACCAAGAAAGTAACCTGAGTCAACTTTGGCAGCAAACTTTGAAATAGATTCCTTAATGTTCAAGATGAAACATTGACACCCAAAAGCCCTGAAAAAGGAGATAAGGGGCTTCATGCCATGAAGAACTTCATAGGCAGTCTTGGAATGTCTCTTGACAATAAGAACTCTATTTTGAACATAACATGATGTGTTAACTGCTTCTGCCCAAAAGTATAAAGGTAGGCCAGAATCAGCTAACATTGTTCTTGCTCCTTCTATTAAAGTTCTGTTCTTCCTTTCTACCACACCATTTTGTTCAGGAGTTCTGGGAACACTGAATTGTCTAATAATCCCTTTAGACAAACAGAATTCATCCAGAGTTTTGTTCCTGAACTCTGTCCCATTATCACTTCTAATGGTTTTGACAGGTAGAGAGTATTGCTTCTCTACTTGTAGAATGAAGAACTTGATGATTTCAGCAGCCTCATCCTTGGAAAATAAGAAGAATACCCATGTAAATCTTGAGTAGTCATCAATGATGACTAAGCAGTACTTCTTTTTACCAAGGCTCATGATTTTTACAGGCCCAAATAAGTCCATATGGAGTAGTTGAAGACATGCAGTTGTTTTTTATTCTTCAATAGACTTATAGGAGGACTTATGTTGTTTTCCCTTTAAACAGGATACACAGTGTTCTTGACACTGGTATACTTTTAAGGGTAGACCTCTGACCAAGCCCATTTTTGTGACTTTATTTATGGTTTTAAAGTTCACATGGCCAAGTGTAGATGCACGTATTGCGACTAGTGATTGGATCTACAATGTTAACATGTGTTAAAAAGTGCTGATTACATGTGTTAAAAAGTGCTGATGGGTTGAAAGTGGAAAAAGTGGGCGAAGGTGGAAATATAGTGGATAAAGTGGACGAATGTAGAATCATAGTGGGCGAATGTGGAAAGATTCCACATTCGACCATTCACAATGGGCGAATGTGGAAAGTGTCCACATTCGCACCATGAAAAGGGGCGAACCTGCAGACATTATAAATAGATTTTGAGTATTTGTGATGAATAGAGAGGTTTCAGTTGTGTATGTGTTCAGGTTAGGTTCCAGGTTATTTTGTGAAAGTCTGTAATTGATCTAGATTAACGTGTGTGTGATTGTAATCGAATATTTGAGAAAGTTAATCTATGAAAAAGCTTTGAAAATGATATTGATTGTGTTTTGATTAGAGTTTTATCATTTTGTTCAGAACTAGGGTTTCCGCACCTGGTTTTGTGACTTGTATGATCATATAATCCTGTTTTAGCTAAAATTCTTACGCTTACAAAGTGGTATCAGAGCCATACGGATCATACAACAACAAATTTGATAAACTCAGAGCTGATTTGGACATATTTTTGATCAAAATACATCTGTTTTTGCATGAAAATGGTTTTTGAGTGTTTTTGATTGATTTGAAGTTGATTTTGAGGTTAAAATCTAAAATTCCAAGTATTAAAGTTGCTCCAAATCAATTCCGAATCATAACCTGATCAAGATCATTTAAATCCACAAACTTTTGAAAATCAGAGATCAAAATAACCGTTTTTCAAAGTGTAACCGTTTTTCAAATCTGAAATTTTTCCAAACTGGGCGAACCTGGAACCTTGTTGGGCGAATCTGGAATCTTTATGGGCGAACCTGGAATTTTTTGGGCGAACCTGGAACTGTAGTGGGCGAACCTGAAAATTTTTGGGCGAACGTGGAATAGAAGTGGTCGAACGTAGACATTTTTGGGCGAACGTGGAATTTGAATTTTGATATTCTACATTCTGGTGTTTATTCTACATTTGGCTGATACTTTTGGGCGAACGTGGAATCAAAAGGGGCGAACGTAGAATTACCAGGGGCGAACGTAGAATTGAGTGCCTAAAAATTTCGACCTGATTTGAGAAATTTATTTTTTTTTATTTTTGTTGGAAAAATGATTAATTACATGGCCGTATGTAGAACGGATGAGGAGATCAAAGCTCTAGTCGAAGCTGAAAGAAAGCAACAACAATTACAGAGACAAAATTCTCAAGCTGACAACATTTGGGGATTTCCAATGACACCGAAACCAACTGATGAAATGGTACATGTTAACAAGTGTGTTAACAGAGAAGGTGTTCATAGGAATGTTGTATGTTTAGTCAAACAAATGAGACATGATGATTCCAGTGAATTGTTAAAGAGTGATTTGAGTTCTGATACAAGTTCAGAACACAGTACATCAGAACAGAGTGATAGTTCAAATGGTGATGCAAAATCTGATAATGGTAATAAATCAGATGATGAGGTAAGTGCTAGTTGTTCTAAATGTGTCAAGTTGAATTGTGAATTGATGACACTTATTGAGGACAAACATAAACTAGCAAATGAACTAGAAAATTGTAAAAACCAAATTAAAGTTTTTGTAAAGAATGAAAAAGATTTGTTAAATAAAATTGAATCTTTAAAGAAAGAAATGTTAGAAATGAATAAAAGTGTTTCAAAGAATACTTCCACATCAGAATTGGAAATCACAACACCTTGCGTTGTTAATTCTGATTCTGAAGTGAAACAAATGTTTGAACAGAAAACTGAAAATGTTGAAACAAATTCAGAATCTGATTCTGAAGAAAAACCCATATTCAGTTTTCCTGAAGGAGTTGAAGGTTCCTACATGTTGGAAGGACATGACAAATTGATTTTCAACAAAGATTTTCTAATTGAGAATATCGAACAATCTTTACTTAAATGTATTTTTGTTGATAATCTTGATTTGTTAAATCAATTTAGAAATCAATTTGATCATCTTCATTTTGAACTCATTCCTAACCAACATGAGAATAAAGAGGATCAAAAGAAAAATGTTGAAAATAAGAATGGTCCTAAAGTAAATGGACCAAAACCAAACAAATCGAAAGGAAATGATCAGATGAAAAATTCTTATCAAAAGAATTCAAGAAATTTTTCATCTAGATCATATGACTATTATGATTATTCATATAAATCTCGATTTGATGGTTATTGGGAAAACAACTCACCACAGTATTCTCATGGTTATGTTGAATGGAGAGACTGTTTTGAATGTGGTGAAGTTGATCATATTGCAGCTCATTGTCCCTATTGGTATTGGGATGACGGGTATGCATGTGATTTTGAAGAGTATAGGTCTTGTTATAACTGCGGAGAGTGTGGGCATTTAGTTGCTTACTGTCCGTATGTTAAACAGAAACAGACCGAAGTGAAATTTGCTAGAAATTCAGGCAATGTCAGAAAGCCTGTATCCCCAAAACCAATAAAAAAGCAAAAGGGGAAACAGGTTGTGTATGACAATTGTAACAAAATTGCCTTGAATAAAAATGGAGATTGTGGACGGGTTGCTGAGGTAAGGGGGAGTTCTAAGGCTAAGTCTAAGAATAACTCTAAACCTGGGTCTTCATCAGTTAATTCTGAGAAGATTCCAAACAAAGTTCAGAAGCAGGTGTCAAACATGAAACCTGAAAAGTCAAAAATCAAAACGATTTCAACAAAATCTAAAATAAACTCTGAACGTGTTTGGAAACCCAAATCACTTTCTAAGTCAATAGCAATTTCTACTTCAAATCAATCCATTGAAAGACCAATTGATTTTTCAAAAGGAGAATGGATTGATGTTCCGAGAATTGATGACCTTGGACGACCCATCATTGTGAAGGGATGGGTGCCTCTCTCATGTTAATTGTTTAATAAGTGTGCAGATTGTTCCAGACAGACCTATTAGCTATTCTTTGATAAGTTGATAGTGGAGCATCTGTATACACACTATTTATTGGAGAGGTGAAGGTCAAGGAAGGGTTATTGAAGAAGGAAAACCTGATTTCAACAGAGAGGAGAGTGTTTGTAGTCTGTTTCCAACCTGTGAAGCCGGAAAAAGTTGCAATCTCTTGCAATTGCTCTCAGGTGTTGGATTTCAATAACAGATACGACAAAATGGTTTGCTGAGTGGAAAATGTTTTTTTTTTAAACTCAGTGGGTAAACCGCATCGGATATCATTTTATTTTGTTTTTCTTCAAAAGTTTAAAAAAAAAATCCAAGAATATGCTTATTTTTAGATTTTTTGGGGGAGAAAATTTCAGAAAAATCAAAATAAAAAAAAAAAATTAGAAAATCAAAATTGAGTTTTTCCTGGAGAAAAAGAGGAGATGATAGTATATCAGTGGACTGTCAGACTACTCTAAAAACAAAAATAATGTGATAAACATTGAGTAGCCACTATAATTATATATTGGTAGGCTTGAAATCAAAGTTTAAAGTTCAGCATGGTGATATAAATTTAAAATCAATAACTGATAATCATGTGGATCAACGTATCGTTGGCATATGGTCTTAGTACCGAAATTTCGTTTGATAGATTGCCAAAATCGGAGGTTTCGGGTCGTTATATTGAAAGTTATCTGGGGATAGCCTAACTGATCTTTTGTCGTATTGATTTACGGACCTAGATCAGTTAGGGTATCTTATTAAAAGATCTTTAATGACAAAACCTTAAGTTACCGAATGAGGAACTTAACATGTGTGATGATAATCAAAGATTATCTAATGCATCGTATCCAATCATTGATGCAAATCATGATTGATATTAGTCCTCACCCTGGTAGAGTGCACAAGTCGCTTTGAAGCATTAATTTGCTGACCTGTCACCGCTGTGCCTCATACCTTGTAACTAACAGATAACTACAGTATAATCACGCGTTACAATGAAACTTTGCACAATTCTTGATACGGGAATGTGTCGTGAATGCGGGGACCATAGATTTTTCAGTATCTAATATTACTATAATGTATCTAAAGTGCTGAGCAATGAATGATGATTTTGAGTTTAAGTGGACAAACATACTGGTAATGGTTGTAGGATGCTCAATAACAAAAACAGAAAATTGATCAAAAAGAGTTATGACTGACTGTTTCAATACTGATATGATCCTCTTAACCGGAAAATTCACAAAAATATGTTGAATTTACTTTTATGCAATTACATTGGAAAATTCAAAAAGATTTTTGGTGTGTTTTAGCTTAAACTTTGAAAAATCAAAAAGTTTTGTTTCAACTTTATTTTCGATAACCGATGTTGGGATACTGAATGAGAATGCTCAGATACTTAAAAGTTGAAAAAGTTTTCAAAATTTCAAGTTTCTGGTACATATTGAAAATGGTGTATAGTTCAGGGGGAGAACTATTGAGGGTCAAAAGGAATGTGAAGAGTACTTCCGAGATTTTTGTCGTGTTTAACGCCGGTTGTAGTTTGTGCAGTTTTTAGTAAATTTTTCTGCAGAATCAAATACAACAGGTGCAATACTCAAGATTCATCGACAAAGTGTGTAACTGAACAAGACCCAAACCTGAACATCAAGATTACCAGAACAACAGAAGTTAGTAAGAGGTTAAAGAAATGATGAAGATTGAAGAAATCAAGATTATCGTCTATTTTCATCTCTGAATTAACAAATGACAAAGCCAAGATTTCTTGAGTCTGTCTGAGATTTCAAAGCTTATTGGAGAGATAGATAGGAACTTCGACACAAACGTGCATGAAGATGGAAAGTTTTCAATCAAGACTTGAAGAATTGATAACTTTCTGCTTTGGTACATCACTAGCTAGGTCCAAGGGGGAGATTGTTAGTGCATTATTCATGTATGTCCCTAGCTAGTGATTCGGTACAGAATGTCGAAGGTTCAGATAATCAGAAAACGACCAAGATTTAAACATGAAGTCAATCCAATCAATAGTCGAGGGGGAGTTTGTAGATGCACGTATTGCGACTAGTGATTGGATCTACAATGTTAACATGTGTTAAAAAGTGCTGATTACATGTGTTAAAAAGTGCTGATGGGTTGAAAGTGGAAAAAGTGGGCGAAGGTGGAAATATAGTGGATAAAGTGGACGAATGTAGAATCATAGTGGGCGAATGTGGAAAGATTCCACATTCGACCATTCACAATGGGCGAATGTGGAAAGTGTCCACATTCGCACCATGAAAAGGGGCGAACCTGCAGACATTATAAATAGATTTTGAGTATTTGTGATGAATAGAGAGGTTTCAGTTGTGTATGTGTTCAGGTTAGGTTCCAGGATATTTTGTGAAAGTCTGTAATTGATCTAGATTAACGTGTGTGTGATTGTAATCGAATATTTGAGAAAGTTAATCTATGAAAAAGCTTTGAAAATGATATTGATTGTGTTTTGATTAGAGTTTTATCATTTTGTTCAGAACTAGGGTTTCCGCACCTGGTTTTGTGACTTGTATGATCATATAATCCTGTTTTAGCTAAAATTCTTACGCTTACACCAAGTCTCCTGTGCCAGAGATCAGTTTCTGAAGTTGATTCCCTTGAGAAGAAACAGGCAGTGTTGTTCAGTACTTTGTCTTTTTCAATGTCCACTGCATAGACATTGCCACATCTTTTGGCTATTAACAAAGTATGATCTTCAATAATCTTCTCTATCAAATTCTGGCCTTCTGGTGATATGATCTTGCATGCTGTCTTTGTGAAAAAGGAAGAATATCCTTTATCACACATTTGTGACACACTCAGCAAGTTGTGCTCAAGAGAAAAAATAAAGTAGTCATGTTTGTGATAAAGTAGGGATGTGGATAACGAACTGTGTGGTCTAAGAAGGTTTCGTTTTTTTTTTAATTTTTAAATACCACTTTTGACTTTTAAAATTTAATTGAGCATCTGGTATGGGAACCCTAGTCATTTGTTTAGAGAACAATTTGGTTAATATATATGTGTAAATAAGTCAATTTAAAACATCAAAGTTATTTGAAAACGGGGCCGGTTTGTAAAATTGGATGAGATCTTTGTTAAAATAATGGTTGTTTACAAAACAGTGAAGATTTTGATAAAAACAGGAATTGCTGATTTTGAAAATAGGGTATATACTACACGAAGATTAGGGTAAGAATATTATTAGTCAAATCAATAGATTTTTAAAACAATAGGGTTAAAACATTTGCTGTTTAAATCAATAAGTTTTCAAACAAGAGGACGCAAGAAGTAATAAGGTTGTAATGTATAGGTAAATGTTTATGTAACAGGGAGATTCATGAGGTTTGGAGCAAGGCTGGAAATAGTAAAGCACATGTGACGTAAGGGATTCTTCAAAAAGAAGCAGGTTTGTGATAGACACAAGGATCCTTGCAAAAGAACACCGAAAACCCTTTCGATGTCTTTTCTTGATGATTCTTGAACATTTTTAGAATGAGCTCATTTATCGTCAATCAGGTCTCTAAAAGTTTTTACTGTAATTGTATACTATGGGTTTATGAAATGAAACATTAAAGATTCCGATAAAAAAATAATAAAATATTACAACGTACAATGCCTTGCTCGAAACTTCACTTCATTATATTTTGGGTTGCTAACGAAATAATCCTCCATTAGAATTTGGTGACCTTTTTTGCGATCACCCGAGTGACCCGACACACATCTTTTTTGAAATGTTGCCATGTTTTTATCTTCAGCTTGAGGAACAATGTCCATAAGAAATTGGAGGATACTACCGGTGCAGAATATATTACTATCATCGTCGAGTGGAATGTATAATTTTCCATCATTATCATCATCATCTTGCAGTATGCAAAACTGAGTAGAGGGGAGAACGGTTGTAGAGTTAGTGTGTGTACAATAAAAATGTGAGATATGTATATCTAAAAGGGAAATTGGATTTTAACACCGTAAACTATTGACAATTGGCCGCTGACGCACTAAACTATAAAATTGAACAACACCGAACTGTACTTTCAACTTATTGGCCTGTATCACCCTCAAACTACCATGGTTAAATTTTGTTGACGTGGCATGGTGCCGTGTCCATTTTGCTGACGTGGCATGGTGACGTGTCAATTTTTGCTGACGTGGCATGGGGAATTGGATTTTAACACCCTGAACTATTATTATTGGCCGTTGACGCACTAAATTACAAAATTGATAGATTTGAGCTTGGTTCAAGAGTTTCAAGTCTGATTGTGTTTGATTTGGTTTGGTTTGTGGTGAATCATTTTGTTAACATACACATATAAATGGTTAACAAGTTTGATTTGTTAACCATTTATATGTTTGTGGTGAATCATTTTTTTAACATACACATATTAATGGTTAACAAATCAAATACAAACCAAATCAAACACAAACGGAATATCTTCAAGTGTGATTATTGTCCAAAATGATTAACCACAAAGATAGATCTTGGTCCAATGATACAAAGAACCTAATGACCGAACAATACAAATAATCGAACTACAGAAGACAAAGATGATGACTTGAAACTCTTGAACCAAGCTCAAATCCATCAATTTTGTAATTTAGTGCGTCAGCGGCCAATAATCAATAGTTCGGGGTGTTAAAATCCAATTTCCCATGTCACGTCTGCAAAAATAGACAAGTCATCATGCCACGTCAGCAAAAATTAACCATGGTTAGTCTGAGGGTGATACAGGCCAATAAGTTGAAAGTACAGTGCAGTGTTCTTCAATTTTGTAGTTTAGTACGTCAGCGGCCAATCGTCAATAGTTCAGGGTGTTAAAATCCAATTTCCCTATTTAAAAGGTAAAAGTTTATTTTTTTGGATAGAATTACATAAAGCGTCCTTTAATTAATAGCCAATTTGCACCACCTGTATGTTAATTTTTCACTCATTATGTCCTTTATTTTCTCAATTTGCTACACCCTCTGTCCTTTAGCCTAACTTAGTTAAAAAAGTTGGTTAACTTTATTTTCTAACTTTACACTTTTAGCCCTTGTAGTTTTCATAAGCCTTGACTCCAAATAAAACGACGAAACTAAGGCACGACATGAAACGAAATCATAGGACTTTTAACCTACATCAAATTCCGATCAAAACCATAATTTTGAAGTAAAACGATTGATGAAAAACATATATTTTTTTAAACTCATTTTATATATAAACATACACATATATATAACCGAAGTTAAGCGAATTCACATCAAACGTAACCCAACAAACATGAAAGCTGACCGAAACTTGTTAAAAACTAATATCGAATTCAACAGATTCAAACCAGATCGCAAAACGGGTCAAAAACCCGAACCGAACATGACCCGCATTAACAAAAACGGATCTTACACCTCCAAATTGCACCCAAACTTGAATCTGGACCTACCCACGTGTTTACAACTCTAAATCGCACCATACATTCCAATATTAAATGTTAAAGGTTCTAGATCGCTATCCAATTGACCAATTATTTAAACGTTTAAAAACCCAGTTGCAAACCGAACCTCTATACCACAAATTGAAACCTATTATAACATCTCATGCCATAAACACCCATCCAAATCGTTCACAATTTGAAGAACAAGATCAACCATTCGCAATTTTAATCGTTCGGTTTAGCCTAAAAATGATTAGGTCAGTATAATTATTATACATGGTTTTGATCAGAATTTGATGTTCTATAATAGCCCTATGATTTCGTTAATTACCGTGGTCGAATTCGAGGTCAATTGAAATGGGTTCAATGGTTAGGGTTCGATCAAAACTACAGGGGCTAAAAGTGTAAAGTTAGAAAATAAAGTTAACCAACTTTTTTAACTAAGTTAGGCTAAAAGACAAAGGATGTAACAAATTGAGAACATAAAGGACAGAATGAGTGAAAAATTAACACAAAGGGCAGAAAGTGCAAATTGGCTATTAATTAAAGGACGTTTTGTGTAATTCTTTCTTTTTTTTTTAAGTTGTGCCCATGGTCAATTTGAGCAAGTATCAACGGTTTGATTTGGCCACTTCCCTTTGTTGACTACTATCATTGGCCATTATCTGTCGCCCTAGCTGATTGGGAGCATATTGTGTTATCGAAAATGAAGTAGTACCTGACTCGGTGTGCCTGGGCAGTGCCCCGTTCACTCTTTTGGGACTTGAACCCTCGCCATTTCAGACAGATTGCACATTTATAAACACCTTGACACCATTAAGCTACAAACCCTTTGGTATAGTATCAAATACATGTTTCTTAGACTAAACGGTATGGGGGTCGGCTTGGGGACAGCGAAGGCATCTTGGGTCGGCCAACACCGCCCCGGCCGCCCCCAATCCATCACAAACGGCTAATTCCGCACGGGTTGGCCGGTGCTCTTGATTGGTTGTTTTGAATATGGTGGGTCCCCCTTATTTAAAAACTAACCGTTGTAAACAAAAATACCATTTATCCAACTATAAAAACCCACCTATTTTCTTCACAATTTTTACAAACCATCCTCATTTTTTTCTCTAATCTTCACCCTTTTTTTTTTATAAAATCTACCAAAAAACAAAACCCTCTTCTCTAAAAAATGGCTTAGATCATACGTTAGCTCCAAGACGTTGGTCTCTCACGAAAAGAATCCTTTTCTTTAGACTTCGGATGACGAGGTCAAGTTTGTGACAGCATGGATCAATTTCAAAGGGAAAACGGCCGAACAAGTAAATACGTCTTCTTTTTGGAAGAATATTTTGGCGAAATACAATCGATTAAGCCAAACAAATCACCATAGCGCGGATCAACTCGCTAATAAGTGGCGGGAGCTATACAGAAGGTGTGCGAGATGGAACAACCTATTTCAAGCCACGATAGAGGCGAACCCGGGTGTTACCCAACGAGCTGGAATCCAACGCACACAACAAGACTATCGGGCTGCTCACGGCGAAGAATTCAACATCCCTCATCTTCTCGCATGGCAATGATGCATTTTTTTAATGTAAGTGTTTAGTGTTTTTCTATTAATGTTTAGGTGTTTTTTAAGGTTTCGGTTTTTTTTTTTAATTTAAGTTTCGTTTTTTTTTTACTTTAGGTTTCGGCAATTTTTTTTTAGGTTTCTGTGTTTTTTTATGTCTGTTTTTTAAGGTTTCGGTTTTTAAAAAAATTTAGGTTTCCGTTTTTTTAACTTTAGGTTTCGGCAAGGTTTTTTTATTTTTAGGTTTCGGTGTTTTTTTATGTCTACTTCTATTGTAACTTTTTTTAATATTATGTGACTTTTTATGTTATTTATTTTAATTATTTAGTAATTTGAAAATTAGAAAATAAAATTAATGTTGGTCAATAGGAGTGGAGGACTACCCAAGGAAGACTACCCCCACACCCTTGGGTAGTCCTCAAGTTGTCTAAATACAAGGGTGACCCACTTTTTGCTGACGTGGCGGCAAGTCCTCCCAAGATGGGCCTCTACCACACCACATAGTCTTATTAATATTTATTTACTACTAACACTACAACAAAAATGGCTTTTAAGGACATTTTTTGTGGGACACTTGTAAAATATGGTCCTACAAACTATTTAATAGCACGAATGAACTTTTGGGGTCATTTTATAATATACGCTACTAAACTGGTGTCCTAAAACGCTTTTGGGGTCCATTTTTTGTAACTTTTTCTTTTGATTGATTTCTCTTTCAAAAGTAAGTAATCTCCCATGTAGTTTTGTGAGTGAGAGAAAATCAAAATCTGGTCCTTACCTGACAACTATAGAATAAGTTTCCCATTTTTCTAGTAAAGACCTTAAAAATCTATGAAGCATAGATGAGTTTGTGTAGGTCTGACCATTTAAATTTAGCTCGGATAATAATGAAGAGAATATTTCAAATTGTTGTGTTAAAGTCTCTCCATTAACATGAGTAAAGGTTTCATATTGTTGAGCAATGATTTCTCTGGTATTGGCTATCACCTCATCAGTTCCTCCAAACTGTTCTTTAAGGCAATCCTACAGCTCTTTGGCACTTTCACAGTGTAGAAGCCCAGCATAAATTTCATTTGGGAGAGCCATAGCCAACATAGAGAATGCCTTAGCATCCAGCTCAAGTTTTAAGAAATCTTTTTTAGTGTAGTCTTTTGGATCTTTAGTTCTTTCCACTTTAGTTTTTGGATCTGTTAATACTAGTTTATGAGGTCCATACATGACAGACTTCCAACATCCAGTATTTTGTTGAGATAAAGTATGTGCCATCCTCCTTTGCCAGATATTATATTCATTTCTAACTAGCATAGGAGGCTTATTGGCAGATCCAGTATTGTGAGGGTCCATTTTAAAGAAATTTGATTGATCAATGGTTTCTTAAAGTGATGGATTGTTTAAAAAGTGAACTGCAATCCTATATTGAATATCAATAAGAGCCTGTGTCTGATTCTCAATTTGTTAGATTGATATTTGATCAGATGAACCAGATGCTCTGATACCAATTGTTGGATCAGTTTCTTGTTTAACAGGTTCTTTATTATGAACACATGTATATTTGAACTATCAAAGTAAGTTGCACAACGGATTAAAGTTAAGTGTTCAAGTTAAAGTTTCACTTTTAAACAGGAGTTATTACTCCCCCTTGAGTTATGAACTAAAGCAGTAAATGAGAATCTAAAAATAGTTGTTGATACACGTTTTGCGACTAGTGCTATTGGATTGCACATACAAATCTGTTTTGGCATTTACGTAGGGTCGAAAGTGGAATATAAAGGGTCGAAGGTGATGATAATTGGTCAAAGGAAGAAGATTCAGGTCGAAAGGACAGTTTTGTAGGGAGTTGTGTTGATTCGCCCAAACTTTGGGGCGAACCTGCACATTCGACCTTACGAAAGGGCGAATGTGCAGGTCTATAAATAGTTTGTTTTTCATTTTGAAGAAAAAGTTTTGGTCTTTTGTTTCCCTCCTTCGATCTGGTTTTCTCCCTAGGGTTTTGTTTAAGTCTGATTTGTGTCTTTATCATTATAAACAAGATTTTGTAACGTTTATCAAGCATGTTTATGAATGAAAAAGGAATGTTAATGATGATTTGTGTGTTTTGTTGAGTTTATTATCATTTCGTAACTGATTCAGGGATTCCGCACCTGAATTAGTAGACTTGTTTGATCAAACCTATTTTTTTTGACAATTCGATCCTCTTACAAAGTGGTATCAGAGCCATAAGGATCAAACAACTACGAATTGAAAATATTTGAGCTGATTTGGACTCATTTTTGATCAAAATTTTTCTGTTTTCATAGAACAATGGTTTTTGATGAACATTGATTGATTCGGACTAGTTTTCATGGATGAAATCTAGAATTCTCTTTATTAAACTTGTTCCAAATCAATTCCGAAGCAAAACCTGCAAAACATCATCAAAATTCATCAACTTTTGAAAAATTGGGATCAAAATAACTGATTTTCAAAGAATAACTGTTTTTCAAAATGACAGGGTCGGACCTAGGGGAGAACGGTCGAAAGTGTGAGTTTTAGGTCGAATCTGAGAACTTTAGGTCGAACGTGGTCATTTTTAAGGTCGAACCTAGGAGTTTTAAGTGTGTTGTTGTACATTCGACCAGATTGTGTACATTCGACCTTACGTGAGGTCGAAAGTGGGTTTACTTTGGTCGAAAGTGAGATTTTTTGTTATATTCTACCTTCGAGTCATCAGAAAAGGTCAAACCTGGAATATTTCCACCTTCAAACCCACGATTATTGATAAACGGTCGAACGTAGAATCTGATAAAAAAAAATTTCTAATTGTTTCATGTTTCAGACTTCGTAGACGATATGTGGAACTTTCCAACAACACCGAGGCCTAATACTACACCACAACAGCAAGTGACTATGGATCCTTGGTCTATAGCTGCACAGAAGACGACTAGTCAACCATCTCAGCCGATCAATTACTTAGCAATGACTAGTTCGATTCCACAAACAGTTGCTCAACCACCACAACAACCCATGAATGATTATTGGGGAGTTGCAGCAGCCGCGGTACACTCTCAAACTACCAATGCTATTTCTACACTAATTCATGATTTATCTTCAGGTAGCGGGAGTCGTCCACCAAAGCTGATAGAGATGGTGGATTACAATCAATGGAAGACCAAATTCAAGATTCATTTGAAGGGAATGGGAATGGAAGGCATTGAGGCATGGCAAATGATAGCTAAGGGTTATGTAGCACCGGTTTTGGAGAACACGGGAGAAACAATTCCATTGGAAAGCTTAGCTGAGGATGAGAAGAAAAAGTTTGCGGTGGAGAAGAAGGCGTTCTCACAACTATCTCAGGCTATTAACACTGATCTTCTACATCAGTTTGGGTCTTGCACAACTTCGAAGCAACTCTGGGATATGTTGAAGAATCGTCATGATGGGAACAAGAAAACTAGGAAGTTAAGGATGGAAGAGTTAAGAAAAGAGTTTGAGAATTTTAGTTACATGGGAAATGAGACTTTGAAGGAGTTGATTCCTAGGTATTGCCATTTGTTGACTGAATTGTCAAGCTATGAGATTAAGATACCTATGTCTGAATTGGTGGATAAGTTTGCTAATGCATTACCACCATACTGGAATCAACACATTGAGGTCCTAAAGGAGAAAGATGCATATCAATATTGGACCATCAATGAGTTTATTCAAAAGTTGGAGAACAAAGAGATGGAAGAGAAGAGGAAAGCAAAAAGAGCACAAGTTCCTCAAAATCCAGAGTTATATCATGGTGGTACATCTTCTACTCTGACTAGTTCAAGTTCTAGTAGTTCTGTTGCTCCACACATTGCTTGTGTTTCAAGCGTTATTGAACCAACCAAAAACCCCAATAAAATATCTAGCTCAAACCTCATCTTATACACCACCATCATACCCTACCACTTACATTCCACCTTTTTCACCAATGAAACAAGTTGCATGCTATTCAGCTAACATGAACCAACCTCAACAACAACAATGCATTTCTCAAATGAACCAAAGTCAACCAAATCAAAGCCCAATAGTGTTGGAGACATTTAACTTGAACAATGTCACTGTTGAAGTTGCTCAGCAACATGTAGCTTTGGTATCTGCTATGTTAGCTTCTTATAATGGTTTGGTAGCTAGTCAAATTGGTAACAACAATCTAACCAGTGAAGACTATGCTCAAAATGATAAGGAAGAGATGGAGCTCATTGACATTCAATGGGCATTTGCTAGTGTTATGAGACGAGCGACCGAGTTTATAGAGAAAACTGGTAGAACTGATCTTTCTACATCTCCCAACACCACATATGGCTTCAACAAAGCCAAAGTCACATGTTTTAACTGTGGTGGGAAAGGTCATTTCAAGAGAGAGTGCACACAGCCAGCTCAACAAGGAAACATGAATCCATTTAATACCAATTACCAGAACCGTCAATCTCAGAATCAGGTATCTTATCAAAGCCAAAATAATAACAACTATCAACCACAAAATAATTACCAAAACCGACAGAACACCTCACAAAACAATTCTGTTAAACTAACCACTACATCAAACCAGAACCAAAATCAAACACCATATAATCCAACCAGAACCATCATTCCAATTTCCACACCAAATAGCCAAACCCAAACAGATAACTAAAACCAGGCTTTGGTATTTCAAAACGATGAAGGTTTTGACTGGACTGGGATGCAACTAGGTGTTGAAGAGATTACAGCTGGTATTGTGGCGTGTGTTGCACAGAAGATTGATTTGGAGGAGCCGGTGGTAGTTGAAGAAGTTTTGGAGGTTGAGAAAAGATCTGAAGTGAAGATTGAGGAAATGGTGGAAGAAGCTGATATTCCTGTAGAGAAGACTCCAAGATTGATTATTGATTCAGTCACTAATATTCCTAAAGAGCGTGACTCAGTTTATTCTGATTCGGAGAGCGAGCCTGATTCTGAAGCAAGTGTTAACTCACTAGATGATGTCATTGATCAACTTCTAGCCGAAGCTAATTTTCTTATGACTCGCAAGTCTTGCATAGTGGATGATGCTTTCACCAGAATTGATTACTCCAAATTCTTTGCTGGAAAGGAAGCGCACTTTGCTTTGATGGCGATGACAGAGCCTCCGAAACAGGTAAGCTCTGATTCCACCATAGACATGAATAGTGACAAATATTGTGGAACATGTGATAGATTGACAGAAGAGAACAAGCAACTCAGGGTACAACTTGAGAGTGCTAGACTTAATTGTCAATCTTATCGCAAAGAAGCACATGAATTCAATAAAGTGCTTGATAGTTACAAAAAGGATATTTCTGATTTAAAGAAAACACTTTCTTTAAAACAATTGGCCGTTAACAGTTATATCAATGAATTGGAAGAAGCTAAACTTGAAATGGCAACCATCAAGTGCTTTGCTGAAAAGGTCAACAAGAAGCTAGAAAGTTACAAACATATTGCTTACGTTGTTGATCATATTATTGAAGAACCCTCACAACCGAGTAGTGCAAACTACAAGGCGGTTCCATCTCCCGTGTTATTTGAAAATCACACTTTACATTCAATAACACCAGAGAGTTCAATCAAATCTGATTCTACATCAGATGATGAATCTAACACTTCTAGTGTTGGGGATTCAAATTCTGAAATTTTGGGATTGAACAATGAGGGGGTAACTGCTGTAACTGATGATTCTGATTCGGATGATGAGATAACTGAGAAAGTGAGTGATATTCCCATTGAAAATCACATTATCACCAATGAACTGGTATCACCTTCTCAGATTCTTCATCCAATGGCTAACGCTCATCGAGTGAATCAGTCAGTTAAGCAAGTTAAAAAGAATGAACCGAGTGACAAACCCGTCAAAGTATTTTATCGGATGGAAGGATCCGATAAAATTATTTCTGACGAGGAATATCCAATTAAGTTTGCCAATTACTCCAAGATTGAGAAAATCTGGCAGGAGAGTACTATTTGGTTTCCCAAACACGAGAGAACCAATGATGTACCTAAAGAGATCTTAAAGAAAATTTATTTGGATGTTCCTAAAGAACCTAAGGTTCATGTCACCGAGTTTATAAAGCCAAAGGAAAAGGCAAACAGTTTTCTTGAGCCGACTTACTCAAAGGACCTAGCTCCTGAGAGTTTAAGACGAAGGTGTGTGGATGACCAATATCCTATCACTACTTATGCAAAGTCGAACGCCAAGAACGTGTTTGAAGAATACCGTGCATGCTTTAAGTGCGGGGAGAGAGGGCATTTACTTGCTCGCTGCCCATACGTAAGGCATAAGAGGCACGAGGTTGAAGTGAAGCAGAAATATCAAATTCCAGTTGACAATCACTGTTATCCACAATGACGTTTTGTCCCTCAACCAGCACCGTTTTATAATCAAAGCCGATAATTTCAAAAGAGGGATAATCGTCAGATGGCATATGATCGTCGTAACCGGATAGCCATGGAAAAACCTTTAAGGAAACCAGTGGTGAACACAACTGTAGATAAACAGAAGGTTCCACTAAAACCTGCTATTAAATCAATGGTTGGACCTGTCTCTGTTAAATCAGAGAAGGTAACTAAGAAAGTTTCCTTTAAGAATGAAGTAAAGAAACAGACTAAGACTCCAAAATCTCAGATCCGGATCTTGAAACGTTCGGAACAATTCTGGTCACCGGTTGGTTCTCAAGGTGCTTCAACTTCAAAAGCAAATGAAAAATCTGAAAATGAAAAGAATTTGATTGATCAGAAAAAGGTCAATTTAAATTCAATTGAAAGTGAAAAAGAATCTTTGAAACAAAATGTTCAAAGAACCAAGACCAAGCAGGCTTGGGTCCCCCGAAAGAACTAATCTTTTTACTTGATATGTGCAGGGAGCTTCAGCTGGCCCTGTTAGCAGTCTCTGGATTGTTGACAGTGGAGCTTGTGGTCACATGACAGGGGATTTGTCGCTGCTGTTCGACATTAGAAACATCAATGGCGGATATGTAGCATTTGCTGGGAACAAAGGAGGCTACGTTACTATGGAGGGAAGTGTGAGTAATGGTATTGTGAGTTTTGAGAAGATCTCGTATATGAAACAGATCGATTATAATCTACTTAGTGTCAGCCAAATCTGCGATAAACAGTTTTCTGTATTCTTTGATGACAAATCTTGCTACATACTCAAACCCGGTTTTGTACTTCCAAAAGAGTGGATCATGCTGAAAGCACCGAGAGTGAATAATCTGTACATTCTCGACATGTCAAAGGCGATGACAACTCAAGGCCAAGTAACGTGTTTCCTCTCCAAGGCTATAGAAAAAGAATCTATTATGTGGCATAGGAGGATGGGACACATTCACCTTAGAAAAATGAATCATCTGGTGAAAAATGGACTTGTCGAAGGCGTTAATGTCAAACATTTCCATCTAAATGCAAAGTGTGTGAGTTGCAAGAAGGGAAAGCAGCACAAACAATCCCACAAACCAAAGAAAGTAAACTCTGTGGAATTGCCACTTGAGCGTTTGCACATGGACTTATTCGGACATATCAAGCGTAAAAGTCATGCTGGAGAGTTGTACTATCTTGTGGTTACTGACGATTATTCCAGATTCTCGTGGGTAATGTGCTTGCATCATAAAAGCGATACTTTTAACAATCTGAAGGTTCTGTTCACTCGATTAGAGAATGTTTATGGTCTGAAGATCAAAAGAATTCGGAGTGATAATAGGACGGAGTTTAAAAATGCACAGATGGATGCTCTTTGTGAAGATAAAGGAATTCATCATGAATACAGTGCTCCGTATACCCCTCAATAGAACGGTGCCGCGGAAAGGAAAAACAAGACTTTTATTGAAGCGGCGAGAACAATGCTTGCGGATTCTAATCTTCCAGTAATGTTCTGGAATTAAGCCATATACGCAACATGTTATACACTTAATCGTGTGTTAACAGTGAAGAAGTTTGGAAAAACTTCTTATGAACTGTTGAACAGACGAAAGCCGAACTTAGAGTATCTAGAACCATTTGGAGCACCGTGTACTATGCTTAATCCATCTGAGAAGTTTGCATCGAAAGCTGAAGAAGGATTCTTTGTTGGATATGCAACCCCGCTCAAACGGGTATTCAACAAACGAACTCGTCAGGTGGAGGAGTGGGATAACGTTGAAGTTCAACGATATACTCAGAACGTACAGGGTAGCGGTCCAGATTGGATGTTTGATTACAAAGATTTCTTTGAATCATTCAATGTAGATGACTTGGTTGAAGAGGCTGTATTAAGATTATATTACGAGTGTGAAAACGCAGTGACATCACTGTTGGTGCGTCCGATCACCGTAACTCCTCCAACAGCTTCTAATGATGCCAACGTTCCTGCAGCAGAAGAAGAAGTGTTCCAAGAAGCTTCCACAACTCTTAATTCATCAGAATCGGAAGATGATGATGATGTCACAAGTGAAGCTATTCTAGACTTTGCTACAGAGACACCTCCAGTGAACCCAAATCCAAATGGTGCTTCATCATCTAACTTGGGTAATGATCTGGGTTCGACGGAGAATTTGACTACTCAAACGGGAGTGCAAGTACCTGATTATCCGGAATCTTGGATTCATCGTATTCACCCGCTCGAGCAAGTTATTGGTGATCCTGGTAGCAGTGTAATGACTAGAGGACAACTTCGGAATGCAAACTCACCAGAAAATCTTGGCGCTCTAGCTTTATATGCTAAAATTCAGAAATCAGGTTGTCAGAATGACTGGTCTTTTGCTTGTTATGTTTCGCAGTTTGAGTCGCGGACATACAAGGATGCTCTTTTGGATGATGCTTGGGTAGAGGCGATGCAAGATGAGTTGTTGCAGTTTCAGAAACTGGGAGTGTGGACACTAACAGATTTACCTCCTGGAAGGAAAAAGATTGGAACCAAATGGGTTTTCAAGTGCAAAAAGGATGACAGAAGCGTAATCGTGAGAAACAAAGCTCGACTGGTAGTTCAAGGATTTCATCAAGTGGAAGGAATCGACTACAACGAGATTTATGCACCTGTGGCACGTTTAGAAGCAATTCGCATGTTTCTGGCGTTTGCCTCATACAATAAATTCAAGGTGTATCAAATGGACGTTAAGAGTGCGTTTCTTTACGGTGTGGTGAAGGAAGAAGTTTACGTAGGTCAACCACCAGGCTTTGAAGATCCTATCCACTGGGATAAGGTCTACGTTCTGAACAAAGCGTTATACGGGTTGCACCAACCTCCACGCCAATGGTATGAGGAGCTGAGCACGTACCTTCTATCCAAAGGATTCAAACGAGGTTTGGTAGATTGCACTATGTTCACCAAACGAACAGGAATTGACTTGCTTCTAGTCCAGATTTATGTTGATGACATTATTTTTGGATCTACTAACGAACTTTTGTGCAGAGAATTCGAAAAAGTGATGCAGGAAAAGTTCGAAATGAGTGCGATGGGAGAGATGCAGTTTTTCCTCGGCCTGCAGGTGGAACAAAGACCAACGTGAATCTTTATTCACCAGACAAAATACGTTTCTGAAGTCTTGAGCCGATTCCAGATGGAAGATTCGAAGCCGATGGATACCCCGATCCAACCTAATCACAGGATTGGAGTGGACGCTAAGGGGGAGCTGACTGATCCTTTTACATACAGAGCAATCGTCGGATCTCTGATGTATCTCACCGCATCCAGACCAGATATAATGTTTGCCACATGTCTCTGCGCACGATATCAGTTGAAGCCGAAACAGATTCATCTCGTAGCTGTCAAACGGATACTACGATATCTGAAGGGTTGTCCGTTGAGAGGACTATGGTACCCTAATGATGATAATTTTGACCTAATTGCTTTTAGTGATGCAGATTGGGGCGGTTGTGACAAAGACAGCAAATCCACAACGGCTGGATGTCAATTTTTGGGGAGTAGGCTCGTGACCTGGCAGTGCAAGAAGCAGACGGCAGTCGCACTATCCACATGTGAAGCAGAATATGTGTCAGCTTCAACTTGCTGCTCATAGATTCTGTGGATTCAACAACAGATGGTCGATTACGGTTTGCAATTTCTTAAAACCCCTATTCACTATGACAACGAAGCCGCAATTGCATTAACTAAAGACACGGTCAATCACTCAAAAGCTAAACATATCCGGATTAAGTATCACTTTATCCGAGATTGTTATGCCAAAGAGTTGATTGACATGGTCAAAATCCACATTGATTACCAACGTGCAGATCTTTTTACCAAAGCTTTCAATAGATCTCGATTCGAGTTTTTGTTAAAAGCTAACGGTATAAAAGAAAAACAAGACTAATCATCACCTCTGTTTATCATTTTTTTTGTATTACTGTTTTTCAAAAATTCAAAAACCCAAAAATATGTTTTACATTTTAGGGGGAGTTTTAGATTTTCAGAAAAATCCAAAAACATTGAAAAATCCAAAAAGCCATAAAAATTAGAAAAACCCAAAATGATTTTTAGGAGAAAAAGAGGAAATGATAGTACATCAGTGGGGATCTGACACATGCTAAAGATTTGAAATGATATATAAGCCGTGTGTTGAATCTATGTGATGTGCTGGTAGGCTTCGTAGACCTATTACTGCGTGTTAGATACATACATATCAAATGAATTGTAATGTGGATGAACTCCTCATTGGCATATGGTCTTAGTACCGTAATTTCGTTTGATATGGTATTTGTAAAAAACTAGGAGGTTTCGGGTCGTTATGTTACTAGTTATCTGGGGATAGCCTTTCTGATCTTTTGTCGTAAGGTTTTACAGACCTAGATCAGACAGGGTATCTTGCTAAAAGAGCTTTATTGCCAAAACCTAAAGTTACCGAATTGAGGAACTTTTTATGCATGACGATAATCAAAGATTATCAAATGCATCGTATCCAATCATTGATGCAAATCATGATTGATATTAGCCCTCAACCTGGTAGGGTGCATATGTTACTCTGCAGCATTGATTTGCTGACCTGTACACCTCTGTGCCTCAATACCTTGTAATCTTACAGATAACGAAAGCATAATCACGTGTTACAATGAGTCTTTGTGCAAATTATTACTTGATACGGGAGTATGTCGTGTGTGTGGGAACCACAGACAATTTTTGTTTTTACTATAGATAATCATATCAAACACTGCATAAAAGTCTATATGAGAGCTTATGTGGATAACAATATCAGCAATTGCTGGATCACACATTGACTTTAATGATAATAAACACTAAAGATCAACGGTGTGATCAGATTTCTCAAAAACTGATATGATCCTCTTACCGGAAATCACAAAACATTTACTACTTTATGTTTACATTCATGTATTTTACATTTGTTCAAAATTTACAAAAACTCAAAAAGATTTTAGGTGTGTTTTAGCATAAATTTCAGAAAAACCAAAAAGATTTTACATTTTTGTATTATTTTTGATAACGAATGGTGTTTGATGGTCGTTTTTTCTGAAACTTGATGAACCATTTGAGTTTTGTGACTTTAAAATGAGAAATGATGAATGTTGGATGCTTAAAAGATGAGAAAAAGATTGAACGGGATTTTGATTTTGAGATTTGGTAAAATGTTCAAAAATTCCAATCTCCATTTGCCCCTTCGATGGGTCACCTTCATCCCACCTGTGATTCGGATCATGGTTTCTCTTTCATAGAGATCAGTCACATGCATCCCTAGGCATGGTAATATTTTAATTGAATAGCATTCCAAGCCCTTGGTAGAATCTCTCCTTCCATTGTTGATAACCAATATGCTCCTTTACCAGCTTCAGAGTCGATCAAGTATGGACCTTCCCACTTGGGAGCTAGCTTACCATCGCTTGGTTTTGTTTTGGAAGGCTTTTCTTAATACCAAGTCTCCTTCTTGAAATTTTCTTATCCTGATATTCTTGTTGTAAGCTTTAGCAATCCTTTGTTGATATGCTGCCATTCTTACTTTAGCAGTATCCCTGAGTTCATCCACAGTTTCCAAGTCCTGTAGTAATGCTTCGAAACTGGTAGTTGCATCTTGAAGTTGTTTCCTTGTTGTAGGCATGACCATCTCTGTAGGCAACATTGCTTCTGTTCCAAAGACCAAAGAGAAAGGCGTCTGACCAGTAGCATTCTTGGAAGTAGTCCTATCAGCCCAGAGTACAAATGGAAGTTCTTCTGCCCATTTCCCTTTCTTTTCCCCAAGCTTCTTCTTCTTCAAGTTGTTGACGATGATTTTGTTTGAAGATTCTGCTTGTCCATTAGCTTGAGGATGGACTGGTGTTGAAGTCACCATCTTGATCCCCCAACTCTCACAAAAGTCAGTTGTTCTTTTGCTGATGAATTAAGAGCCATTGTCACAAATAATCTCAGATGGTACTCCAAATCGTGTTAAGATATTTCTTTTGATGAATGAGACCACCTCTTTATCTCTGACTTGCACAAATGCTTCAGCTTCAATCCATTTTGAGAAGTAGTCTGTCATCACTAACATGAATACCTTTCCTCCCGGAGCTTTGGGTAGCTTTCCTACTATGTCCATTCCCCATTTCATGAAGGGCCATGGTGAAATAATAGGATGCAGTGGTTCAGCAGGCTGGTGAAGGATGTTGCTATGTCTTTGGCATGGATCACACTTTTGGGAATATAGCATGGCATCCTTCTTCATAGTAGGCCAATAGTATCCCGTCCTCAAAGTCTTCGAGTAGAGAGATCTTGCTCCTGTATGATTTCCACATTCTCCTTCGTGGATGTCCTTGAGCACCTCGTTTGCTTCATTCTTGTTGAGACACCTCAAATATGGACCTGCAGGAGATTTTCTATACAAAATATTGTCTATAATTGTAAACTTAGATACCTTTATCCTGAAAGCCTTTGGGTTTTCTCCATCAGGAATGACATCTTCTTGTAAATATTTTATTATGGGAGTCATCCATGATGAATCGTCTTGTGCCTGAGTGGCTAAAATAGTGATATCCTCAGGATGGGTTGTTTTATCCTTAGGATGTGCCTGGTTGTCCTCAGGATATACCTGGCTATCCTCGGGATGCCATTCTTCAATCGCTGGTTTCAGAATGTGGATGATGGGAATCTTGGACCCTTCTGGTAGATTAAAGGAGGATCCAGGTTTGCTAAGGCATCAGCTTCAGCATTTTCTTCTCTAGGTACCTGTGTTAGTGAAAATTCTACAAAAGTACTAGCTAAATTTTTAACAATTTCGAGATAAACAACTAACTTTTGTCTTTTTACTGCATATGATCCATTGAAATGGTTAGTAATTAACAAAGAATCAACAAAGACTTCAATATTAATAACATGCATATCTCTAGCAAGTTGTAAACCAGCAATGAGAGCTTCATATTCAGCTTCATTATTGGTTGTTTGAAATGCACATCTAATGGCATGGGGTATATTGTCCCCTTGTGGCGATTTTAGTAGTATTCCTAGACCTGTGCCTCTTGCATCGAAGCACCATCAGTGTATAGAGTCCATTTTCCTAAATTTTCATTTAGTTGTTGAACTTCGGACTCTACTTCACTCAGGATGTCACTACTGAAATCAGCCACAAAGTCTGCTAGAGCCTGTGACTTGATTGCATTCCTAGGCTCATATTCTAAGTCAAAAGCACTTAATTTAACTCACCATTTTTCCATTCTTCCAGACATTTCTGGTTTTCTAAGTACATTCTTAATGGGATAATTAGTTTGAACATATATTTTATGTGTTTCAAAATAGTGCCTTAACTTAGTAGAAGCCATTATTAAAGTTAGGATAAGTTTTTCGAGATGTGAATACCTGGTTTCATCATCTATTAGAGTTTTACTTACATAATAGACAAGATGTTGTTGCCTTTCGAAGTCCTTTACCAAAACAGCACTTATTGCATTCCCAGAAACTGCAAGATATAGCTTAAGAGGTTCTCCATCCTCAGGTTTCATCAATAATGGAGCTTTTGCAAGATAGTCTTTCAGCTTCTTCAATGCTTCTTCATGCCTCTGTCCCCAGTCTAATTTGTTATTCTTCTTCAAGATGTCGTAGAATTCCTTGCATTTCTCTAAGGATTTTGAGATGAATCTATTCAGGGCTGCTATCCTGCCAGTCAGCCTTTGCACATCCTTAATATTTCTTGGAGATTTGAGATCAAGGATGGCCTTTATTTGTTCAGGACTGGCTTCTATCCCTCTTTTTGTTACCAAGTATCCAAGAAACTTTCTAGCTCCAACTCCAAAATGGCATTTTGTTGGGTTTAACTTCATGTTGTAAGCATCCATGATGTCAAAGGCTTCTTTGAGATCCTGAAGATGATTTTCTGCTTTCTTGGATTTCACTACCATGTCATCAATGTAGTCCTCCATCGTGTCCCCAATCTTTTCCTTGAACTTCATGTTCACTAGCCTTTGATAGGTGGCACCTGCATTTTTTAGTCCGAATGGCATAGCTATATAACAATATATACCTGATGGTGTCATGAATGTTGTATCCTCCTGATCATCTGGTTCCATCTGTATCTGCTGGAATCCTGAGGATGCATCCATGAATGTCAGCATTTCGTGGCCTGCTGTAGCATCCACCATTGAATCTATGTGTGGTAATGGGAATGGGTCTTTAGGAAAGGCCTTGTTAAGGTCTGTATAGTCCACACTCACTCTCCATTTCCCATTTTTCTTTTGAACCACCACAACATTCGCCAGCCATCTTGGGAATTTCACTTCCCTTATCATTTTAGACTTCAGCAGCCTGTCTACTTCCTCTTGTATGATGATATTTCTTTCTGGAGCAAACTTCCTTCTTTTCTGCTGAATGGGTTTGAAACTCTTATCAATCCCAAGTTTGTGAGTAATGACATCCTTAGAGATGCCAGTCATATCTTCATGCTTCCATGCAAAAGTAGACATCCTGCATTTAAGAAATGAGATTAGTGATTGTTCAATATCGTGTGGGATATTCTTACCGATTTGCACAGTGATATCCTTGTTACTATCATCAAGGCAAACAGCTTTTACATCCTGATCAGGATGTGCTTTAACATCCTGAGAATGGCACTGTGCATCCTGCTGTAATTGCTATGCTTGTCGGGATGAGGCCTTCATTGATGTCGTATAGCAATCCTTAGCTACCTGTTGATCGCTGTTGACCTTCATAACTCCCCAAGGTGTGGGTAGTTTCAGACACTGGTGATATGTTGAAGGGACTGCCTTCATGTCATGTATCCAGGGTCTCCCCAGGATGACATTGTAGCAGGATAGGGAATCTATCACACAGAATCTCTGGATAGAGTTTACTCCTTCTACATATGCTGGTAGCTTGATGTCGCCCACTGTGCTCTTAGTTTCCCCACTGAAGCCCACCAAAATTGATGATCTGGAAACTATTTCAGATTCCGGGATGTTCATTCTTTTGAGAGCTTCAAGCTGGATGATATTCACTAAACTTCCTCCATCTACGAGAATCTGTTATTGTTATATCCTTGGGATGGCACAGGTGTATATCCTGGATCCCTGGTAGTTGCCATCCTGGGTGTAGTAGTTGTTTCTGGAGCAGAGAACCCAGTACTCATGGGGATGAAATCTCCTTGATGAACACCTCCAAAGATGCCAGAATTGAAATCCAGCACCCTTGGTTGCAATGGTGTCCCCATATCTTCACTTGGCCTTCTTGAGTATGATTTGAGAGCTTGTATCTCTCTTATCAACATCCGGTTTGTGTCTTGTTGTTGATGTATCGAATCTTTCATCATTGCAAACATAGAAAGGAGTTCATAATTTGACACAAAAACAGGAGTAGATCCAAATGCTCCTATTGATGGTCTAGGTGGGATTTGAGAAGTAGAACTTCTTGGAAGTGGAGGTGGTAAGGCAGTATTTCTGGTAGAGGTTGACGATGGCATGGATGAAGAGACAGTTTTCTTGGAAGAAGACATAGTTGTCAAGTAAAAAAGATTTAAATGAGAAAAGGTTTTAACAAAGTTATTTGTTAAAATAGCACCACTTGCCCCACGGTGGGCGCCAAATTGTTTTGGTAAAAAATTACTTAGTAGAAATAATTCTGTATTCCAAATTAGAAATTGTGAGGTAGAGTGCTAAAGATGTAATTTGTATATTAAAACTAGTTATATTCTGAAAATGCTTAATCAGGATGCAAAAAGAAACAAATAAGTGACAACTATGCTCGGGATGTCTTAGGTTTGCTTTGGGATGGATAGTTATATCTTCGGGATGTAACTGTTTATAATGAACAAATAAAGCAGTAAAACACAAAGAACAACACTCGATCTACGAGGAAAGCCCTTGATCAGTTGTAGATCGCCGGCATAAAACCTCGGGAGGAGACTAGGCTCCTGCCTTGTTTGTTAATATTAATTTGGTAAAAAGGTACAACTTTGGATGAGCAAATGGACGAGTGTACTAAGATTACAATGAATGTGTGAGTGTTTTTAATCAGCTAAGTGTATGTGTGTAGCTATAGTGTAAGCAATGTGTCCTATACTCGTCCAATACTCCCATTTATATAGTACATGAAGTAAACAATGAATCCGAAATAACCGCTAAGTAGTTAAGTTCTTTGAAGTCTTCATATGACCGTTGTGATTGTTTCATCTCAGGTAGACGTTGTAGCAACGGTTTCTTCTTGGCTAGCCATTGTTCCAACCGTTTCCTTATTTGTCGCCGATATTAAATGTATATCGGTTACAACTTTGACTCCATCTTCAATCTTGGACCACGAGTTGTACTTCTACCTTTAACGTCTTCAATTGAGGATTATAATATAGACGTTGCTGAATGTATAAATCCATATTATAACTTAGTTGTACCTGCAATCATACATAAGAAAGCCAATTCGTTAGTTCATTCTCAGGATGTGCACATGCTGAAATACTGTTATATCCTGAGGTCAGTCGAATCCTTCAGCATCCTGAGGATGGTACATTAGGGATGTAGGGTAAAATCATCCTGAGGATTTTCACCACCAACAGAAACATGTATTAAAAACCGGAAAAGATATGTTAAATGAGCTTTAATAGAAAACTTTTGAAAAAACATGTGTTAATAACCAAGGTATATGTGTTAACTAAGGTAAAACACGACTAAATGACATTTTTACACAAGGAAGGTCTGAAACATATGTTAATATGTCACATTTGGTACAAATGATTAACACACATATCATATGGTAACTTATAGTAACCAAGACACCGGTTTTGTCACACAATGGTTAATCATAGTCACAAATAACGACAAAAACGAGCTTTTCCAACATATACAGTGTGTGACATGTATGGACAGTCGTACAAAACACATTCCATAAACGTACAAGTCGGATGAACAATTTCATGGTACTTAATCACGACCACACATAGACTTAAGTTGTCCTTATTTGAATCTAGGGCACTTTTGTTCAGACATGCCCACGTCAGACTTAATCAGTTTTAGCATTCAGACATCAGGTGAGTTATCACGACCACATTTTTACTGTTTTCATGCTTTTGGGGGGAAAACATGCGTACAAGTTTAATTGCATTTTGACTATTATATGAACATGAGACAAAAAGGTTTAAAGTACCCATAAGCCTTTGTGTCATACATTTTATTGTAACCATTAGCTATGAACTTAGCCATGAAACACAGGAATAGATCTATTGGGTTGACACCCACACTCTTGGTTAGACGCTCTAACCGGATGACAGATATCAAAGGAATGCTTGTATTTCACATTACTTTCATTGTCTTTAGTGTACAATGGGCGAGGCACAACATTCGTCAAGGTTTGGTTACGGGATCATGACGGTCACATAATAATTATTGTCTTAGCTAGGCAATGATCCAGTCAGCCATGATTTACATAAAATCCAAAACCCGTGATATCACCGACTTAATTGTTGACATATTTTATTTGCATATTTTTCAGGCAATTAATTGAGCATCATGGAACTTAGAGTTGCGCACGAGCATCTTGGGGATATCTTGGACCTTGTTTTGGTTAAATGATTTTAGACAATTTAAATTTTAAATGTGATTCTTAAGACAATATTTTGTTTGTTTTTTGTTGAACAATGACGTCTTTTAATATATCTCCTATTTTACGAAACGGAAGCTTGCGTAACTTGTGTGCTTGAAAACCTTTCAAAGTTACATCTCGTGTTTTCGCCTTGGCATGATATGACAACAACTACACATGGTCTTAGGCTACACAGTGTGTGGAGTGGAAGGGGTGGTGTGAAGCCACTCCACACCACCAACACTGGCCCTTGTGTAATGTGAAAGATAGCATGGGGCAATAGGAGTGGAATCTTCATTAGCGTGGGGGTGATGGTGGTGACATGGCACGATGGGATTGAGTGAGCAGAAACAACCATTAGCATTGACTCATTTAAAAAAAAAAATTATTTGCCATTTATATATATGAATCAAAACCATCCTACCATTTTTACCTCATTCACGCCATTTTTACACTTCCTCTCTCAAATCAACCCCATCCTACCATTTACAACATTTTTAAAACTAAATCATCTCTGGTGTGTTGGACCGAAGAGGAAGAAATTGCATTAATAATGATGTGGATAAATGTTAAGGAAAATACGAGAGTTACGAGCTCACCCGGTCAGTCTCCTTTCTAGGCTAACGTTTTAGCCGAATTTCATGTGCTAGTCCTTGAAACACACCGCACTTGTCATTCCCTTTCACATAAATGGTTGAATCTCAAAACTAAGCGTGAGCGCTTTGAAAAAAGTTTAAAATAACAATGGATAAAGACCCTCATCAAGCCCAAGACATAGCAATAAAAGTTATTCAAATCGAATATAGTTCTATGATCGGCAAGAGTTTTGACCATGTACATATTTTATGGCCAAGATTAGATTAGGTTAATAATGTTTTCTAGTTATTTTTTTAATTTAATGTAATGCTAAGACCTAAATTTAATGTTTTCTAGTTATTATTTTTTGTAAAGCCATTATTTTATTTAATATAAATATTTTTTTTTTATTTAGTTGATGTGTTTTTACAAGGGAAAAAAAGGTAAAGCGCTCTCTCTCACACTCCTAGCACCTCGTGTTTTTTTGGGGCTTAGAGGAGAAATCATTCTCTGCTAACGTGGCTATCACATGGTGTAGGCTTATAGAAATTAGAAGATTTTTTTTTTATTAGAAAAACGTGAGTTAATACGTAGACCACACGTAATATGGTGCTCGCATATGAAGGTAGAAGTCATGTCGCATTCTCGTGCATTGCATGGCTTAGTTAATAACGCAAGTAGCTAGGGCAGTTTGTCGACCGACGGATCTTGGAACTTTTGTTATAAAATCACGTGCTAATACACTAATTATTTTTGTTCTTACGAATATGATATTGATGTGAGATGAAAAGGAAAAGTTAACCACCATAAAGTTTTGTTCTAATTCACACCTGACTTCATTCGTTTACATACCAACTAAATGGAAAGTCTAATCCTTCTATAGTTATAGTTATGAATTGAACCATACTCATATCTAGGGTAGGATCATAGTGAAAGAAGAATAGGAAGTCGTAAGAAAGGTATAGAAGAACTTCGATTGAACCTATTTAAGCGGAATTTGAACCGTCTTATTGAACCCTACGATCTTAGTTTTTACGTTTTCACTTTTTGGATTTTTAGCTTGTAGTTTTTAATATTTATGTTATATTATTGTGTTTTTCACGTAGCATTGTGTTTTTTTTTATTTTTATTATTGTGTCATTGTGTTGTATTATTGTGATTCATTGTGTCTTTTTTCTTCAGTATTGTGTTGTATCTTTCGGCATTGTATTGTATTTTGTGCTTATTGTGTCATGATCTATTTTTTTTTTCCCACACTTCTCATTTTTTGTTACTCTGTATAAGATAACTTGACCCCTCACGTATATGTAAACCTAGATTATATCCCGGGAGCGTCCCGGGTTGTGAAATCTAATTTGAAATATCAATTTTACATCTGAAATAGGCTGATGCGTTTTACAGTTACATGCAGGAAAGCTTCGGATAACACTTAACCTAAAACAATTAACAATGTATCTCCAATGTTAGTGCATAACCTTAAACAATGTATAACTCTAATATTAAAACATAACCTAAAACAATATACAACTCCAATGCTAACACATGTTGTAAATAAAATTCATATTTACTGGTTTGAACATAACTAATGACTTGCCTATACATGATTAATGAATAACCTGAACACTTTGTGTTTTTTTCCTGTACGAACAAAACAACACAACCTGAACACTTTGTGTTTTTTTCCTGTACGAACAAAACAACACAAAAAATAGTCGTTTTTTTCTCCGTTTTTTATATAGCACCATGGTACCCGTTGGAAAGATGATAAAACGCTCGTTAATTTGGTGAAATTTTTTTCTTTAAAAAATATCGTATATAAAAGATATTAGCGTTTAAAAGTTATGGGAGGAAACATTAGAGATAAAAATCTAATTTTGTTTTTAAATTTTAAATTATTATTTTTCTAAAATAAAGCTATTGCCACATGGGATGACACATGACACACTCAATGAAAAGAATACCCTCTTTAAATGTCATATCATTAAAATAGCTTTGGTTTATTATATGTATAGATAGATAGATTAGTTACATGAAATTTAACAAGTAACTTTTTAATATTCAGGGCACTTCTTTCTTTTATTTAAAGTTTTTATTTACAAAGTACATATCTTTGCATTCTTTAAACTACAATTGTTATAATCGAATACTTTGGTGTTCAGCGCGATAACTTAGATACATATCTTTGCATTCTTGGCCTCGTCAGTGTATTGTAATTGGTTTACATACACGTCTTTAACTAGTTTAGAATCAAGAGGCCTCATTATAATCTCATTATTATATTGCATCAACATATTTCTTTTAAAAAGTCACATATGAATATAAATTGCAATAACATAGTCAAATTAAAGATAATAAAATTCTCATGTGTGTTGTATATTTTTCAAATAAAGAAATATAATTAAAAAAATTGAGATTTAAAAAGCCGGCAAAACAAGATTTAACTTTATCTTTAAATTTGGTTTTTTGTTAAATAAGTTACGTGTTTTGAATTATAATATATACTTGTTTATATCCTATAAGCTTTTCGGGATAGACACATTATGACAACTGGCAAATTTTGGTCAACCTTTGACTGGACCTTAATCACATTTCCTATATGCTTAGCATATATTAAAGTTGAATTCGATTAAGTTAAGTTGTTACGAGTCCAACGATGTCTTTCTTGGAGTTCGTGGACGTCTTGATGTCCTAAAGAAAGACTGCGCATTTTAACGCCAACGAACTGACATCAGTAAGAATATGTCAGATTGGACAAACATAGAGTTATTACATGTAAATACAACACGTACTTGTTGTTGAAGCAATCGGATGTGGAATCGGCTTGGAGTATGGATTAAAACGTAGCGTTTTGAAGAGCGCGAAAAGTAACTGATAGGAGAACCGGACATCGAAATGCGTAGTTTTAACCGCATTTATGCTTTCGGATTAATTATTTATCATAAATAATGTTATTTATTAAATATCGAAAGCTATCGGATCGTTTAGACGAAGGAAACAGTAACCGGTCGAGTTAACGCGATTCTAACGGGTGCATTGAAAGAATGCGTAGGATGCCGAATAGAATCGAGACATTTTATGTTATAACGAGTTCGATACGCTGTGTCTACCTACCTAACTCTAGACCTAGCTATAGAAGGGACCCTTCCCTTTCTTCTTCATTTTGTGCAGACAAAAATCCCTCTAAACTCTCTTAATCTCTCTCATCACACACACACACACTCTCTCTCTCTCTCTCTCTCTCTCTCAATATCCCTCTCGTATCTCTCTCTCCTCCTTGATAATAAGCCCCCGACCAACACCTCTGTTGGATCAGTATATTGCTCTTTTGTATGAACTTGCTAGTGAACACTTAAGTGTTTAGCAAGTTCTTGATCAGTGATAGCACAGCGGAATGTTATGAGTTTAAAGCTACACTTATCAACAGGAGTTATTACTCCCCCTGGATTCAAGAACTAATAAATGATAAGTGTTTATTGAGAATCTAAGTATTGAATGAGAATGAAACACTTCGACAGATTCTCAATAAACAAGAAATGGAAATAACAATAATAAGTGTTGAAGGATTTCTTTATTAAAAATCAATGTCTAAAACAGAGGGATGAACCCTTCTATTTATAGACTTTACAAATACATGAACCTTGCCAAAAAGCAAGTTCAGAAACAAGTTGCAACAAGTTGCAGTCTTGGAACTTGTACATAAAGCAAAAAGAAATACTAAAGTAATAAACTACTGATACAAAAAGGCGGTGGAAAAGATCTTCATGTAAGTACTGATGAATGACAAACTACTGATGAGTAGTTTGTCTTCAGTAGTTCTTCAGTAGAAGTGTCTGGTTTGAACTTCAGAACTTCTGATGACTTTTCTTCTTCAGTACTTCTGAATCTCTTCTTCGGCAGTTTGATCCTTCTTCTTCAGCAGTTCTATACTTAGAATATTTTGACAGAAGTGAATTAGACTAAGGTTTGCAAAAGTTGTTTCACCAATCCTTTTTGTCCTAACAATCTCCCCTGGATTGATGAAGCCAAAACCTTACTAATTCCTTATTGTTCTTTTCTGTCCTTCACAATTTTCCATATTCCTTTGAACATGGAATTCTTCAGCTGGTTCAGCTGTTCATCAGTGAGAGACCCAATCTGTGGTTCTAAGTGTTGGATTGTAAGCAGGTCTTTAGTTGATAGCTTCTTCAGATCATTCATTGACCTATAGGCCTTGCTTGTCTGATCTCTTCTTTTCACAAGTACTGAGTTTTTATCAGTAAAGGACCATCTGATGATTGGTACCTTAGACTTGTCAAAGTCTAAAGTGTAGGGAACCATGGTGGTACCCTGGGTTTCTCCTGAGTGTTGGATGTTTTCAACTTCAGTGACTCTCAGGTGGGATTCACTTCCTTGTTCTTGTTGCATCACATTAGGTATCTGAAATGTTGGCAAATGATGTTCAGTTACTACCTTAGTGTGCAGTTTGTCTGTGATGGTCTTCTGGATTTGATATGCAAAGATGGAAGGATCCCTGAATTGTGTGATCAGAGGCTTTTCTTCTATGTCAAAGTCAGAATGGACTACTGTACTACCTTCTAGTAGTACCATTCTGAAATCAGTCTTCACGTTCTCCTCTGATTTCTTCCTCTAAGTAGCTGGTCTTCTTTGAACACCAGAAGTTCTAACTACTGAAGTTGATACTTCAGTAGTTTGAAACTTCTCTGGATTTGCAGCCCTTGCAGCCTTATATTTTCTATAAGTGTCCACTAATCTTTCTTCTTTCCATTTGGACACAGAGGCTTTTGAACCATAACCATTAGCTACTAATTCTTTTATCATCTGAGCTCTCTTGGCTTTTGTGTCTTTACTTGTTGCAAGTTTGTCTGCAATAAGTTGAGCTCTTCTTGTCAGCTCTTCCATGGAGAGTCTCTTCAATGTGTTGGCTTTAATCTTGCTGTTCTTTGTAATGTAAGACATCAGTTGATGTCTTTTATCTTCCTCAGCAATCTGGTCTAGGCTAGCCTGCCTTTGGAATTCAGCTTCATAAGCCTGTAGCTTTTCATCCAGGCTTAGATCCAAGTCTTCCCTTTCTTCCAGTGTTTTCCAAATCTGATCTTCTCTGGCCTTCTTTTGGGCTGCCACTAAACTCTTATCAAGTAGTTCTGCTGATTGAGATATTGGAGAAGGGTTTAGCACAGTCATTGTGGTAACTGTTGTAATAGGCCTAGTAGGAACAAAAGTTGGTTGAATAGGAGCAGTTGATCTGGAAGGGTCAGCAGTTTGAGTTTTGGAAGTGTTAACCTCTGATGGGTTGACAACAACTGAAGGTTTGTCAACTACTGAAGGATTGTCTTCAGTACTTTCTGATTCTTCATCAGAAGTTTGTCCAATAGAGGTTTCTTCATTGTGCCCTTGGGATTCATCAGACTTTTCAGCATCTTCTACTTCTTGAATAGAGACACCAAATTGTTGGGCCAGTTTTTCTTTTCTGGCTTGATCTTTTTGATCTCTTTCTAGGATAGCCACTCTTGCCTTTCTCCTGGCTTCAAGTGTATCCATAGGTACCTTGATTTTCTCCCCCTTTTTGGCTTCATCAGTTTTTGAAGTTGAAGCTTGGGAGAACTGACCTGTAAGATGAGCAAGCTGTTTGCTGTTGTAGTCAATCTTGTTGGACAGATCATTCATCTTTGTCTGTATCACTCCAAATTGGTTCTTCAAGGACAGCTCCAAGTTAGCTGTGTATGTTTGGAAGTGATTCTTGATGAGGGTATTCATCATGTGGTATAAGGGACCATCTGGGCTGCATAGCTGGTTCATGTCTATGCTTGTTTGCCCAGGGAATTGGGTAGGCATTTGTAGTGAGGGGTGTGTTTTTTGTTGATCTTCTTGTTGTACAGAAGATGCCACTCTAGGGGAATCATGGATTGAGTGGGCTTTAACCTGATCTGGTGTGACTAGCTTCTTGAGCTTAGATACACCAGGTGCAGGACCTTCACTTGTAGCCGTCAATTCAGTAGTTTGGTGTTTTGAAACATTATCCAAGTCAATGGAATCATCTGAATCCCTGATTACATCCTCAATGAGGACTGTATCAGTTACATCATGAGATGAGCCCAACTCAGTTGTCTCATGTACCTCTTTTTCTTGGTTCAGAGGATTTCCTACCTCAGGCATTAAGCCTTCATCAGTAGTTGCCACAGTTGAGGTCTTAGCTATGTTACTTCTATCCTCAGGTCCACCACTGGGTGGTAAATGAGCAGTAGCAGCCTCAAAAGTACCAAGAGTTTCTAAGTTTGGGCTTAGAGACCCTGGTTCATCCTCATCTCTTTGGTTAGGGCTTTGAGTGTCCACATCCATGTCAAATTCTGAGGCTATGTCCCTGTTTTATGTGGTTGTTGGGGACTGACATGTGTAGATGGGACTTTCTCTTTTAGCCCAGAGAGAAGTTTGGCTATTTCAATATCTGGTTCAGAAAGTTGGGGTGTCGGTTCAGTAGTTTGGGCAGTGTGTTCAGCAGTTTCAAAAGAAGTATCAATGGGAATAGTTTTCTTAAGTCTTTTTCTTTTGAAAAGGATGGTGATTGGTGCTCTTGGTGGGGTTTGAGATGGATGAGACTGAGAGGATGTTTCAGTCACATCTTTAAGAAGTGCAGATTGCACAATAGTTTGTTCAGGCATCTCAACCTCCTGAACAACTTTTCTTTTAGGTTTGGTGGGTTTTTGTTTTTGTACCTTGGGTTTCTTGGCCTTTGGGGGTGTAAGTTTGGAAGATGAGGGTTCCATGGGGACTGGTTCTGGTTCCCCTTGGTCATCTTCTGGCCAGGCAGCCTGTTTGTTGTGCCTTGAGTATGCTTGTGAGGTTAAGGGTTTTAAAATTTCAGTTTTACCCACAAGCACCTCATCACCCAGTTCTTTTATTATGCATTGCATAATGAACCTTGGATATAACAAAAACTTTTTCTTAGTGTTATTGTGATGTAACACCAACTCATTAAAGAAAAGTTTTGATGCCCTGAAATTTGTTTCATTCACAATGGAATGAAAAATTGGTTGAAAGGTTAAGGGCATCTGGTCATAAGACCCTGTTTTAGGACTCAAACACATAATTATATAATGAAACAAAAGTTTATATTTTGGTTCAAAATACTTTTTGAAGATGGTAGCTTGTGAGAGAGTACCTTGATAACCACACTCAGTCATGGTTAGGTGGATTGCAGAGTTGTCAAACTTTTCAGGGGCATTCACATCATTCAACCCCAGTCTGTTTGCAAGTATGGCCGGTGTGATGGCCATTTGTCTCCCTTTAATTGTTGAGTTGAGAGAGATAACTTCATCATCCACCATCACTGTCTCAGCATTAGCCCAGAACTCATTGAGAGTTTCAGGATGTATTGGTGGGTCTATTGTGAGAGCGATGAAATATTCGGATTTAACGACGAGATCAATGATCTCATCGTATTGGGACCAGCCTTCTTGTTTTTCTAAGTAGGCTCTGAGATTGTGTCCCTGTTTAAGAACTAAAGCCATGTGGTTTGTGTGTGTATGAATCGAACAGTGTTTATGTTGCACGTTCAGGGGTTTGAGAGCTTTCTTGAGAGAGAAGGAGGGAATTTTTTGTTTTGAATGGATAAGTGTTGAAAAAAGATATTTATCAAAAGTTTTTAACCGCTTGGAACTTCTTTATCGGAAGTTTTAAACCGCCTAGGTTAAAAACCTCTTTATCAGAAGTTTTAAACCGACTAGGTCAAACTTCTGATGTGGGAAAAGTCTGATTTGCCCTTTTTGACTAAACTGCTGATGAAGAGTTATTTTCATCAGTAGTTCCCACTTTCTCTTCAGCAGTTTTGAACAGCTGATGAGAAATACTTTATAAATACTTTATTCATAACTTCTGAAGGTTGTTTTATCAGAAGTTAATCACTTTTCAGAAAATATCCCCATACTGATGTTTTGTTCATCAGTAGTTTCTCTCTTTTCAGAAGTTTTTCAATTTTTGAAAACAGATGTAAGTGAAAAATAAAGAATTTGTGCAGAAAAATAAAGAGAAACACTTACAAATTTAGCATCCCTAGCATGGATACTAACTTTTGAAATGTTGATGTGTCAAGGGGTTTAGTGAATATGTCAGCTATTTGATTAGCTGTTGCTACATGTTTCACTTCAATCTTGCCTTTTTCATAGCAATCTCTTATGAAATGATACCTGATTTCAATGTGTTTAGTCTTTGAAAACTGAACAGGATTTTGAATGATGCTAATGGCAGATTTGCTGTCTACAAGCAATGGTGTCTTAGTTTCTTTGATTCCATAATCAAGAAGTTGATATTGGAGCCATTGTATCTGTGATGTACAACTTGCAGCTGCAATGTATTCAGCTTCAGCAGTTGAAGTTGCAACAGATGTTTGTTTCTTTGATTGCCAGGACACTAGACAGTTTCCCAAGAATTGACAACCACCAGATGTTGATTTTCTTGACATCTTACACCCTGCATAGTCACTATCTGAAAAGGCTGATAACTTGGTATTGCTTGAAGCAGGATACCAAATTCCAAGTGTTGGAGTTCCTTTAAGATATTTGAAGATTCTTTTGACTGCAATAAGGTGTGATTCCCTAGGAGCTGATTGATATCTAGCACAGACACATGTTGAAAACATAATATCTGGTCTAGAAGCAGTTAGATATAAAAGGGACCTATCATACATCTACACATGGTTTGATCAACCTGTTTTCCTTGATCATCTGGTTCAACTTGTGTGGTTGGTGTCATGGGAGTGGAACATGATTTACAGTCTTGTAAAGAAAATTTGTTTAATAATTCTTTAACATATTTTGATTGATGTATAAAAGTTCCATTTGATTGTTGTTTAATCTGCAGTCCCAGAAAGTACTGCAGTTCTCCCATTGTACTCATCTCAAATTTTGATTGCATGAGTTTCTTAAATTCATCACACAATTTTGTGTTTGTTGAACCAAAAATGATATCATCAACATATATTTGAACAAGTAAGACATGATTTCCAACATGTTTTATGAAAAGAGTTTTATCAATGGCACCTCTTGTGAAGTTATTTTTGAGTAAAAAGGTTGAAAGTGTATCATACCAGGCTCTTGGAGCCTGTTTGAGCCCATAAAGAGCTTTGTCTAGTTTGTACACCCACTCAGGATGAGAAGGATCCTCAAACCCAGGTGGCTGACAAACATACACTTCCTCTTTTATCTTTCCATACAAAAATGCACTCTTGACATCCATTTGATAAACTTTTATTTTGTTGGAAATGGCATAGGCCAGAAATAACCTGATGGCTTCAAGCCTTGCAACTGGAGCAAAGGTTTCATTATAGTCAATTCCTTCTTCTTGAGAGTAACCTTGTACTACCAGTCTTGCCTTGTTTTTTATTATAATACCAGCTTCATCTTGTTTGTTCCTGAAAACCCATCTTGTGCCAATTGGTTGCTTGTGTGGTGGTAAGGGACAGATTTCCCAAACCTGTTGCTTGTTGAATTGAAGCAATTCATCTTGCATTGCCTGCACCCAATTGTTGTCTTTGAGGGCTTCTTGGTACTTCTTTGGTTCCAACTGTGAAATAAATGCTAAGAATAGACAAAAGTTGGAAAGCTGGTTTCTTGTAAGAACACCTGATGCAATATCACCTATGATTTGATCAAGTGGATGGTCTTTGTGTTCGATCAGTTGTTGTAAACCACTGACAGGTGTTGGTGGCTCATGTTCTTCAAACAAACTACTGAGGTCTATTATATCTGGTTCAGCAGTTTCAGTGTCTTCAGTAGTTGCAGGTGCTGAAGCAGATGTTTGAGTTTGTGCTTCAGTATTTGTTGAATCAGAAGTTTGTGAAACTTCTGATGGTTTTGAAGTTGACTTAATGACTGTTTGAGGAGTCCATGGTGCTGGATCCTCATCATCAAACCTTTGATCACCATAATAAGTAGGTTTGGATGAAGTGACAGTCTTTTCAGGTCCAAAATGGAAGTTGTCAAGGTCAAAAAGTTCAGCAGGATGTGCTGGAATGAGAGTGTGTTTTGACTCATTGAACTTGACATTCAGTGTTTCTTCTACTATCTTGGTTCTTGAGTTAAAAACCTTGTAGGCTTTTCTAGTTGAAGAGTAACCAAGAAAGTAACCTGAGTCAACTTTGGCAGCAAACTTTGAAATAGATTCCTTAATGTTCAAGATGAAACATTGACACCCAAAAGCCCTGAAAAAGGAGATAAGGGGCTTCATGCCATGAAGAACTTCATAGGCAGTCTTGGAATGTCTCTTGACAATAAGAACTCTATTTTGAACATAACATGATGTGTTAACTGCTTCTGCCCAAAAGTATAAAGGTAGGCCAGAATCAGCTAACATTGTTCTTGCTCCTTCTATTAAAGTTTTCTTCTTCCTTTCTACCACACCATTTTGTTCAGGAGTTCTGGGAACACTGAATTGTCTAATAATCCCTTTAGACAAACAGAATTCATCCAGAGTTTTGTTCCTGAACTCTGTTCCATTATCACTTCTAATGGTTTTGACAGGTAGAGAGTATTGCTTCTCTACTTGTAGAATGAAGAACTTGATGATTTCAGCAGCCTCATCCTTGGAAAATAAGAAGAATACCCATGTAAATCTTGAGTAGTCATCAATGATGACTAAGCAGTACTTCTTTTTACCAAGGCTCATGATTTTTACAGGCCCAAATAAGTCCATATGGAGTAGTTGAAGACATGCAGTTGTTTTTGATTCTTCAATAGACTTATAGGAGGACTTATGCTGTTTTCCCTTTAAACATGATACACAGTGTTCTTGACACTGGTATACTTTTAAGGGTAGACCTCTGACCAAGCCCATTTTTGTGACTTTATTTATGGTTTTAAAGTTCACATGGCCAAGTCTCTTGTGCCAGAGATCAGTTTCTGAAGTTGATTCCCTTGAGAAGAAACAGGCAGTGTTGTTCAGTACTTTGTCTTTTTCAATGTCCACTGCATAGACATTGCCACATCTTTTGGCTATTAACAAAGTATGATCTTCAATAATCTTCTCTATCAACTTCTGGCCTTCTGGTGATATGATCTTGCATGCTGTCTTTGTGAAAAAGAAAGAATATCCTTTATCACACATTTGTGACACACTCAGCAAGTTGTACTCAAGGTTTTCAACCAGATTGACCTTGTCAAACTGTATTTTTCCAGAGGAGACATTGCCATGTCCTAGCACATATCCCTTAGCATTGTTCCCAAAGGATACAGATCCATCTCTTTGACTGATAACTCTCTGCACAAGATAGCAAATTAGTTAGATTTAGGAACCCAAGCCAGTTTGGCTTTGGGTTTGCTCTTGAGAACATTTACAGTTTGTTCTTGACCAATTTGAGAAATCCGTGTCTTTTTGGCAATGGATTTTTCATTAAGAACAATGGTGGTATTCTTTTGAGGACCACCATCAACTTTGGTCATCAGTAGTTGTACCAAGTTTATAAGATCTTTAATCTCAGCAGTTTGTGAAACTGCTGATGATTTAGGTCTAACTACTGAAAGAGAATTTTGAGAAAAAGACTTTTGTTGAGATTTTGTCTTTTTCTGAGAAAAGGTGTTTGCTGGTTGTTGTTTCTTGGGAGGAAGAGTTTTTACATAATCATTTTTGATTTGTTTTCCCACAACCAGTTGTTGATTTTTCTTGTTGAACTGAATACCTTTTCTATATCTGCAAAATTCTGTTTTGTGGTTGAACAGACCACAAATTTCACATTCTTTTGTCTTTTCTTTCAAAGATAAGTTTCTGACTATTTTGATTGGTTTTAGGTCATCAGTAGTTTTCAGGTTCTCAACTCCTGATGTAGTTGAAACTACTGATGGCTTAAAGTCAGATTTAATCAGTATTTCACCTGAAACAATTTTTCTCCCATCTTCAGTAGTTTTGGGGGAAAAATCTGTTGGTGTTTCAGTGTGACTGTACCCTATGCCAAACCTAACATTTGAAGCACTTTGTTTGTTTAGCAATAATTGGTACCCCTTACAAGATTCCACCCATTTTTCACATGTGACCTTGGTGTCAGCAAGCTCTTGTCTGACATTTCCTAGGTCATTTATCATGATTTTAATTTGTGCTTGGGTTTCAATAGCAGTGTTAGTTAATTTAGAAACTTCTTTTGTTTTTGCAAAAAGTTTTCTTTCTAAATCACATTTCATCTGAGCGAATTTTCTCTCAGAGTCATTTGCTTTTCCTTGTAAGTGCACATTTGTCTCTCTTATGAGAGCAAAAGATTCTTTGCTTGAATTTGAACATAGTTTTGTCAAAGATTCTTTTGATACCTGTGACAAGGCAGATTTTGAGGAGCATCCCTCAAATGCCATTAAGGCAAAGTTCTTTCTGCCATTGTCAGGCTCTCCCCAGTTGATGTCAAACATTTTGTTGTCTGCATCAGGATTGCACTCTGTGGTGTCAAAAGGAAGACTACTCCAGTCAACATACCCTGAGGTAAATAAACTTTGTTGAGAGGGTTGCTGTTGCTGTGGAGGTTGTTGAGCAGCTGGAAAGGGAGGGATTGATTGTTGGCTCTGCGTCTGTTGAGCAGGCATCTGTACATATTGTACTTGTGGCACATATTGGTGTTGTGGAGCTTGTGCTTGTACAAAATGTGCACTCCCTTGTGTTCCATTATTCCTGTTATAATTGGGGTTAAAATTGTTTCCAGACTGAGATTGGTTAAAGCAAGAGCTTCTACACTCTCTAGCAAAGTGTCCCAACTTTTGACAATTGTGACATCTAAGTTTAGATTTGTCAAAACCAATTTTTGTAGAACTGTTAAGTCCTGGAAACTTCCTTCCTGACCTTTTGTAAAATTTATTTGTTTTTAAACTTAACATGGCCAGTTGGTGCAAAATATCCATTTCTTCTAGGTCATCACTGCTGAAACTATTTAAATCATCCATGATAAAATACATGTTATCAGCAGTTTGACCAAAGTCATTATTGTCATAACCTTGGAATGATCTTTCAGATGAGATCCCAGCAGTTATGTCAATGTGGTCAAAAGATCCAAAACTATTTGAACAAGTTGGTGAGTCTTGTCCCAATAGTGTTGTACTACCTGGTAGATAGTCATCAGCAGTTTTGCCAGTACTTTGTAACTTTTTCTTTTGATCAATTTCTCTTTCAAAAGTAAGTAACCTCCCATGAAGTTTTGTAAGAGTGAGGGAGCTAAAGTCTGGTGAAGATCTTAAGACTATAGAGTATGTTTCCCATTTTTCAGGTAAAGACCTTAAAAATCTATGAAGCATAGATACAGTTGTGTAGGTCTGACCATTTAGTTTTAGCTCAGATATTAATGAGGAAAATCTTTCAAATTGCTGTGTTAAAGTTTCCCCATTAATGTGAGCAAAAGTTTCATATTGTTGAGCCAAAATTTCTCTGGTGTTGGCAATCACCTCTTCAGTTCCTCCAAACTGTTCTTTGAGGCAGTCCCAAAGCTCTTTGGCACTATCACAATGTAATAGGCCAGAGTAGATTTCATTTGGGAGTGCCATTGCCAACATAGAGAAAGCTTTTGCATCAAGCTCAAGTTTTAGGAAATCATCATCAGTATAGTCTTTTGGGTCTTTTGGAATCTCTTCTTTAGTTTCAAGATTTATATTTACTGGTTTATGAGGACCATATATCACAGATTTCCAGCAACCTGTGTTGGTCTGTGATAAGGTATGTGCGATTCTCTTTTGCCAGATGTTATATTCATTTCTTACTAGCATGGCAGGTTTAGTGGCAGAACCAGTATTATGAGGATCCATTTTAAAGAGTATTGATTTGTCAAATATCTCTTAAAGTGATGGATGTTGATAAAAGTGAGCTAATAATCCTTTATTGAATATCAATAAGAGCCTGTGTCTGATTCTCAATGTGTTAGATTGATATGTGATCAGATAAACCAGTGCTCTGATACCAATTGTTGGATCAGTATATTGCTCTTTTTATGAACTTGCTAGTGAACACTTAAGTGTTTAGCAAGTTCTTGATCAGTGATAGCACAGCGGAATGTTATGAGTTTAAAGCTACACTTATCAACAGGAGTTATTACTCCCCCTGGATTCAAGAACTAATAAATGATAAGTGTTTATTGAGAATCTAAGTATTGAATGAGAATGAAACACTTCGACAGATTCTCAATAAACAAGAAATGGAAATAACAATAATAAGTGTTGAAGGATTTATGTATTAAAAATCAATGTCTAAAACAGAGGGATGAACCCTTCTATTTATAGACTTTACAAATACATGAACCTTGCCAAAAAGCAAGTTCAGAAACAAGTTGCAACAAGTTGCAGTCTTGGAACTTGTACATAAAGCAAAAAGAAATACTAAAGTAATAAACTACTGATACAAAAAGGTGGTGGAAAAGATCTTCATGTAAGTACTGATGAATGACAAACTACTGATGAGTAGTTTGTCTTCAGTAGTTCTTCAGTAGAAGTGTCTGGTTTGAACTTCAGAACTTCTGATGACTTTTCTTCTTCAGTACTTCTGAATCTCTTCTTCAGCAGTTTGATCCTTCTTCTTCAGCAGTTCTATACTTAGAATATTTTGACAGAAGTGAATTAGACTAAGGTTTGCAAAAGTGGTTTCACCAATCCTTTTTGTCCTAACAACCTCCCATGGTGGCAGCGGCGATGTGGTGTTCCAGCCCAAAGAGGGCAGAAGCAGAAGACGGCGGTGGTGATAGGTTGATGGTGGTCCGAGTAGTGGTGGTTCGAGGAAGCGGGTGATGGCTCGATTTGGTCTCAATCGGCGGTGCTGACCGATTGGTGCTGCATGTTTGTGATCGGTGGTGGTGGTTGCCGAAAACGAAGTGGTGGCACGACGGTGCTGTTTGGGTTCGGCCAGTGGAGATGGTGATGGTTTGGTAGGTTTAAGTGGTGGTATTTGGTGATGTTTTGGGTACTCGGCCCGGGTCTTGGGTCGGACAGACCAGATCTAGTCTGGTCGATTATGGTTGATAGTGGTCTCGTTCAGTTCAGAGCTCGAGTTTGGTTCAGGTTCAAGGGTTGTTTATGGATTTCGATGGGTTTCGGTTCGTCGGGTCTAACTGTGTGCTCGGGTCAGGTTCGAGTCCCGAGTTCGTTTTGATGGGTCCCGGGAGTAATGGTTTGGAGATGGTTCAGTTTGGGTTCGTTTTTGATGCTCGGGTCAGATCTAGTCAACAAGCGAGTTGCATGCGTATAATAATGGTATAGTAATATTTAGTTTTGTTGTTATTATATATATTCAAGAGTGTATATAAAGGTATAGATACAAAATGGTTGTGACTCGCGAAACGAACCGACGACATTATTTGATAAATGGTATTTGTATATTAAAGCGTGATTTGATAATATTGTATATTGGACTATATTATAGATATATAATTGAATAAGTATAGTTAACATAAAGTGCCGAAAGGTATAAAGTCTCGTCCATTGGAAATGCGGATAAATAGATTAAATGTCTTGTGTTTGTAAATTGATTTTGGGAAAATTGTAGACGACTTGTGTTGTCTGAATTTTATAAAAACAGAGGAAACTCTGCCGAAATTTTATAAAATCCAGCGCACAACGAGTGCAATATTGATTGGCATTTTATAACTTTCCAAGTATAGACAAATATAACTTATACAAAATATCACGACGTTTCAACAAAGATATTTATAACAAGTACAAGTGAATCCCGAATAACATTTTGAAAACATATATATATATATATATATAGTGTAAGTATATGAAAAAAACCCATCTTATAGTGAAAACTATGAAAACTCAAGTTGTGGTTGTTATTGTGCCACACCACCCAAATAAAACTTGATATTATATTGTCTCTAAGGATAGTCAAGTAATTTCCCCCTTTTCAATGTCAAGTCACACTCCCCCATGTATATTTATACACTCTCTCTCTCTCTCTCTCTCTCTCTCTACATTTATCTTTCTTTCTTCTCTGGTCTCTTTTTCTCCCTCATTTTCATTTTTCAAACTAAATTCAATTTTGAATTCATCATCTTTATAAAATCCAGATTTGATAATAAAGAATCCAAGAAGATCTTCTTGAGGAGGAGACGACTGATGCTTCTCGACTATGGCCACACCCAATTGCACTTGGCGTCATCGGGCTGATCTGTGGTGAACTTGGTCACAATCATCACTTTCTTCTACAGGTTTTAAGCTTACTATTTCAGTTCTTTATGGATTCATATGTAATTAGTATTGTTCTTAAGCCCATGCTGAGAAACAACATTTTTTTGTATTAAGAATTTGAAAGTGAAAGAACCCTGGTAGATCCCATGTTATTTGGCTAATTTGATTGACTACCGTCAACAGGTACATATGTTGGTAATGGCATAGTTGTTCTATTAAGAATAAGCTTGAGATGCAAGGTGAACACTAAAACCCATTATTTATAAAATTTCTAAGAGTATAAACAGAAATCAAAGAAGTTGTTAATGTTTTAGAATTGAAATTTGAAACAACAGTGAGGGACCTAAGCTTTCTTTAAACCCGGAGATCATCTTCATGATATGGTAATGCCTTTTTACACAAGTTTGAGTTTTATGATTAATTATAATGTTTTTTGTGTTTTGGATATATGGATGTCCATTTAAAGTTAATGGTAAATGTATGGAAGGTAATTAATTATAAGGTCTTTTGTGTTATGGATATATGGATGTCCATTTAAAGTTAGTGGTGAATGTATGCACTCCATGTGTTTGATGAAATGTCTGACTGGGTTAACATGTGTTACTTCTGTTAGTATGCTAGAAATTAATTGTGAATGTATGAGAAGTTAGTTATAAGGTCTTTTGTGATGTGGATATATGGATGTCCATTTAAAGTCAATGGTGAATGTATGGAAGGTAATTATAATGTCTTTTGTGTTTTGTATATATGCACTCCATGTGTTTAATACAATTCTTGACTGGGTTAACATGTGTTACTTCTGTTAGTATGTTAGAAGTTAATGGTGAATGTATGAGAAGTTAGTTATAAGGTCTTTTGTGTGTTGGATATATGGATGTCCATTTAAAGTCAATGGTGAATGTATGGAAGGTAATTATAATGTCTTTTGTGTTTTGGATATATGTGTAACACCCCAACCGATGGCGGAAACATCGAGGTGTCACGTAGTGACGATTGCTCAATAGCTCATGGTACTAAAGTGTAAATTTGAAATAGATTGTATTGAATAGTTTATTACATTGAAAGAAATTACAAGATACAAAATTCTAAAGCGAAAAATAAAACTGAAATACAATGAACTCAACATCTAAGTAAAAATTCCAAAAGCTAAAAAGTCATCTCATAAATAACCTGAAACATGTACGAAAATAATTTTGTCAACATATGAAATGTTGGTGAGCATTCCTAGTTTTAATACATATAGTAAGTTGGGAAAATGTTATACAATTCAAGTGCAAGCTACAGTGCATTTATGTAAACTATGTATCATACAAATGAGCGAAATCAATCCTGTGACTGTATAAATGTACTAAAATGACGGCGGTGTACTTATCCAATAAATGGATAATAACTTAACAATGACCATGGATTCTCCGATGAAAAAGGGGGAGAATCACCTAGGTGGGTTGTCAATCCAATAGCGCTATCCAATGTTAAGGTCGGCTTGTACATGGTTAATGATTTCACTAAGTACAAATGTATTCTACATGTAATGTCTAAGCATAAAGCACGTATGTAAGCTGTTGGATCAGTTTGCTCTTCTTGCTAAGTAAGAACTTGCTATCTTGACACTTAGGTGTTTAGCAAGTCCTTGTAAATCAGATTATAAGCACACCGGAATGTTATAAGTTAAAGCAACACTTTTTATACTAAGGCAGAGTTATTACTCCCCCTTGATGTTTGAAACTAATAAATGACAAAGTATTTATTATGAATCTAAGCTGTAAATGAGAATTAGATACTTAGACAGATTCACAATAAATACAGAAATGGAATAGAACAGTGATAGTGTTTGAAGGATTTTTCTATTAAAATCAATGTGTAAAATAGAAGGTTGAAGCCTCCTATTTATAGACGTTTACATGCATGTATCTTGCTCAAAAAGCAAGTACAGAAACAACAGAAACAAGTTGCACAAGTTGCAACATTGAAAGAAACAAATACAGCTAAAAAGTAATAATAAACAATAAACTAGTGATGCAAAAGGCGGTGGGAAATATCTGATGCTAAGTGCTGATGAAGGATAAACTACTGAAGAGTAGTTTTGTCTTCAGTACTTCTGAAGTGAACTTGTCTGGTTTGGACTTCAGAACTTCTGCTTCTTCAGCACTTCTCATATCTTCTAATCAGCAGTTTCTTGTCTTCTCTTCAGTACTTCTATACTTAGCCAAAATGACAGAAGTGAATTAGACTAAGGTTTACAAAAGTGGTTTCACCAATCCTCTTTGTCCTAACAATCTCCCCCTGGATTGATGAAGCCAAAACCTTACTAATTCCTTATGTGTTTCTTCTGTCTTGAACAATCTTCCATATCTCTTTGTACATGGTGTTCTTGGGCTGGTTTAACTGACCATCAGATAGAGATCCTCTCTGTGGTTCTAGATGTTAAATTGTGAGCAGGTCTTGTGTTGACAGTTTCTTCAGATCACTGATCTTCTTGTAAGCCCTGCTTGAGAGGTCTCTTCTTGTCAACAATACTAAGTTGTTATCAGTAAGTGACCATCTGATGATAGGGATCTTTGACTTGTTAAAGTCAGAAGAATAGGGAACCAGACTTGTCCCTTGGGTTGATGGTCCTGAGTGCTGGATGTCTTCAGTTTCAGATAGCCTCAGGTGGGATTCTCTTCCTTGTTGTTGTTGCATATCAGGCATCTGAACAGTTGGGAGATGGTGTTCAGTCACTACTCTGGTATGCAGCTTTTCTTTGATGGTCTTTTGTATTTGATAAGCAAAAGTGGAAGGATCCCTGAATTGTGTTAACAGAGGTTTCTCCTCAATGTCAAAATCTGAATGGACTATTGAACTTCCTTCAAGTAGTACCATTTTGAAGTCAGTTTTGACATTGTCCTCTGCCTTCTTCTTCTGAGTAGCAGTTCTTCTAGATACACCAGAAGTTCTAACTACTGATCTTGAAGGATCAGCAGTTTGAAACTTCTCAGGATTTGCAGCCTTGGCAGCCAAGTATTTTCTATAAGTATCCATCAGTCTTTCTTCTTTCCATCTGGATACTGAGGCTTTTGAACCATATCCTTCTGCTACTAACTCTTCTATTATCTGGGCTCTCTTGGCCTTTCCATCTTTGCTTGTGGCCACTTTGTCTGCAAGCAATTGTGCTCTTCTTGTCAGCTCTTGCATAGAGAGTCCTTTGAGTGTAAAGGCTTTAGTCTTGCTGTTCTTGGTAATGTAAGACACCAGTTGTTGTCTTTTATCTTGTTCAGCAATCTCATCAAGGCTAGCCTGCCTTTGTAGTTCAGCTTCATAAGCCTGAAGTTTTTCTTCATGGCTTAAATCCAAATCATCCCTTTCTTCCAGAGATTTCCAGATCTGATCTTCTCTGGCCTTCTTGTTGGCTGCAATTAAGCTCTTCTCTAATAGTTCAGCTGATTGAGAGATAGGAGAAGGGTTTAATACAGTCATTGTTGTAACAGTTGTAGGCCTGATGGGATCAGATGTTGGTTGAATGGGAGCAGTGGTTCTGGAAGGTTCAGTTGTTTGAGGTTTGGAAGTGTTAACTTCTGATGTGCTGACAACTGCTGATGGTTTGTCAACTCCTGAAGGATTGTCTTCAGTACTTTCTGATTCTTCATCAGAAGTTTGGTCATCAGAAGTTTCTTCATTGTGCCTTAGGGATTCTTCAGATGTTTGGGTCTCATCTTCTTTCTCTGCTGCTTCAATTTCTTCTATTGAGACACCAAACTGTTTGGCCAATTTTTCTTTCCTGGCCTGATCTTTTTGATCTCTTTCAAGGATGGCCACTCTTGCCCTTATCCTGGCTTGGAATGACTCCTTAGGTTCCCTGATCTTCTCCCCCTTTTTGGATTCATCAATTTTAACCCTTGAAGCAGAGGGTTGGGAGAATTGTCCTTGAAGATGAGCAATCTGTTTGCTGTTGAAGTCTATTTTGTTGGACAGATCGTTCATCTTGGTCTTGATCACTCCAAATTGGTTCTTGATGGACAGCTCCAAGTCAGCTGTATATGTTTGGAAGTGATTTTTGATGAGTGTATTCATCATGTGGTACAGGGGACCCTCTGGGCTGCATAGCTGGTTCAGGTCTATGCTTGTTTGCCCAGGGAATTGGGTAGGCATTTGTTGTGAAGGGGGTGTTTTTGGGAGATCCTCATGTTGTACAGAGGATGCCACTCTAGGGGTTTTAGGGATTGAGTGGGCTTTAACCTGTGCAGAGGTGACTGACTTCTTGAGCCTGGATACCCCTGAAACAGGACCTTCAGAAAGTGCCGTCAATTCAGTAGTTTGAGTGTGTGAAACATCATCCAAACTAATGGAATCATCTGAATCCCTGATGTTGCCCTCAATGAGGACTGTCTTAGTTAAATCATGAGCTGAGCCCAACTCAGTTCTCTCATGAACCTCTTGTTCTTGGTACTGAGGATTTCCTACTTCAGGCATTAAGCCTTCATTAGTAGTTGCCACATCTGAGGTCTTAGCTATGTTACTTCTATCCTCAGATCCACCACTGGGTGGTAACTGAGTAGTAGCAGCCTCAGATGCCCCAAGAGTCTCTAAAATTGGGCTTAAAGACTCTGGTCCACCCTCATCTCTTGGGATAGGGCTAGAGATGTCCACATCCATGTCTGATGTAGTAGTTATGTCCCCTGTTTGTTGTGGTTGTAGGGGACTGACATGATCAGATGGGACATTCTCTTTTAGCCCAGAGAGAAGTTTGGCAATTTCTATTGCCTCTTGTTCAGAAATTTGTGGGGTTGGTTCAGTAGTTTGGGCAATAGGTGGTGAAAGTTGTTGTTCAGCAGTTTCAAAAGAAGAGTGTGTTTCATATGTTTTTCTAAGTCTTTTTCTTTTGAATAAAATAGTTATGGGTGCTCTTGGTGGGGTTTGAGATGGATGAGACTGAGAGGGTGTTTCAGTCTCACCTATTTGAAGAGCAGAATGCTCATGAGCATGTTCAGGCATCTCAACCTCCTGAACAGCCTTTCTTTTGGGTTGGTGGGGTGCAGTTTTTGTTGGCTTGGGCTTTTTGGCTTTTGGTGGTGTGAGTTTGGAAGATGTGGGCTTCAGGGGGACTTGTTGTTGTTCTCCCTGATCATCTTCTGGCCCGGCAGCCGGTTTGTTATGCCTTGAGTATGCTTGTGATGTTAAAGGATTTAAAGTTGAAATTTTTCCCACAAGCACCTCATTACCCAGTTCCCCTATTATGCATTGCATAATGAACCTTGGGTATAACAAAAACTTTTTCTTGGTATTATTGTGATGTAACACCAACTCATTGAAAAATAGTTTTGATGCCCTGAATTTAGTTTCATTCACAATGGAATGAAATATTGGTTGAAAAGTGGAGGGCATCTGGTCATAAGACCCTGTTTTTGGACTCAAACACATAATAATATAATGAAACAAAAGCTTGTATTTTGGTTCAAAATATTTTTTGAATATTGTAGCATGGAGAGAGTACCTTGATAACCACACTCAGTCATGGTTAGATGAATATCAGTGTTAGCAACATGGTCAGGGGCAGTTACATCATCCAGACCCAGTCTTGTTGCCAGTGTGGCCGGTGTGATGGTCAGTTGTTTCCCTTTTATTCTTGAGTTGAGGGAAATGACCTCATCACCCATTGTAACCGTCTCAGCATTTGCCCAGAACTCATTCAGAGTTTCAGTGTGAATTGGTGGGTTTATTGTGAGAGCAGTAAAATATTGGGATTTGACGACAAGATCAATGATCTCATCGTATTGGGACCAGCCTTCTTGTTTTTCAAGAAAGGCCCTTTGATTGTGTCCCTGTTTTAGAACTAGAGCCATGTGGTTTGGGTTTTGATCGAACAGTGGATTTTGCAGGTATAGGTTATTGAGAGAGTTTTTGAGAGAGAAGGAGGGATATTTTGAGTTTGAAAGGATAAGTGTGTAGAAAAGGTATTTATTAGAAGTTTTAACCGCTTGAATCTTCTTTATTAGAAGTTTTAAAACCGCCTTTGGTTAAAAATCTTTTATCAGAGGTTTTAAACTGATTAGGTCAAACCTCTGATGATGGGAAAAGTCAGATTTGCCCTTTTGACTTAAACTGCTGATGAAGGATTACTTCATCAGTAGTTCCCATTTTCTCTTCAGTAGTTTTAACATCTGATGAGAAATGTTTTTATAAATACTTTATTCATAACTTCTGAAGGTTATTTTATCAGAAGTTACATACTTTTTCAGAAAATTATCCCCATACTGATGATTTTTGTTCATCAGTAGTTTCTCTCATACTGATTTTTGTTTAATCAGTAGTTTTGTTTTTCAGAAGTTTTGTTTCAAACTTTTGTCTTTTGTAAGTGAAAACCAGAAAAAAAGAAGGAAAAGGTAAACAGGATGGAATCAAGGATGGAAAAAGAAAAAAAAAATTTGATGTTTTATGCATAACAGTAGTGATTGATGTAGAAGTTTGATGTAGAGTTGGGTAGAATCAAGTGTTAACTTGGATTCTAACTGATATGCATATGTGTTAAAAAAAATAAAGTAAACACTTACAAATTTAGCATTCCAAGCATGGATACTAACTTCTGAAATGTTGATGTGTCAAGGGGCTTAGTGAAGATGTCAGCTATTTGATTAGCTGTTGCTACATGCTTCACCTCAATCTTGCCTTTTTCATAGCAATCTCTTATGAAATGGTACCTGATCTCAATATGTTTGGTTTTTGAGAACTGTACCGGATTTTGAATGATGCTAATGGCAGATTTGCTGTCTACAAACAAAGGTGTCTTGGTCTCTTTGATTCCATAATCAAGAAGTTGATATTGGAGCCATTGTATCTGTGATGTACAACTTGCAGCTGCAATGTATTCAGCTTCAGCAGTTGAAGTTGCAACAGATGTTTGCTTCTTTGATTGCCATGACACTAGACAGTTACCCAGGAATTGACAACCACCAGATGTTGACTTTCTTGTCATCTTACACCCTGCATAGTCACTATCTGAAAAAGCTGATAACTTGGTATTGCTTGAAGCAGGATACCAAATTCCCAGTGTTGGAGTTCCTTTCAGATATCTGAAAATTCTTTTGACTGCTATAAGGTGTGATTCCCTTGGTGCTGATTGATATCTAGCACAGACACATGTTGAAAACATAATATCTGGTCTAGAAGCAGTTAAGTATAAAAGGGAACCTATCATGCATCTGTACATGGTTTGATCAACCTGTTTTCCTTGATCATCAGGTTCAACTTGTGTGATTGGTGTCATGGGAGTGGAACATGATTTACAGTCATTTAAAGAAAATTTGTTCAATAATTCTTTAACATATTTTGATTGATGTATAAAAGTTCCATTTGTTTGTTGTTTGATCTGCAGTCCTAGAAAGTACTGCAGTTCTCCCATGGTACTCATCTCAAATTTTGATTGCATGAGTTTCTTAAAATCATCACACAGTTTTGTGTTTGTTGAACCAAAGATGATATCATCAACATAAATTTGAACAAGTAAGACATGATTTCCAACATTTTTAATGAAAAGTGTTTTATCAATGGCACCTCTTGTAAAGTTATTTTTGAGTAAAAAGGTGGAGAGTGTATCATACCAGGCTCTTGGAGCCTGTTTGAGCCCATAAAGAGCTTTGTCCAGTCTGTACACCCACTTAGGATGAGAAGGATCCTCAAACCCAGGTGGCTGACAGACATACACCTCCTCTTTGATTTTTCCATACAAAAATGCACTTTTCACATCCATTTGATAAACTTTAATTTTGTTGGAAATGGCATAGGCCAGAAATAACCTGATGGCCTCAAGCCTTGCAACTGGAGCAAAGGTTTCATCATAGTCAATTCCCTCTTCTTGAGAGTACCCTTGAACTACCAGTCTTGCCTTGTTCTTGATTATCATACCAGCTTCATCTTGTTTGTTCCTGAAAACCCATCTTGTACCAATTGGTTGCTTGTTTTGAGGTAAGGGACAGATTTCCCAGACCTGTTGCTTGTTGAACTGAAGCAGTTCATCTTGCATAGCTTGCACCCAATTATTGTCTTTGAGGGCTTCCTGGTACTTCTTTGGTTCCAACTGTGAAATAAAGGCTGAAAATAGGCAAAAGTTGGAGAGCTGGTTTCTGGTAAGAACACCTGAAGCTATATCACCCATGATTTGATCAAGTGGATGATCTCTGTGTTCAATCAGTTGTTGTAAACCACTGACAGGTGTAGGTGGCTCTTGTTCTTCAAACAAACTACTGAGGTCTATAATATCTGGTTCAGCAGTTTTAGCTTCTTCAGTAGTTGCAGGTGCTGAAGCAGATGTTTGAGTTTGTCCTTCAGTATTTGTTTGATCAGAAGTTTGAGAAACTTCTGATGGTGTTGTAGTTGACTTAATGACTGTTTGAGGAGTCCATGGTGTAGGATCCTCATCTTCAAACCTTTGATCACCATAATAAGTAGGTTTGGAAGAGGTAACAGTCTTTTCAGGTCCAAAGTGAAAATTGTCAAGGTCAAAGAGTTCAGCAGGATGTGCTGGAATAAGAGTGTGTTTTGACTCATTGAACTTGACATTCAATGTTTCTTCTACTATCCTGGTGTGAGAATTAAAAACCTTGTAGGCTTTTCTAGTTGAAGAATAACCAAGAAAGTAACCTGAGTCAACTTTGGCAGCAAACTTTGAAATAGATTCCTTGATGTTCAAGATGAAACATTGACACCCAAAAGCCCTGAAAAAGGAGATAAGGGGCTTCATGCCATGAAGAACTTCATAGGCAGTCTTGGAATGTCTCTTGACCACAAGAACTCTATTCTGAACATAACATGATGTGTTAACTGCTTCTGCCCAAAAGTACAATGGCAGTCCAGAATCAGCTAACATTGTTCTTGCTCCTTCTATCAATGTTCTGTTCTTCCTTTCTACTACACCATTTTGTTCAGGAGTTCTGGGAACACTGTATTGTCTAATAATCCCTTTAGACAAACAGAATTCATCCAGAGTTTTGTTCCTAAACTCTGTCCCATTGTCACTTCTAATGGTTTTGACAGATAGAGAATATTGTTTCTCTACTTGTAGAATGAAGAACTTGATGATTTCAGCAGCCTTATCCTTGGAAAATAAGAAGAATACCCATGTGAATCTTGAGTAGTCATCAATGATGACTAAGCAGTACTTCTTTTTACCAAGGCTCATAATCTTGACAGGTCCAAATAAGTCCATATGGATTAGTTGAAGACATGCAGTTGTTTTTGATTCTTCAATAGACTTATAGGAGGACTTATGCTGTTTTCCCTTTAAACAGGATACACAGTGTTCTTGACACTGGTATACTTTCAAAGGTAGACCTCTGACCAAGCCCATTTTTGTGACCTTATTTATGGTTTTAAAGTTCACATGGCCAAGTCTCCTGTGCCAGAGATCTGTTTCTGAAGTTGATGCCCTTGAGAAGAAACAGGCAGTGTTGTTCAATACTTTGTCTTTCTCAATGTCCACTGCATAGACATTGCCACATCTTTTGGCAATCAGCAAAGTATGATCTTCTATAATCTTCTCTATCAACTTCTGGCCTTCTGGTGAGATGATCTTGCAAGCTGTCTTTGTGAAAAAGGAAGAATATCCTTTATCACACATTTGTGACACACTCAGCAAGTTGTATTCAAGGTTTTCCACCAGATTGACCTTGTCAAACTGTATTTTGCCAGAGGAGACATTGCCATGTCCTAGCACATATCCCTTAGCATTGTTCCCAAAGGATACAGATCCTTCTCTTTGGCTGATAAAGTTGTTTATCAGGTATCTGCATCCAGTCATGTGCATAGAGCCTCCACTATCAACATACCATATGCTGTTTAAGCCCCTGGAAACTCTCTGCACATAAAAGCAAATTAGTTAGATTTGGGAACCCAAGCCTGTTTGGCTTTGGGTTTGCTCTTGAGAACAGTTACAGTTTGTTCTTGACCAGGTTGAGAAATCCATGTCTTTTTGGCAATGGATTTTTCATTAAGAACCATGGTGGTATCCTTTTTAGGACCACCATCAACCTTGGTCATCAGTAGTTCTACCATGTTCTTTAGATTTTGAATCTCAGCAGTTTGTGAAACTGCTGATGATTCTGGTCTAACTACTGACAAAGAATTTTGAGAAAAAGATTTTGGTTGAGATTTTATCTTTTTCTGAGAAAAGGTGTTTTCAGGTTGTTGTTTCTTGGGTTTAAAGATTCTTTCATAATCATTTCTGATTTGATTTCCCACAACCTGTTGTTTAAATTTTTGATTGAACTGAATTCCTTTTCTGTATCTACAAAATTCAGTTTTGTGGTTGAACAGGCCACAAATTTCACATTCTTTTGCCTTTTGTTTTTGATCTAAAGGCAAATTTCTGACATTTGTGAAAAGATTTTGCTCATCAGTGGTTTTCAGGGTCTCAACTTCTGATGTAGATGAAACTACTGATGGCTTGTTGTCAGATTTTGTAATACTTCTGAAGTACTTTCTTTAAAAATGCCAGGATTTCTGTTTAGAAAGTTTTCATGGAAAGATGTGCATTATTTCCCTTCAGAAGTTTCATTTGAAACAATTCTTCTCCCATCTTCAGTAGTTTTGGGAGAAAAATCTGTTGGTGTTTCACTCTCTAGCAAAGTGTCCCAACTTCTGACACTTTGGTTAAAGTTATTTCCAGATTGTGATTGGTTAAAGCTAGAGCTTCTACACTCTCTAGCAAAGTGTCCCAACTTCTGACACTTGTGACATCTCAGTTTAGATTTGTCAAAACCAATTTTTGTATTACTGGTCAATCCTGGAAATTTCCTTCCTGACCTTTTATAAAACTTGTTAGTTTTAATGCTTAGCATGGCCAGTTGGTGTAATATGTCCATTTCTTCTAAGTCATCACTGCTAAAATTTTTCAAATCATCCATGATAAAACATAGATTATCAGCAGTTTGACTTTGGTCATTATTGTCATAACCTGGGAAAGATCTTTCTGATGAGATCCCAGTGGTTATGTCAATATTGTCATAAGATCCATAGGAACAAGTTGGTGAATCTTGTCCCAAAAGTGCTGTACTACCTGGTAGGTTGTCATCAGCAGTTTTACCAGATGTTTGTAATTTCTTCTTTTGATCAATTTCTCTCTCAAAAGTAAGTAATCTCCCATTGAGTTTTGTAAGAGTGAGGGAGCTAAAATCTGGTGAGGATCTTAAAACAATGGAGTAAGTTTCCCATTTGTCAGGTAAAGACCTTAAAAATCTATGTAACATAGACACTGTTGTATAGGTCTGACCATTTAACTTTAGCTCAGATATTAATGAGGAGAATCTTTCAAATTGTTGAGTCAAAGTTTCCCCATTAATATAAGCAAATGTTTCATATTGTTGAGCTAAAATCTCTCTGGTGTTGGCAATCACCTCTTCAGTTCTCCAAACTGTTCTTTAAGACAGTCCCAAAGTTCTTTGGCACTTTCACAATGTAAAAGGCCAGAGTATATCTCATTTGGGAGAGCCATTGCCAACATAGAGAATGCTTTAGCATCTAGCTCAAGTTTTAGGAAATCCTCATCTGTATATTCTTTAGGGTCCTTAGGGACCTTAACATTAGTTTCAAGATTAACATTTATGGTTTGTGAGGACCATATATCACAGATCTCCAACAACCTGTGTTGGTTTGTGACAAGGTATGTGCCATTCTCTTTTGCCATATGTTGTACTCATTTCTCACAAGCATGGCAGGTTTGGTGGCAGAACCAGTATTATGTGGATCCATTTTAAAGAGTATAGATTTGTCAGATGACTCTTTTAAGTGATGGATATTGATAAAAAGTGAACTTTTGATCTTTTTATTGAATATCAATAAGAGCTTTGTGTCTGATTCTCAATTTGTTAGATTGATATGTGATCAGATAAACCAATGCTCTGATACCAATTGTTGGATCAGTTTGCTCTTCTTGCTAAGTAAGAACTTGCTATCTTGACACTTAGGTGTTTAGCAAGTCCTTGTAAATCAGATTATAAGCACAGCGGAATGTTATAAGTTAAAGCAACACTTTTTATACTAAGGCAGAGTTATTACTCCCCCTTGATGTTTGAAACTAATAAATGACAAAGTATTTATTATGAATCTAAGCTGTAAATGAGAATTAGATACTTAGACAGATTCACAATAAATACAGAAATGGAATAGAACAGTGATAGTGTTTGAAGGATTTTTCTATTAAAATCAATGTGTAAAATAGAAGGTTGAAGCCTCCTATTTATAGACGTTTACATGCATGTATCTTGCTCAAAAAGCAAGTACAGAAACAACAGAAACAAGTTGCACAAGTTGCAACATTGAAAGAAACAAATACAGCTAAAAAGTAATAATAAACAATAAACTACTGATGCAAAAGGCGGTGGGAAATATCTGATGCTAAGTGCTGATGAAGGATAAACTATTGAAGAGTAGTTTTGTCTTCAGTACTTCTGAAGTGAACTTGTCTGGTTTGGACTTCAGAACTTCTGCTTCTTCAGCACTTCTCATATCTTCTAATCAGCAGTTTCTTGTCTTCTCTTCAGTACTTCTATACTTAGCCAAAATGACAGAAGTGAATTAGACTAAGGTTTACAAAAGTGGTTTCACCAATCCTCTTTGTCCTAACATAAGCAAATGCACAATGTACTAGAATTGTATTGTAAAAATGTGAACATGTATGTGTATTTTGTATAAGTGTACATGTAACACCCCAAAAGTGAATACAGACAAAAAGGGGATAGGAAATACTCACTTTCACCAAATGACTAGATGACTAAGCGAGCGTGAAAATGCGAGCAATCCAAAGATTCAACAACGAAACTAGTCCAATTTTATAGAAAAGAAACCGAATAGGAAAAATATCAAGCTTCAAATTCGCCAATTACAAGAGCTTATAATCGCAGCTTCAAATGTAGAAGTAATTTACTCTAGAAGAAAGGTATGATGGAGAGTTTAATCGAATTGAAACAATCGATTTAGAGGTGCAAAGTGTAATGGGTCATAGGTGGGTTTTTATACTAGTTTTGGATTCAATTAGGCTTTAAAACTGGTCAACACAATAAAGTAAGGTTTTAAGATGAATTGACTATTTGACTAGGACTTTGACTAGGATTTTGATTGAGACTTTGACTAGGACTTTGACTGGAACTTTGACTGTCTCAGTGGACCGCGAGGGCTAAAAAAAATAATTTTTCTAATTTAATCAATTTTAAGTTATAGACTTGTTTCCTTCTGTTTCTAAGTTGTTTTAGGATCGAAAATTAAGGACTTTGAGTATCAAGGTCTGAAACATACGTGCTCGGGTGTAGATGTGAGTATAAAACGTGCATACTTTTACTTATAAAAATTATAAGTTTTATTAAATTGTGAATTTTGGTCCTACTAAAATACGAGGGTTAAAAATGAAAATTTTGAAATAGTTGAGGAACCAATTATGCACATTTATGAAAAGTGAAGGGTGCAGGTTGTCACAGGCTCCTTTACTTTAGAAAATTTCGTCCCGAAATTACTTTCAAGTGAAGGTTTCCATGAAACAAAAGACATTTATAAAAAAGCAAGTAGATTTTAAGAAATGCATCAGCCATGATTTGACAAAGTTTGAAGTAGTTGTTGAATACCCAAAATAAGAGTTTGAAAATCCTTAAAGTTTGACCCAAGGTTAGAGAATTAAGAGTTTATAATGAGCAAGGTTTGGGAAAAGTATGTAACTGGTTAGGTCAGGGCAGTGATATAGTAGCTTCCCTTACTTTAGAGAAGTTTCTGACCGAACTTTATTAAGGACGTGCAACAGGATTTCGACTAACAGAGAGTGTAAGAGTATACAAAGTTTGTGTTTTCTGTGTGGATGGTTCAGAGAAAGACTCTAGGAAGTCGAATTAAAGCTCGTGTAAGAACATTCTTATCGAAAATGTTAGCTATTAGTCAACGATCTAATAAAGAGATAGTAATGGGTAGGTTCTTGGTCAGACTCCTAGTTCGCTCCCTCAGTATCGCTCGTGCTTATATATAGGGTGTACCGCAGCTAACCCACCACACTACTGATACTTTGGACTCGTACTGATTGTCTACCAATAGCCTAAGTAGAATCACACACCACCCCTATGTACCTGTAAATCCATGATTGCCTTCGGACCGTAATCATTGATTTACCTTACACTAGGGTGCTATGCTTTTCCATAACACTAACATAAGTAATACAAGAAACATTGCGTGCAACCAAAATGTGTTAAGTAGTAGATACCGTTCAAGTATAAGATGCGGTTAGAGGTTCTTCCCCTTTCAGGATCACCTTTTAACCGTAATGAGATTAATGTGTAAGTATAAAACATGATTAGGGGTTCTTCACCATTCGGGTTCACCATTAACTGGTAAATTTTTGTTCATATTATTGAGCTCTAAACAACCATATTGATAAACTCTGAGGATTACACCATTCCCCTTGGGTTAGAGGAATACTCTGAACCGAGTCGTACATGGGAACTGGCTTAGATCTCATACGAGCTATCAATTAGTATGTTCATTGGTCATCATGATGAACAAAATAATGTAAAGTATAACAGGGTTTTGCTCACAACAACAAAAAATATGCATACCAAATATGCGTTCATGTAAGTATATAAGTATAGCATAAAATTTCGATTGAAAGAATAGCATAACGTAAATCGAGTAAATCGCACAATTTTCACAAAATGAAAGTAAACGAGTTAAATTAATGCTCAAAACTAGTGTTGTAAGAATAACTACTAATAACTAGTGCGAGAATAGTTGCGAATAACACATGAAAATAACTACCAACAAAAGAATAATACAAAAATAATAAGATAATGTACGAACGTAACTATAAATAGAATGGTGTAAAAAAAATAATGAAATTTACTGTAAATGAAAGTGCGCAGAACAGACGTATTGTCTACTGGTATGAGGATAACCTTTTGGAAACCGAAGAATGTTTTAAGTTCAAAACAGGTTCACTTGAAAAGATTTCGTAGGTACACATTTTCATGTGTTTACGAGATGTCGAGTTTGAAAAGTGTTATAAGGTATATTATTAGTTGCAAATTCCTCCCGAAAACATATATTGGATACGTTATATGAAAACATGTAGATTTACATTTGATTTGTAAAATATGCAATGCAAGTTTATAAAATGCAAGATGAAACCATTTCATGAAATGTGTGTAAATCTAATGTGTTTCAAAAGACCAAGATTTAAAATGATGTGAAGGTTGTGAATGATCCCAGATGCCTTGAAGAATTTTGGAAAATAAAATTTTCTGTATTTAAACATTTCTTTAACTTGTGGGTTGAAAAGTCGGAAATTTTTAATTGTTATGAAATGTTGAGAAAATCGAAGTGTTACCCGTTAAGACTGGGTAAACTTTAAACCTTTTAAATTTTCAAACTTTTACGAAATTTATACATTGAAAGATCATTTATTTGCAGGATCGTTAAGGCATCTCTTTGGGCTCATAGCGGGCTATTTGTTTCAAGGCACAAGGTGTATGAAAAGTGTGTTCTAATTTGGTGAATAGGCTTTGTGAAAAGACTTATAGAATAAGTTGTCAAATTAATCGTTTTAGAGAATAGTGTGCTAGTGCGTATCGTGTAGGTAGGCATTTATGCATGAATTTAGTCTGACTAAGAAGTTCTAACTAATGGTAGTTGGCTATGGCTTACGAGACTGGGTGCAACAATATTAGTATTAGGTATATGAGAATATACTGTAACTTCGATCAAGTAAGTTTGTAAACATGAAGGTATAAAACGGGTTGAAATAATAAGTTTGGAAAAACCATGTTCATTTTTAATTGTATGATGACGCAACATTCCTAAAATCAGGATGTGATCAAAGTTAAACACAGAGTTTAAAACATAAGTCGTGGGTAAAAATGTTTTAACGCAAAACGAGTAATACCTTATAGTGTAAGAATTATGAGCATAAGTGAAATAGTGTAAGCTTTAATGCGATAATATATTGAACAAAACTTTTAGTAATGATGATAAGGGATTCAAAAGCGAATGATCAATGAATAATGGCATATGAAACATCAAGTGATTAAATGGAATCTTCAAATGATAAACAAACATAAATATCAATGATATAAAACATTGGAATTGTTTCTATAGGAAACTTTGACCAACTCAAGTATTTGAAATTTCCTAGTGACTTGTGGGGCGTACTTTAGCCTATAAGTGAATGCTCATCCCAAGAGTTCCCAGGTAGGTATACGGGTCCCTCGTCTGATTGGGATTGATCGCGTGTCGAGTGCTAATCAAAAACTATTTTAAAAACAACTCCTTAGCTACAAGGACTGCAGTATAGGGAGTAGGGTTGTCGAACCACAAGGAGTATGTGGTTAGTGTTAATAGCAATTTTATTAATTAAACTAATTAATCAAAAATAATATCTTATGAAGTAAAATGTTGTTGTGCTTGAAAAAAGTTGATTAAGTGATTTAAGTAGAAAACAATAAGAATAAAGAAGTAACTCCCTCTAAACTTCAGGTTCTAGGTTTCACACAGTTTTCAGTTTATAGATTGGGAACCACATAGACATGGTTCTGGAAATTGGTTAATTAACTGGTAGCACAAGTTCTTGTCATCAAACCCTATTAACTACCCAATTGTAAGTGTCAAGTCAACCCTCTTTATGTCACCCAACCCGCTACTAAGTTTTGTCATCAACCGAACAAGTTGTAAAGAAAGGACTCAAAACACAAATCAATTGTTTCAATTAACTAATGCATCAATAATGTTAAGAAGTTTGTCATCACAAGCAAAACAGTATCCAATACTGAAAATAAATAGAAAAAAGTGCAAAACCTAATTGAACCATTCGTCTAGAAGAAGTCACAAAAGATTTAGCCTAGCATCTTGATCATTGAAGCTTCTTCCCTATTCTTGTTGTGCGATCCCTTTTTCTGTGCGTCCCCCCTTCGATTTCGTCCAAAAAGAAAATTGTGTTGTTAAATATAATCCTCCAAAACCCTCCATGCCTAATGGATTTGGGCCATGGCCACGTGACATAAAGTCACACTTCCAACTTTCTTTTTTTTTTTTAATTACATTATTATTATTATTATTATTATTATTATTATTATTATTATTATTATTATTATTATTATTATTATTATTCAAACTTGGGTGTTCTTTGCTCGACCAAAATTTCTCGTCTACGCTCTAACGTCCATGAACACTTGCTCGAAAAGCACACAATAAAAGATTAAAATATATACAAAACTAATATATTAACAAGGTGTTTTCACCAACACATCAGGGATTTATACGAAATACCAGGCCTAGACAGAAAACTCAGGATACAGGCGCTCACCCTTCCAGATTGCACGTGCCCCATCACTAGTGAATTCCAAAACTTTAGCGAGATTAAAAACGAGATGCAAAAATAGATCCTTGATATTTGGATTTCACTCCTAACTCAAAGATGTATTTCAAAACTGAAAACGATTGTGGAATGAAACCACTCACTAAGTTAAGGATATCACTCCTAGCTTAGTAGTTAAGTTCCTTTTTGAAAGAAATAATCTTTAAGATATATTCCTAAGATAAATAACATATAGAGGAGTGAAACTAATCACCAAGGTATGGATGTCACTCCTAACTTGGTGATATCGTTTCATTTGTGAAATACGAGTATTTTCTTCTCTAAACAAAACACCAAAGAATAACGAGGAAGAATCATAGCGAAAATATCTTGAAAGAAAATAATAGGATAAAGAGAAATAAACACGAGAGGACTCATGAATGTAAGCTTAGTTATAGACTAGGCTAAAAGGCATCCTAATAACCTAATTCCCTATAACCATGGCTCTGATACCAATCTGTAACACCCCAACCGATGGCGGAAACATCGAGGTGTCACGTAGTGACGATTGCTCAATATCTCATGGTACTAAAGTGTAAATTTGAAATAGATTGTATTGAATAGTTTAGTACATTGAAAGAAATTACAAGATACAAAATTCTAAAGCGAAAACTAAAACTGAAATACAATGAACTCAACATCTAAGTAAAAATTCCAAAAGCTAAAAAGTCATCTCATAAATAACCTGAAACATGTACGAAAATAATTTTGTCAACATATGAAATGTTGGTGAGCATTCCTAGTTTTAATACATATAGTAAGTTGGGAAAATGTTATACAATTCAAGTGCAAGCTACAGTGCATTTATGTAAACTATGTATCATACAAATGAGCGAAATCAATCCTGTGACTGTATAAATGTACTAAAATGACGGCGGTGTACTTATCCAATAAATGGATAATAACTTAACAATGACCATGGATTCTCCGATGAAAAAGGGGGAGAATCACCTAGGTGGGTTGTCAATCCAATAGCGCTATCCAATGTTAAGGTCGGCTTGTACATGGTTAATGATTTCACTAAGTACAAATGTATTCTACATGTAATGTCTAAGCATAAAGCACGTATGTAAGCAAATGCACAATGTACTAGAATTGTATTGTAAAAATGTGAACATGTATGTGTATTTTGTATAAGTGTACATGTAACACCCCAAAAGTGAATACAGACAAAAAGGGGATAGGAAATACTCACTTTCGCCAAATGACTAGATGACTAAGCGAGCGTGAAAATGCGAGCAATCCAAAGATTCAACAACGAAACTAGTCCAATTTTATAGAAAAGAAACCGAATAGGAAAAAATATCAAGCTTCAAATTCGCCAATTACAAGAGCTTATAATCGCAGCTTCAAATGTAGAAGTAATATACTCTAGAAGAAAGGTATGAGGGAGAGTTTAATCGAATTGAAACAATCGATTTAGAGGTGCAAAGTGTAATGGGTCATAGGTGGGTTTTTATACTAGTTTTGGATTCAATTAGACTTTAAAATTGGTCAACACAATAAAGTAAGGTTTTAAGATGAATTGACTATTTGACTAGGACTTTGACTAGGATTTTGACTGAGACTTTGACTAGGACTTTGACTGGAACTTTGACTGTTTGACTGTCTCAGCGGACCGCGAGGGCTAAAAAAATATTTTTTTCTAATTTAATCAATTTTAAGTTATAGACGTGTTTCCTTCTGTTTCTAAATTGTTTTAGGACCGAAAATTAAGGGCTTTGAGTATCAAGGTCTGAAACATACGTGCTCGGATGTAGATGTGAGTATAAAACGTGCATACTCTTACTTATAAAAATTATAAGTTTTATTAAATTGTGAATTTTGGTCCTACTAAAATACGAGGGTTAAAATGAAAATTTTGAAATAGTTGAGGAACCAATTATGCACATTTATGAAAAGTGAATGGTGTAGGTTGTCACAATATGCACTCCATATGTTTGATGAAATGCCTGACTAGGTTAACATGTGTTACTTCTGTTAGTATGTTAGAAGTTAATGGTGAATGTATGAGAAGTTAGTTATAAGGTCTTTTGTGTTTTAGATATATGGATGTCCATTTAAAGTCAATGGTGAATGTATGGAAGGTAATTATAATGTCTTTTGTGTTTTGGACATTTGCACTCCATGTGTTTGATGAAATGCCTGATTGGGTTAACATGTGTTACTTTTGTTAGTATGTTAGATGATGAGTTGGTCACACCGGTTAACTTCTCATCTTTTATTTTGTAGTTGATAACGAAGACCCCCCACTGGTTATGTTAACATACGAAGTCCAAGGAAGCCGAGAAAAATATGTAGAAAAACTTTTGAATAACGTTTTCTTTTTGGTACTCAATATATAGAATTACTAGATCTACTTTGGTAAAGTGGTCAATAGTTTGTAATGATACTTTATAATAACATGTATTAATAGTTTGTATGCTTTATTTCTCAATAAACATATGAAGTGAAAACTATAGTGGTAAGCAAGAAAAAAAGGCTGACAAAAAAATACAAGTTTAACATATGTTACCAAATAACACATGTTAACCTCTCATGAAACATTAACACATGTTACCCTTCCATGCAGTTCATTTGAATGCCATAGGTATGTTTATCTCTTGTTCAATAGTTTGTAATGATACTTTGTAATAAAATGTGTTAACAATTTGTATGTTTTATTTCTCAGCAAACTTATGAAGTGAGAACTGTAGTGGGAAGCAAAAAAAAAAAAAGGCTGACAAAAAAATACAAGTTTAACATATGTTACCAAATAACACATGTTAACCTCTCATGAAACATTAACACATGTTACCCTTCCATGCAGTTCATTTGAATGCCATAGGTATGTTTATCTCTTGTTCAATAGTTTGTAATGATACTTTGTAATAAAATGTGTTAACAATTTGTATGTTTTATTTCTCAGCAAACTTATGAAGTGAGAACTGTAGTGGGAAGCAAAACAAAAAAAAAGGCTGACAATAAATACAAGTTTAACATATGTTACCAAATAACACATGTTAACCTATCATGCAACATTAACACATGTTACCCTTCCATGTAGTTCATTTGAATGTCTTGGGTAGGCTTATCTCTTGTTCAATAGTTTGTAATGATACTTTTTGTAATAACGTGTGTTAATAGTTTTTATGCTTTACTTCTTAGTAAACTTATGAAGTGAAAACTATAAGCGTAAACAAGACAAAAAAAAAGGCTGAAAATAAATACATGTTATTTTGTTAAAGTGGTCAGTAGTTTGTAATGATACTTTGTAATAACGTGTGTTAATAGTTTGTATGCTTTATTTCTCAGTAAACTTATGAAGTGAAAACTATAGTGGTAAGCAAGACAAAAAAAAAAGGTTGACAATAAATACAAGTTTAACATATATTACCAAATAACACATGTTAATGTCTCATGCAACATTAACACATGTTACCCTTCCATGCAGTTCATTTAAATATCATGGGTAGGTTTTTCTCTTGTTCAATAGTTTTTAATGGCACTTTGTAATAATGTGTGTTAATAGTTTGTATGCTTTATTTCTGAGTAAACTTATGAAGTGAAAACTATAGTGGTAAGCAAGAAAAAAAGGCTGACAAAAAAATACAAGTTTAACATATGTTACCAAATAACACATGTTAACCTCTCATGAAACATTAACACATGTTACCCTTCCATGCAGTTCATTTGAATGCCATAGGTATGTTTATCTCTTGTTCAATAGTTTGTAATGATACTTTGTAATAAAATGTGTTAACAATTTGTATGTTTTATTTCTCAGCAAACTTATGAAGTGAGAACTGTAGTGGGAAGCAAAACAACAAAAAAGGCTGACAATAAATACAAGTTTAACATATGTTACCAAATAACACATGTTAACCTATCATGCAACATTAACACATGTTACCCTTCCATGTAGTTCATTTGAATGTCTTGGGTAGGCTTATCTCTTGTTCAATAGTTTGTAATGATACTTTTTGTAATAACGTGTGTTAATAGTTTTTATGCTTTACTTCTTAGTAAACTTATGAAGTGAAAACTATAAGCGTAAAGAAGACAAAAAAAAGGCTGAAAATAAATACATGTTATTTTGTTAAAGTGGTCAGTAGTTTGTAATGATACTTTGTAATAACGTGTGTTAATAGTTTGTATGCTTTATTTCTCAGTAAACTTATGAAGTGAAAACTATAGTGGTAAGCAAGACAAAAAAAAAAGGTTGACAATAAATACAAGTTTAACATATATTACCAAATAACACATGTTAATGTCTCATGCAACATTAACACATGTTACCCTTCCATGCAGTTCATTTAAATATCATGGGTAGGTTTTTCTCTTGTTCAATAGTTTTTAATGGCACTTTGTAATAATGTGTGTTAATAGTTTGTATGCTTTATTTCTGAGTAAACTTATGAAGTGAAAACTATAGTGGTAAGCAAGACAAAAAAAGGTTGACAATAAATACAAGTTTAACATATATTACCAAATAACACATGTTAATCTCTCATACATTATTAACACATGTTATCCTTCCATGCAGTTCATTTAAATGTCCTAGGTAGGTTTTTCTCGTGTTCAATAGTTTGTAATGATACTTTGTAATAGGATGTGTCACAAAAAAACAAATGACCTTTATTGGGTCCTTTTTGAATCTTTTTATGCTTACTGTTATTTGAATGTAGGTGTATATACTTTTTTTTACCGTCTTACTAGGCACGTTGATTTGGCCAAATAACACATGTTACCCTCTTATGCAACATTAGCACATGTTATCCTTCCTTGCAGTTCATTTGAATGTCCTGGGTAGGTTTTTCTCTTGTTCATCTTCACTTTGCTACCAAGCACGCAGACTTGGTCAGATAACACATGTTACCCTATTTATGCAAAGGGTAATATGCATGACAACTAACCATGTAACCTTTAAGGGGTCCCTATTGAAGTTTTTTGCTTATTATTTGAATGTTCTGTGTAGGTATATCTTTTTTTTTTTCATTTTTACAGTGCTACTTAGTCAACTTTATCAGATCAAGTAACACATGTTACCCTTTTATGTCTAACTAACATATGTTACCCTTCTTTTTTTTTTTTTTGCTAGTCTTTGACATTCTTTTTAAACATGTAACCAGAATACAAACATCGGCAAGTGGCGTACAAATAACTCTGTTGTCGCTATATCAGTAGCTTCATATCATCATCACATCCTTTAACTAGGATAAGAGAAACACAGAGAAACAAAGATACTTGGGAGGAAGAGAGAGTTACGACAAGAGTGATTGAGAGAGAGGTTGGACCAGTCGTCTTCTCCGGTGGATCTATCTTCTCGGCCACACCTCCAACCACCTAGAAACCAACCACCTTAACTCCCATTTTCGATCATCCAAAAAGAATGTCAAACACTAGCAAAAAAAATCACTAAAAAATCACACATAACCAAAAAAAAAAGAGACTTGAGAAAGAGAGAGAGAGAGAGAGATCCCGGACGGTCGTCTTCTCCGGCCACATCTCCAACCACCGGAAACCAACCGCTTTAAAACCCACTTTCGATGGAGGTGTGAGGAGAGATGAGAGATATGATTGTTACTGGAACCACGATTCACCACCACTACTGTTAACATTCACTAAGAAGATGAAGAAGGAGGAGGGAGAGAGGAGAAAAATGATTGTTACTAGTCATAAATATGGAACAACACCAAGAAGTTAAAGGAGGAGGGAGGAAAGAAGATAAAGATCGTGTTCTTCAAGTAGATGAAGAAAAAGGAAAGAGATGAGAGAGATGGTTGGAGGATTAATGGTGTTTGAGCTTCATTCTTGAAGAAAAATGAAAGAGAAAAGATAAAGAGGAGAGAGGTCATTCTTGTTATTTTAAAAGAGAAGAGAGGAGAGAGATTATGTCTTGGGATGTGAAATGTGACAAGAAAGAAGGAGATATATATATATATATATATATATATATATATATAGGATCTGGATCATTTGAGAACTCCTACGAGTTGTGAGAACCATAGGAACTCACTTTATAACCACACACTTATTATAATAAAAAATGAATATGTGGTCCAAAATTAAACAACAATAAAATAATGAATAAAATATTAATATACTTGTATGGGGGTAAAAATCCCTTACACCGGTGTAATTTAGTGTAAATTAATGTATTTTTTTATAAAAAAAAAAATTTACAGCGGGGTTTACGTGTTTTTACGCTAGTGTGCAAAAAAAATATTTTTTTCGCATTTTACGTCGAGTTCTCGCGAGTTCTCACAACTCATCGAGTTCTCAACGGATCCTAACCCTATATATATATATATATATATATATATATAGTTTTTCCAACCGTCATGTATAACGAGTTTTGAAAGGTTTTCGTAACTTGATAATGTTTGATGTACGGATTCAAGAATTGTATTTTGCAAAGTATATTTTCCTAGAAATAAATATACAAAACAATTAAATTTATCCGATTTACAAGGTGAGTTATGACTCAAGATGAGCTATACGTTTCGTAGCACTAGTCCAACGTAGGTTACACACGAATGGTGTGACATCCGTCACCTTTCGTTTTATTTTATTCTTTTTTTATAATAATAATAATAATAATAATGATAAAAAAAAATAATTTCGATGCTGACCAGACTCGAACCAGCATCCAACTTCCCTCAGCAACAAGCACTAACCACTCTGCCACAATGTCTTTTTGTTATAATATCCAGATCCATTTAGTATTAAACCTTCTTTATTTAACCAGTCAAAGACCCAAAGTCAAAAACCCAGTTGACTTTTCGTTTGAATCCAAATCCATGCATTTTTGATCTGTTTTTGGAAACGATTTCAATTGCTTAAAGACCAACATCACCATTCTAGTTAATTACCTCAATCAATTTCGTTCAATCATACCCTAATTAAGAATGGTAAACGCGTTTTATTAACCTTCCAAAAAGAACGAGTCAACCACCTTCAATTCAGAGTTATTATCATTAATTCGAGCCCTATATATATTCACATCCTCTCTACGACCAAAACCCACCAAAAATCATGCTCGTTCGTGCCTTAAAACTCTGCAAATCGTGGCTTTTGTGTTCGGCTCTTTAAGCTCGTCTATACACCTCGATGGTACGTTTTAATCCAATTAGTTTTGGCTTTGGGGTCGATTTTTATTACAGATTAAAAGCCCCATGTTTTCTTATGTTAACTGCAACGATTTCTGGGTCAATTGGATCGAATTAGGATTAGGGTTTATAGCGTTAAGAATTGGGGATAATGATAACCTGCAGACATTTGTTTAAATTTAAACTGATTGGGGTAATCACCAACTGATCTTGTAGATCAGCTGGCAAAACACTTAATCCAAAAACGTGGGAACCGGACTGAACACGAGTTTGAACCCTGCAGCATGTTTTAATTTTTCTTTATAATTATGATTTCAACTTAAGAAACCTATATAATTAATTGAAATCAATATTAATCGTTCTCAGGGTCCAGACCAACCGGTCTGGGCTTGTGATCTAAAGCCTTTGAATCGCCAAGGACTCGGGTTCGAGTCCGGCACACTCAAACACTTTTTTAGTTTCCTTTTATAATTATATTTTTTATATTCTTTTAAAAATAGTTTTAAAATACTAAAAGTGTCTTAAAAATTCTACAAAAATTATTTTAGGTAAATCTCATGACAAAGTTTACCATATAATTTTTAGATTTCCAAAAATAATTTATTTAATGTATATTATAAATATTACAAATTTATTCAATCATAATTTTAGAATTCTATAAAAATATCTAAACGACTTTATAAAATCCCACAAAAATTATTTTAAACTTGTATATCCGTAGACATTTCAGAAATAAATTTTTATTCCAAAAAACCGTTTATTTAATATTTTTAATTAATTTTTGTTGTTTTAATCATAAATAAATCTTAATAAATTCATTTTTCAACATTTTTATACCAAAATTTTACATAAATTATTTTTGTTCATTTAGAACAGAAATACAAATTTTAATTTGATATTTCATTAATTTTAATATTTTTAGATATTAAAATTATATTTTGACAAATAAATATAAATATACTATATATTCAATTATTACGAAAATAATTTTATAAAATTATTTTCATATCTACTATATTATAATACAACCATCCTTAACCAAAGTTTTACAAAAAGTCTTTTTATTTAATTATTTATCAAATTTCTTTTATATACTAGTTCATTAATAATTTTTCGAAGTTAACAATTAAACAAATGCCTATCCCCAAATTAGGAACCCTAGAAATACTTGTAGACTAGAAAGACTTAAACTTATTTATTACCTTAAACATAGGGTGATTCTTGGCAACGTTGTATTACACTTATTCAATTCCACAAGACTTAACATTTTGCTAAGGTGAGTATTACTTATCCCCTTTTTCGTTTTTACACTTTTGGGGTGATTCATGCACAAGTATACAAAACTTTCACATTCAGTTACACATACATTTTTCTTCATTTACAATTCATATACGTGTCTTGTTTATCTTTGTGCTTATGTTTGAACATGAACGTAGCTTACATACAAAATCGTACATCTAGACATAACTTATGTTATGGTGCTCTTTACATATAGACGTAACTTATGTTACGGTGCTCATTTAGACATAACTTATGTTATGGTGCTCTTTTAGACTTGACACATGTTAGGGTGCTCATTATCAATTTTACCTTACCAACTTTACATTTGATCTTGTCTTGTTTGGTTACTTACGTGTTTACATAATGCCTTGATGATGCTAGACACATGAATTGTACCACTTTTCAAACTTATACTATATGTACAAAGCTAGGTAGTACTCACCAACATCATATGTTAACAAAATCTATTTTCGTGCATGTTTCAGGATAAGCTGCTTGACGCTTCACATAGGACCTTGGACTTAGACTAAATAAATCAACTATCTCAATTTTTGTTGTGTATTTATTTTCACATGTTGTAAAACAATATTCAATAATCAAATATTTACATTTTAGTACCATGAGCTTTTGAACAATTGTCACTACGTGACACCTCGATGATTCCGCCATCGGTTGGGGTGTTACAGATTGGTATCAGAGCCATGGTTATAGGGAACTAGGTTATTAGATAAAATGGCCTAGACTATAACCGAACTTCAACTTTCATGCATAATATTCCATAGATTTCCATTTCCTTCTACTTTCCTTCCTCTATCTTTCCCTCCTTCTCTCTCCCCGTTCTTCTCATCTTTCATCATGGTGCATAGAGATGGTGTCCTACAGGGAGTGGAAAGTTTACATCATCATGGAACGGGAGCAGTACCTGTCATGAAGACACTCTTAGGCATAATGCCTACTCTTATTTTGCTCCTTCAAAGTTGTTGAGCTTTAATGAGTGTGATGGAACACGTGCAATCTAGAAGGGTGGATGCCTGTACCCTGGGTTTTCTGGCATAGGCAAGCATAGCGCATAAATCCAATAACGGACCTGTTATGCTTACCTGGGGATTCCTGGAGTGAGTGTCCACTTATAGGCTAAAGCATGTCTTCTTTGATCACCATTGGGTTCAATTCCTTTGAAAAGTCAACGTTCTTGTTGGGCTTTACAGCTAGACAAGGGCACTCCAAGCATTTTATGCAAGTTTTTCAATAATACTCTCTCGTTTCATATACAATATTTTGTATTTCATGATTTTCATATATTGCTTACAAGTTCATACTTTCATAATCATCTGTACGGTTATACACTTACATTTTCTAATCTCATGATTATTCATTGACTGCCTCATAGATGTCTGCTCGCCGCATGCTCCGTGATGCCAGCCAACGCACTGTTCGTGCTTCTGGACAACGTTCTGAACGTCACCTCGCATCTCTAGTCGCTCAGGAAATTGCTGCAGTGATCCAAATCTTTTCAGTGAGTTAACCCAGAATAGTAACAGTGCTAACACAGGCACGACTCAATTTCGGTGCACTTTCAAACACTTTAACTCCTGCAACCCCACAAAATTTACTGGAGTGGAGGGTGCTACTGGCCTTCTCCAGTGGTTCGAAAGCATGGAGAATACCTTTGTGAACAGCGAGTGTCCTAACGAACTCCGCATTCGCTATGCCACTAGTGTCCTTCAAAAAGAGGCATTAACTTGGTGGAACGGTGAAAAACGCAACCGGGGCACTGAAGTTGCTTTAGCACTGACTTGGGAGGAAGTTAAAGAGTTGATGATTGCAAAGTTTTGCCCTAGAAATGAAATCAAAAAGTTAGAGGATGAATTTTTTGAGCTGAAACAAGACAGTGGAGAAAACCTAGCGTATACTACCAGATATTATGAACTCAGCCTACTTGTTCCTCACATGGTTACCCCGGTGTCTCGAGCAATTGAAAAATATATCGAGGGATTACCTGACCTGATTCAAGATGTAGTCACTGGAAGCAAACCCACTACGGTGGAAGAAGCCATTCAGCTCGCAGCCACTTTAACAGACGAACACGTAAAGAAAGGAAACTTGGTTAGGAAGGGCACCAAGACGTCTGCTGAGAAAACCACCCATGTAGTTGAACCATCTAAGACTGTTTTAGAAAAGGCCGCCACTACTACTTCGAACTCTAAGAAACGAATGGGCGATAATCAGAACCATGCTGTTGTGACTCAACCTATCAAGAAAGCCTACACGGGAGTCCATCCTCAATGCAACACTTGCAAGTAACATCACCCGGCAAATCTTCCATGTCGTCAATGCACTAGATGTGGAAGGTTTGGACACTTTGCCACTACTTGTCGTGTAATGGTTAGGACACAAGATAATCATCAAATAGCTGCCCAGGAACCACTGCCGATTACCAACGGCCGGGCATGTTATAATTGTGGAGACCCTAACCACATGCGACATCGATGCCCTGAATTGATTAATGTAAACCAGGTGGCACATGGACGAGCTTTCAATATCAACATCAACGAAGCAGCTGGTCAGGATGGCGTTAACCGCACTGACTAAGCCATGGATGAAATCTCCTTAAGATTCGAGAATCCAATACTTGTGTTTTCATTTTCTTGATCCTATTATCATTTTGTACCCAATTGTGTCGTACTCATAAGCATATAACATCTAGAAATTTCCTTGCATACTATTATGTACGAACGCAGATTGGAAATTTATCATATTTTGTTACGTTTATTTTAATTGTAGAAATTTAGGACTCTACCTTACATTTTATTGAAACATTTGGACTTGATTTCCATGAAAACCAAGCTATTAAAAAAACTTGATACTTGATCCTACAGAACTTTTCTAAAAACATGATTATTTGTTATATTAAACTTGATTTTTCTTAATTTGATTTTCTTTGAACATTTAATTAATTATGATACTCGTAAACATGGCTAGCAAAAAAAAAAAGAACTATTTTCTATAGTCAACTAAGATAACACTTATACTTAATAGTTTTCGTAATTACAAACTTGCTTGCATGTGTGTATTATCTTGATCTATGAAAGGCAATTACTACATTATCCACTCAACTCAGAGAAACATTTCACTTAAAGGGCTCCTCGGGTGAGTGATAGCCCATGCTTAAAATTTTGTTATGCTTGCAAGTCGTTGCAAACCAATGCAATTGACCTCATTATTATAAAGCCTTATTTCGTTGATAATGTCTCATTGTAACCCAACGTGTTTGTTGTGTTATCTTCTTGTGAAACTTATTTGCTTTAGTGTGTTGTTAGGTTAGGTTCATAGAAGGACATAAAACCCTAATGTAAGGTAAATTGATGATTCCGGTCCGGAACGTAATCATGAATTTACTGGTACGTTAAGGTGGTGTGAAACTCTATTAGGGTTTTTGGTAGGCGTCCAGTACGTTTTCAATGTATCAAAGGTGTGGTGGGTTAGCTGCGGTACACCCTATATATAAACACTAATGATGCATTAAAAGTGAGACTGGGAGTCGAACCAGGAACAAACTCTAGATACTTGGTAGTTCATTTAGTCTTTCTATAGACGATCAACTCATGCATTTATTTTAGGATTCCTAAAACTTGAAGTGTTTTACTAGATTCTTATTCTCCTCGTATTCGAGACGAACCTAATCCAATCCTTAACTCACACCTATCAAACCTCTTATCCAAATCATTCGAAACATTTTACTCTGTTACCCATAAATACAAGTTGTGCCTTAACTCAAATTTTTCCAAACCACGGTTATCTTAGTTTCTACCCAAACATCCGAAACCTTATGTTTCTAATAACTTCGGGACGAAGTTTCTAAAAGTAGGGGATGCTGTGACATCCGTCACCTTTCGTTTTATTTTATTCTTTTTTTATAATAATAATAATGATAAAAAAAATAATTTCGATGCTGACCAGACTCGAACCAGCATCCAACTTCCCTCAGCAACAAGCACTAACCACTCTGCCACAATGTCTTTTTGTTATAATATCCAGATCCATTTAGTATTAAACCTTCTTTATTTAACCAGTCAAAGACCCAAAGTCAAATACCCAGTTGACTTTTCGTTTGAATCCAAATCCATGCATTTTTTTATCTGTTTTTGGAAACGATTTCAATTGCTTACCAACATCACCATTCTAGTTAATTACCTCCATCAATTTCGTACAATCATACCCTAATTAAGAATGGTAAACGCGTTTTATTAACCTTCCAAAAAGAACGAGTCAACCACCTTCAATTCAGAGTTATTATCATTAATTCGAGCCCTATATATATTCACATCCTCTCTGCGACCAAAACCCACCAAAAATCATGCTCGTTCGTGCCTTAAAACTCTGCAAATCGTGGCTTTTGTGTTCGGCTCTTTAAGCTCGTCTATACACCTCGATGGTACGTTTTAATCCAATTAGTTTTGGCTTTGGGGTCGATTTTTATTACAGATTAAAAGCCCCATGTTTTCTTATGTTAACTGCAACGATTTCTGGGTCAATTGGATCGAATTAGGATTAGGGTCAATTGATTTATCCAACCCAACCTTAGATCTGCCAGTCAACCCTGGAAACCTTCTCCCAGTTTTCTTGTAAAAATTATTAGTTCTTACACTGAGAAGGGCCAATTGGTGCATAATGTCCATTTCTTCCAAATCATCAGGGTCAAAGTATTTCAGGTCATCATACTCAAAGGATATATTGTCAGATGCCTGTATATCACCACCACTTGCTGTGAAAGCATAGTTTGGTGAATAAGAATCAGAGTTAAAACCTGAGTTAAAACCTGAAGTTATGTCAATAAAATGATCATAACTCTGATCCTTTGTGTTTCCAGGCACCTCATCATGACCCAAAAGTGCTGTATTCCCAAACACATAGTCATCAGACACTTTTCCAGAGTCCTGGAGCTTCTTTTTCTGGTTAAGCTCTCTTTCATAGGTCAAGAGCTTACCATGAAGCTGGGTCAGTGATAGGTCTTTAAATCCTATTGAGTTTCTCATTACAATAGCAATAGTGTCCCATTTGTCTGGTAATGATCTGAAAAACCTATGGTTCAAAGTTGAATGAGGGTAAGTAAGACCAACCAATTTTAGTTCACTAATTAAGCAATTAAATCTCTCAAACTGTTGAGTTAATGACTCTCCTTTGACATGACTGAATGTTTCATATTGTTGGTTAAGTATTTCACGGTTGTTTTCAATAACCTCCTCAGTCCCACCAAACTGTTCTTTCAGTGCATCCCACAACTCCTTTGCACTGTTACAGTGTAACAACCCAGCATATATATCATTGGGTAGAGCCATGGCCACAATACTGAAGGCCTTAGCATCTAACTCAATTTTCTGAAAATCCTGGTCGGAGTAGTTTTCAAGTTTCTTTGGCTCAAACACTTTGGGATCTTCAGTACTCGGCACAGTCGGAACATGTGGTCCGAAGATAACCGACTTCCAACACCCAGTGTTTTGTTGAGCTAGAACATGGCTCATCCGACGTTGCCAGATATTGTATTCAGATCTGACAAGCATCGGTGGCTTGTTGTTCGTGCCAGTGTTATGTGGATCGTGATTGATAGAAGCCATTCTCTGATTTTTCAAAAAACAAAGTCTGTTTAACAACGGTTGAAGCGAAATTAAACTATTACTCTGTTTTCAATCTAACTGACAAACGATATCAATAATTGTGAGCTGATTATTAAATTGATTTGTTAGATCGAATTTAATTGACCAAGCTCTGATACCAATTGTTAGGATCTGAGTTTGTTTGTTTTGATTGTTTAACTAAATGATGGTAATAATGAAATGAAAATAGAATGAAAGTGCAGCGGAATAATAAACTGTAAATCAAAACAAGAGAGTAAATGTTTTTAGATCGAATGCTTTCATTAATTCAAAGATTACAATCGTACAAGTTACTCCCCCTCAGCCTGATCACACAGTGTTTGTCAGAGAGAATGTTTTGTGTGTGATGCAATAGAACAGTACAAGCACTGTTCTATTTATAGACAGACTCAAACCACTGATGACCTAGGCTGACGTCACCTAAGACAGTGACCTCTAACAGAATAACAAACTTAAACATCTGCTATACAAACTACTGTTACATTGAAAGCACTGATATTAAACAGCTGTTTAAGATAAACTCTGATGGTCTTGTATCCACTGCTGGAGCCTAAGTGCTGTTGGTTCCAGCAGTGCTTTGGTCTTCAGTACTTGTATCAGCAGTTGCTCTTCATCAGACCTTTGGTCAGCAGTTGTTCTTCATCAGTTGTTTCCTCAGCAGTTCTTTATATCAGCAGTTGTTGAGCAGTTGTTTGGATAGAACAGTAGTTAGGGTCAGCAGTCTTTTGGGAGAAGCAAGTTGTAAAGACTGTTTATTCAAGGATCAAATAGATAGCATGTTTTGGCTTTCTAATCATCTGTTCTTCTCCAGGTCAGCAGACCCAACAATCTCCCCCTAGAACAGATGATGCCAAAACTCAGCTTTATTTATTGATCTTTATTCCTCATCAGACTTTCTCTGATTTGACCTTTGAATTGTAGTTCAAAGTTCAGAGCAAATAAGTCTTCTTCATCTCTTTCTAGATCCAGATTTAGCAATGCTTGGTGATCTTCTGCACATAGGCTGTAAGCATCATCCATGCTGATCTTCTGAACCCTTCCATCTGACCTGAGCAATGTCAATTCGTGGTTGTCTTTGTTGACCTTCCAATTTAGAATTTTTGAGTCAGTGGATTTGCTGAGATGAACCTTTATTCTTGATGAGTTGGGTGAAGGAGGTCTTCCAATGAGTTCTCTGAGTTTCTCTGTTGTAGGATCAGAGAAATAATGTATTTGATTGAAGAGCCCTTCCTTGATAAATGTATCAGCAAACTTTCTTTGATCTTCCTCTGACATCTCCTTCTGCTTTTTGAACTGTCTACTTGCAGCAGCTGTGAGATCAGAGGTTTCAAGTAAGCTGTCCAGATTAAAAGTCTGTTGGGGTCTCTTCATCATTGGCTCATCAGTGTAAATTGGTTTTCTTGGAAGGCTGGGATCCTTCTTTCTATTTTCTTCCAGACTTTTGTAGGTTTCAACCAACCTTAACTCTGACCATCTGGAAACAGACCTCATCTCCCCATAGTTGGCAGCTACAATCTCCTGCCTCATCCTTTTGAATTTCAAGGCTCTGACTGGGTCTCTGCCTTTGCCAAAATTAGGAGTGGAGACTTTAGCTTTGGGGTCTTTGGCCATTTCTTCAATTCTGATCAGTTCTTCCCTCAAAGCATGAGTAGTCCAACCATTGAACTGCTTTTTGTTTGCTTTGTAAGGCTTGGTTGCCATTATCTGTTCAAGAAGGGATTCCCTTATCTCCTTTTCCAAATCTACACTGAGTGGCATGGAGGACATGGAATTGCTCAGGGTCTTAGCAAAGTCTTCAATCCTTCTGAGTTTGCTAAGCTCTGCTGAATGGATGCCCTGAGCAGTCCTGTCATCCTTCCCTTTGCATTTCTCCCTGATGATGGCATCCACCTGCTCACCCTTGTATTTCAGATAAGTATCAATATTGAGGGGAACAGGGAAGTTTGGGAGAGATGGGAAGGATCTTTCAGATGGTTGTTCAGTATTGTAGAAGGATTGTAATTCCCCCTTGAGTAGATCAAGTTCAAGGGGATACTGAACAACCAATGGTGTAATGGTTGGTGGTGGTCTATGGGATTTGAATTTGGATGTATGTGGTGAGAATGATGTGAGTGGAATGGCTGTGATGGGAGGAGTGGATTGGGCAGTTGAAATGGTGGTTGGTGATGTGTGTATGTTTTCATCATGCACAACAAAGGTTGATTTTCTCTTCCTTGTGTACATGATTTTTGGTGAAGGTGATTTGGTAGCAGTGGTTGGATTAACATCTGTTGGCCTTTTAGAAGAACCAGCAGATGTTGGGGTTTTGGCTGGTGATGTAGGTTTGGTGGTTGTTTGTTCAGGTGTGTGTGTTGGTTTGGGTATAGTGGTTTCAGTGTTTTGGGTAGTTTCAGTGTTTTGGGTGGCAGTGGTTTCAGTAGCAGTGGTTTTATCAACAGAGGTTTTCAACTTAGATGGTGGTTTTCTAACATGCTTGGCAGGTCTTTTCATCCTTTTAGAGGATCCCACATCTTCTTTCTCCTGCTGTTGTTCTCTTTTGAGATTCACCAGTAACTCTGCTTTAGCTTCCAAGGTGTCAGCCCTCTTTTGTTTGGCCTGAGCTGCCTTTTCAGCTTCTATGTTTGCAGAGTCATCTACTGCTTTATTCTTTTCAGTGGTTTGTTGTGGTGGTGCTGTTGGTGTTGCTTGTTGTTGTTGTTGTGGAGCTGATTTGGTAGACTCTGGTTTCTTGGCAGACTTGGCTTGACCTTTTTGAGAAGGAGGACAACCAAAAGGATCTAATTTTGGTAGCCTATCTCTGCCACTCTCCCCCTTTTTGGCATCATCAGCCGTGAAAGCATCATCATTTTCATCCCTGAGGATGGTGGTAGGGGCAGAGCCAGTAGTCTTCAGCAGGTGATCCTTGATGGCTTTGATATCAGCATGGGTATCTTTGTACCTGGCATCTACCATATTCCTGATCTCAGCCATGTAGGTTTCATGTGTCTGATCAGCCAATTTTCTGTGAGCTATGATGATGGGGGAAACTGATTTCCATAACTCATTGGCTATATCAGCTGTGGATGGTTGACTCTTGGAGAGATCTGCAATTGAGCTCAGTAGAAGCTTGACATCAGATTTGATGTCAGCAACAGAGGTTTCAATAACAGAAACTCTGTCCGTCAATTCTTGGTATTTTGACCCATCTCCTAAATTAATAGGATCATCTGAGTCCCTACCAGTGGTAGTTCTACCTGATTCAGGCCTAATAGGTGAATCAGATGCCCCTTTGTCTTGGTACTGGGGACTTCCAACTGTTTTTGGAGACACTATAGTGGCTTCAACAGTTGTTGCCTTCAAGGGAGTCTTAGCTATGTAATCACTGTCCTGATGTGAGACAGTGGTCTCTACATCAGTAGTGGCTGCTCCACTTGAAAACTCACCTAGAGTTTCATTGAACCCAGGTGGTGTAACCTCCTCTTCTGTTTGTGGGATAGCAGATTGAATATTCTCAGGGCCAGTCACTTGTTGGAGTATACTCTCAGTGACAGGTGGAAGAGAGGAACTGGGATCTTCCTGAGATTTGTCAATTGCTTCAAACAGAGGTTGCATTGTTTGTGGGACATGTGATGGTGAGAGTGGAGGAGTAAGAAGAGAATTAGCCCTGGGAGAGGGGCTTGTGAACATATGGTCAAGTGACTCAAATGCATCATGATGTGTGTCCCCTTGGCTTACAACATGATCCTTTTGAGAGGATTCATGAGGAGTTTGGTCAGGTGGAGGTATGTCCAACTGTTGTGAGGAAGTAACAACAGTGGTTTCAGGTTGCTTTTGTTGTGCAACAGAGGTTTCTTCTGGTACCTCAACATCCAGAAGCCTCATTTGTGGTTGAGTGGTGGTTTTTGTGGATGGATGTTTCTTTTTGGAAGTGGCTGGTGTGGGTTTCACAGCACTGGATGTAGTGCCATGATCACCAGGAGCAGTGGGCTCAACAACAGAGGTTTTGACAACAGTTGTTGCCTTTGTCCTCTTTGTTTGTGTTTTAGAAACTTTTGACACTTTAGACACTTTTTCTTGGGTGCTTCCACCCAGCATTCTTGTGAAAGTTTCATCAGTTAAGCTTTTCATTTGCATAGCAGCACCCTTTTTGAAAACTTTTTCTGGTAGGACTTTTTGTAAGATTACACTAAGAATTCTTGGGTAAATAAGAAAAGCATTGTTTGACCCAGACTTGACTGCTTTCACATTTGATACCAAGTCCATGAACAATCCCTGGGAAAGATTGAAGTCAGAATTTGACAACATAGCATAACCCAGATATTGCATCCTCAATGGAATTTCATTAAAGGGTGTGGACTTAGCAGAGACACAAAGAAGAAGAGTATGGAAGAAAAATTTCATGACTGGAGGGAAAAACTTTTTGAAAAGAGTTGATCCAGTCATCTGACCATCATACCCTCTTTCTTGGAACTCAGTGTGAAGCTCTGTTTTAGTAAAGGAATCCTTACCTGCCAGGTCATTCAGTGTGAAGGTTATGGATATGATTTCAGGGGTAATGACGATACTGGTTTCTCCAATTTTGGAAATAATGGAGGTAGGCTTTTTGTCTTGTAGTAGAAACTCAGCATTCAACCAAAATTCTTGGAGTGTATCAAGATAAATGGGGGCGTTGGCGGTTAGGATGGGTAAGTATTTGGAGTTAAGGAAAATGTCGATGGTGGAATGAAATGGAGTGTTGTCATCTGTTTTAATCAGATAGGGGAGACAATTGTGTGTAGCTTTGGCTTGAAGATCCATTGTAATGGATTTCGAAGGTGAAAATGATTGAAGATTGATGAAGGGTTTGAGAGTGAAGAAGGCGGTTTACAGTATTTTGAATACAATGAGACAGTGTAACATCTGTTGTGGTAAAACAGGGTTTTTATAGGCTCAATGAAACCGCTGATGTGGCCAAACCTCTGCTTATATGAGCAGACGTGGCAATCATCTGATGGATGTAACATCTGGTGGAGAACAGCTGTTTTTGGTAAACAACTGATACAAACAGCTGATGGATCCAACTGTTGGGTTTTTTTTTTTTTTTTTGTATATTGTATATATGTACATAGGCGGACAGTTGTTTTATCTGAACAGATGTTCTGAAACAGATTTTTCAACTAACAGTTGTTTTATCTGATCAGATGTTTTGAAACAGATTTTTCAACCAACAGTGGATATGAATGAAACAGTGGTTGTTTTATCTGATTAGATGTTATAAACAGATTTTTCAACCAAACAGCTATTAAAAATTGAATTTCTGAAACATTTTATTATGATTTATAAAAAAAATTTATTTGTTTAATCCATGTTTAACATACCAATTCTGGAAATCAGATTTGTAAAGGTAGATGTGTCTAAAGCTTTTGTTAACACATCTGCCAACTGATCCTCTGTTGGAACATGGTGTAAAGAAATCAAACCTTTTTCATAGCTGTCTCTGACAAAATGATGTCTTATGTCAATGTGCTTGGTAGTGGAATGAGAGACTGGATTCTTGATGATATTTTCAGCAGCTTGGCTGTCCAACATGAGTGGAGTCCTAAGTGCAGTTATCCCAAAATCCAGTAGTTGATTTTGAAGCCACATGAGTTGGGCTGTACAGCTTGCAGCAGCAATGTATTCAGCTTCAGCTGTTGAAGTTGAAACAGCTGCCTGCTTTTTGCTTTGCCATGAAACTAAGACATTCCCTAGAAATTGGCACCCTCCTGAAGTGGATTTTCTTGTGGTGTGACAGCCAGCAAAGTCACTATCTGAATAACCTGAAAGCTCAATGTTTCCATTAGCAGGATACCAGATACCAAGTGTGGGAGCACCTTTGAGGTATCTGAATATCCTTTTCACAGCAATAAGGTTTGACTTTCTGGGTGAAGCCTGGGATCTGGCACAGACACAGGTAGCAAACATAATGTCTGGCCTAGATGCAGTTAGGTACAATAAAGACCCAATCATACATCTATAATGTGTTTGATCAACCAGTTCATCTTGTCATCAATAGTGAGCAGCTTGACTATACTCATGGGTGTGCTACATGGCTTACAATCATTCATCTCAAATCTGGTTAATAAGTTCTTTACATATTTGTTTTAGTGAATGAATGTGCCATTTTGCAGTTGTTTCACTTGAAGACCAAGGAAACACTGAAGCTCACCCATGGCACTCATCTCAAACTCTGCTGTCATGAGTTTTCTGAACTCTTCACACATTTGGTTACATGTGGATCCAAAAATGATGTCATCCACATATATTTGAACAATCATTAAGTGTTTCCCTTTCCATTTAAGAAATAAAGTTTTGTCAATTTTACCTCTTGTGAAGCCAATGGATAAGAGAAATGTGGAAAGAGTTTCATACCAGGCCCTTGGTGCTTGTTTGAGTCCATACAAAGCTTTGTTGAGCTTGTAGACATAGTCAGGATGGAATGTGTCTTCAAAACCAGGTGGCTGACATACATAGACCTCCTCCTGAATTTTGCCATAAAGAAAAAGCACATTTGATGTCCATCTGATACACCTTTATATTGTGGTTGACAGCAAAGGCTAAAAAGAGTCTGATGGCCTCTAGTCTAGCTACAGGAGCAAAGGTCTCATCATAATCTATTCCTTCTTCTTGTCTGAAGCCTTGAACCACAAGCCTGGCTTTATTCTTGACAACAATACCCCTTTCATCAGTCTTGTTTTTGAAGACCCACTTTGTTCCTATAGGACAAACATCCTTAGGAAGTGGTACAAGCTCCCATACTTGTTGTATTTTGAATTGAAGGAGTTCTTCTTGCATGGCTTCTACCCAACTGTTGTCTTTCAGTGCCTCTTGGTACTTGACAGGTTGTGTGAGGGATAAGAAACCTGCAAAAAGACAGATATTTGAGGATTGGCTTCTTGTGAGCACACCCTCTCTGATGTTGCCAATGATCTGGTCTGGTGGATGAGCTCTTAAGTAAATAAGATCTCCTTGATATGGAACAATGGCATTTTGAGGTGATGGACAGAGGTTTGGTGACTCTGTTGGTGTAACATCTGTTGGTACTTCTGTAGTGCCATCAGATGTTTGAAATGGTAATGGAGGATGGGTCCAAGTGGTGTGAAACTTGACTGACTTTTGTCAACAGATGATTGACTTTTGTCAACAGATGATAGGTCAGTGGTTGTGAGGGTGAAGCAGAGGTTTGAGGATAGGACTGGCCAACAGTGGTTGACACAGCTGTGGCAGAGTTTTGACAATTGTTTTGAACAGCTGCTTCCTCTGATGCAGAATAGACTTTGTAGTGACTGGGGATCACAACATCTGTTCTGTAATCTTGCTGTGGAGACTGTGGAATACCTGCATTGTTAGTTTTAACAGTGATATCTTCAAATTTGAATTTATCTAAATCAAATAATTCAGCAGGGTTTGCAGGGATTTTTAGAGATGAAAGTTCATTGAACTTAACATTCAAAGTTTCTTCTATTGTCTTAGTCCTTGTGTTAAACACTTTGTAGGCCTTAGCAGTAGAAGAATATCCCAGAAAATAACCACAGTCTACTTTGGCTGCAAATTTTGAAATGGAATCTTTGAGATTTAAAATGAAACATGGGCAGCCAAAGATTTTGAAAAATGAGATTAATGGTTTGATTTTGAACAAAATTTCATAAGCAGTTTTTTTGATGTCTGGGGTTGATCAAAACTCTGTTTTGAACATAGCAAGCAGTGTTTACAGCTTCTGCCCAAAAGGACAGTGGCAAACCAGAATCTGCTAGCATGGTTCTTGCAGCTTCTATAAGAGTTCTATTTTTCCTCTCAACTACCCCATTTTGTTCTGGTGTTCTTGGATGCTGAACTGCCTCACAATCCCTTTTGACACACAGAAGTCATCCAACTCCTTATTTTTAAACTCTGTTCCATTGTCACTCCTGAAGACTTTTACTGGCAAGTCATATTGCTTTTCAACCTTGGTGACAAAGTCCTTCAATATACCTGCAGTCTCATCCTTAGAGTGTAAAAAGTAGTCCATGTAAACCTAGAAAAATCATCAACTATGACAAGACAAAATCTCTTTCTTCTTAGACTCATGATTTTAACAGGGCCAAACAAGTCCATGTGCAACAGTTGTAAACACTGACTAGTTTTGGACTCATCAATGGATTTGTAAGAGCTTTTATGTTGTTTCCCTTTTAAGCAAGAAACACAATGCTCATCACATTTAAATTCTTTTGATGGTAAACCTCTGACAAGGCTTTGTTTTGAGAGTGTGTTGATAGTATTAAGGTTGGTGTGACCCAATCTCCTATGCCACAATTCTGTCTCCTTAGTGGAGGCAGCAGAAAACAGACAGACATTTGCCATAGGATTGTCCTTTAACATATCAACAACATACACATTGCCACTTCTATGAGCAACAAGTTGTGCTTTGCTCTCAGCAATAATGGTATCAATCTTTTTCACCACTTCTGGCCCAATAATCTTACAAGTTTTCTTTGTGAAAAATGAGCCATAACCTTTGTCACTCATTTGTGAAACACTCAGAAGATTAAACTTGAGATTATTAATAAGATTGACATTTTCAAACTTGAGTTTTCCAGCCTGTACAGTCCCTGAACCCAACACCTTACCTTTAGAATCATTACCAAAGGATATATCACCCCCTCCATGAGCCAAGAAGTCCAGAAGTAGGGCTCTACATCCTGTCATGTGCCTGGAACCTCCACTATCTACATACCAAAGACTATCTAAACAAGCAGAAGCTCCCTGCACATCAGTAAATGATTAGTTTTGGTGAGTGTCCAAAGCCAAATTGGCTTTGGATGGGTCCTCAGACCTTTCAGACTCAAGCTTTGGAAGGTGATCAGTGGTTTGGACCAATTTCTGAATTAAGGTCAACAACTGCTGCTGACCATTTGCCAGTGCTTGGATGTCAACACTTGGGGCAGCAGTTGTTTGATCACTTCCTGACAGATGATAATACCCATATGGATTTCTGTTCACTCTTGGTTTAGAGGGTCTTTTTGGCTCCTCATAAACATGTGGCAGACTGTGACATGGAGGTTGACCATAACCTCTTGGGTATTTGCTTGTGGGTGGAGCATCTGTTACTTGGACATCTCTAGAAGCAGATGTTTCAAGCCTTTTTGTAACAGATGTTTGGACAGGGGTGAATGTCTGTTTGGGCTTTCCTTTTGGAGTACTAACCACAGGGTTTGCAAGAGTTTTAGCTTTGTATTCTTGTATTTTTACATCAAAATTTTTGAGATACAAGCACTCTTTGGTCTTGTGATTCTTTTTCCCACATATTGAGCATGTGGCTTTGGAATCACATTCACTTGTTCCTTTGTTGATATCATATGCTTTTAGAAGAAAACAGTTTTTGGTGACATGGTTCTTCTTTTCACAGAAATCACAAAACAAGTTAACAGTCTTTTCTTTCTTCTTCCCCTTTTCAGTCTTCTTTTCAGCAGATGTTTGAGCATCTGCTGGAGAATCTTTCAGGGGAATGACTTTTGCCAAGGGAATGACCCTTGCCTGAGGAGCTGTCTTTCCCTCAGGAGTTTTAAAATCAACAGGTTTATAATTCTCAAGAGTATCACACTCATCAGACCAAGTAGGTTTAAACTCATACTTTTCAAGTTCAGCAAAAGATGAGGAACCTTCTGGTTTTTCAAGAACAATTTTCTTACCATTTGGTTCAGTGATTTTAATCTCTTGACCCTGCAGGTTTGTTGGTACTATCTCAACAGACTTTTGACTCTTTGTGTCAGTGTTTTCAAAAGCTGGAGCAGTGGTTGCAAAACCAAAGCCAAACTTCACATGACTTTTGGTTTGTTTGTTGAGTAGCATCTCAAAACCTCTACATGATTCCACCCATTTTTTACATTCAACTTGGGTGGACTCAAGCTCACTTTTACAACTTTGATATTTTGTTATCATAGTTTGGAGCTGGTCTTTGGTTATAGTTGCTTCATGTTTTAAACTGCTAATTTCAGACTCTTTTGCAGTTAAACTTGTTTTCAAATCTTTTGTGAGTTTTTCAAATTTAACTTCATCATCCAAAATTTTCTTTCTAAGGTTTTCATTCACCTCTTTGATGTTAGCAAATGCTATTACACATTTGTCAGAACACAACTCTTTAAGAATTTGAGGAGATACCTTAGCAGCAGCCATCAAAGCACAATCACACTTGCACTCACAGTCATCAGATGCACCCCAGGGATCTGAGAGATTCACAACCTCTTCTTCAGGTTTTTCACCTGCAACAGCTTCACTAACAATATCATCAGTCACAACATCAGATTCAGTTACCACTTCCTCAGATTCAATCTCATCAACCATAGCCATGAAACAAAAATTTTCTGGTTCATTTTCAGCTTTGGCAACTAGTGCAAAATTCTCATCTGTTAGCTCATCAGGTAGACTGCTCCAATCAACAAAGCCTTGTGTAAAGAAGCTCTGTTGACTGGTCTCTGCAGAGCAGAGGATGGAGCAACAGTCGTTTGCACAGGTGTTTGAGCAACAGGTGTTTGCACATAATGAATCTGAGGAACAGTGGTTTGGACATACTGGACAGGAACAGTGTTTGAGGACTGTGCAAAATGAGCAGTGTTTTGCACATTTGGTCCAGGGGTATTATAGGAATTCTGATAAGTGTTGGTCTGTGGTCTTTGATTTGGATAGGTTATCATAGGTGTACCATGTTGACCCCTACATTCCCTAGCAAAATGACCAAACCTATGACATTTATAACACTTGATCTTTGATTTATCCAACCCAACCTTAGATCTGCCAGTCAACCCTGGAAACCTTCTCCCAGTTTTCTTGTAAAAATTATTAGTTCTTACACTGAGAAGGGCCAATTGGTGCATAATGTCCATTTCTTCCAAATCATCAGGGTCAAAGTATTTCAGGTCATCATACTCAAAGGATATATTGTCAGATGCCTGTATATCACCACCACTTGCTGTGAAAGCATAGTTTGGTGAATAAGAATCAGAGTTAAAACCTGAGTTAAAACCTGAAGTTATGTCAATAAAATGATCATAACTCTGATCCTTTGTGTTTCCAGGCACCTCATCATGACCCAAAAGTGCTGTATTCCCAAACACATAGTCATCAGACACTTTTCCAGAGTCCTGGAGCTTCTTTTTCTGGTTAAGCTCTCTTTCATAGGTCAAGAGCTTACCATGAAGCTGGGTCAGTGATAGGTCTTTAAATCCTATTGAGTTTCTCATTACAATAGCAATAGTGTCCCATTTGTCTGGTAATGATCTTAAAAACCTATGGTTCAAAGTTGAATGAGGGTAAGTAAGACCAACCAATTTTAGTTCACTAATTAAGCAATTAAATCTCTCAAACTGTTGAGTTAATGACTCTCCTTTGACATGACTGAATGTTTCATATTGTTGGTTAAGTATTTCACGGTTGTTTTCAATAACCTCCTCAGTCCCACCAAACTGTTCTTTCAGTGCATCCCACAACTCCTTTGCACTGTTACAGTGTAACAACCCAGCATATATATCATTGGGTAGAGCCATGGCCACAATACTGAAGGCCTTAGCATCTAACTCAATTTTCTGAAAATCCTGGTCGGAGTAGTTTTCAAGTTTCTTTGGCTCAAACACTTTGGGATCTTCAGTACTCGGCACAGTCGGAACATGTGGTCCGAAGATAACCGACTTCCAACACCCAGTGTTTTGTTGAGCTAGAACATGGCTCATCCGACGTTGCCAGATATTGTATTCAGATCTGACAAGCATCGGTGGCTTGTTGTTCGTGCCAGTGTTATGTGGATCGTGATTGATAGAAGCCATTCTCTGATTTTTCAAAAAACAAAGTCTGTTTAACAACGGTTGAAGCGAAATAAACTATTACTCTGTTTTCAATCTAACTGACAAACGATATCAATAATTGTGAGCTGATTATTAAATTGATTTGTTAGATCGAATTTAATTGACCAAGCTCTGATACCAATTGTTAGGATCTGAGTTTGTTTGTTTTGATTGTTTAACTAAATGATGGTAATAATGAAATGAAAATAGAATGAAAGTGCAGCGAATAATAAACTGTAAATCAAAACAAGAGAGTAAATGTTTTTAGATCGAATGCTTTCATTAATTCAAAGATTACAATCGTACAAGTTACTCCCCCTCAGCCTGATCACACAGTGTTTTGTCAGAGAGAATGTTTTGTGTGTGATGCAATAGAACAGTACAAGCACTGTTCTATTTATAGACAGACTCAAACCACTGATGACCTAGGCTGACGTCACCTAAGACAGTGACCTCTAACAGAATAACAAACTTAAACATCTGCTATACAAACTACTGTTACATTGAAAGCACTGATATTAAACAGCTGTTTAAGATAAACTCTGATGGTCTTGTATCCACTGCTGGAGCCTAAGTGCTGTTGGTTCCAGCAGTGCTTTGGTCTTCAGTACTTGTATCAGCAGTTGCTCTTCATCAGACCTTTGGTCAGCAGTTGTTCTTCATCAGTTGTTTCCTCAGCAGTTCTTTATATCAGCAGTTGTTGAGCAGTTGTTTGGATAGAACAGTAGTTAGGGTCAGCAGTCTTTGGGAGAAGCAAGTTGTAAAGACTGTTTATTCAAGGATCAAATAGATAGCATGTTTTGGCTTTCTAATCATCTGTTCTTCTCCAGGTCAGCAGACCCAACAAGTGGATAATAGGCTAGGCTTATTGTGTTAGACTTTAAGGTGTCCTTTGTTGGATTAGGACACCAAGGAAGTGGTTAAAGATTCGAGCTTTGATAGCCAGCTAAGCAAGGATATCGAGGTGAGTTCATGACCTCACTTTTTTACTGTATTATAACTGTTTTCGGGGAAGACATACTGTATATGAAAA